>OU343220.1:285742164-285756191 GCA_910596185.1 Chrysanthemum makinoi | reverse complement strand
AAGCTGCAACTTGTTTATTGATGGTTTGGAAGACCACCAGAAATAAGAAAATTTGTAGAGCCTAGATCAAAAACTGCTGGAGTACTAGTTTGGCATTGTTAGATTCAACAAGCTGGATTCAGCAAGGATGCCATCAAAGGGCTATAGAATGATAATTAATTGAACAGTTGGTGTTGATTAGGCCAGGTATCACCTCAAGCCGGTGTAAGGTAACGTTCTCTATTCTCAAAATAAAAATCTCATTGGCATGGTTTCCAAGGAAACACTGCTATTCTCATCCAAATATACAAAGATTTCCATGGTGCATTACAAAATTGTGTAAATCATCTTCAACTCTCATTATACGCTCATTCTTTATATTGATTGTTCCACATACACAGTAGATGCTTGGGCCTTTAGTCATGAACTGAACATAAGGTGTCTTTGCTTTTATATAAAAGTTAACTTAATTAATTTAACATGGTATACATTATACCTTACTTAACTTTTGGATCCGGAATTCACATATTAAGTTGCTCGTGTTTGCTAAGTTTTGACCCAGACTTATACTCTTTGTTTCTTTTATAGCTGGGTGAGATTTTAGAAGCTTTAGTCCAGGAGGGTTCCGAAACCATGGATGTGAGGAATAAAGACCAAGTCATTCTACATATGAAAGCTCTTGTTTTCGGTGAACTATGCATAATGGAGGATATCTTGTGTCCTCTTATTGCAGAGGTACATCTCTTTTTCTTCTTGTCAAAAAGTTATCCTTAGGTCAAAACTCGAACTGTGTTGATAAAGGTTTTGTTAAAATTTGATTAATGCAGGCATGCATTCACGTTTGCCCAGAGAACCCTGCAAACTTTAATGTCGATAACGTGAGAGTTGCTTGGCTTTTGGGTGTATCTCTTTGTGAGCCTAAAACCTTTAGAGGCATGGTTCTAAAAGTTGATACTGTTGTTGGGAGTATAAAGGCAATTCACGGCCAAGGTGAGTGTAATTTGTAAAGATGGAGTTCTAGATGCTCATCTATAGTCTTTTTAGCTCTTGAATTCCACATGAACCTACGACAAATTAGACGCAAATATATGCTATAAATTTTATAGATAGAGCCTTATTGTGAAATCCATTTGTTGAAGCTGAAAGGGGTTGTTGGTTTTATAGGTGCTTGTTATAGCTGGTGGTGTTGGTGTTGATACAAAACTAAATAAGTTCGTAAAATTTAGATTTCGGGGTGATTCGGTTATGTTTTATCTCTGACGTGTAAGATAAATTATAGCTTAATAGGAATAGGTTCGAAGGGTGGAAGGTCCACAATCCATGAAACCTCCTAAATCATTATATTAAAATTTAGTTGAATAATATAACTTTTAAAGATTATGTATTACAAACTGTTTATTCGTAGGCTTTGATTGCTGTTGATTTAATTAATTTGGGGGTATAGAGGTTGTACCAAGTTGATGCTAGTCGATATACTAGTCATATTGTAATCCGCTGAATGCTTCTATTGCATGTAATCGAACACGTATTGCAAATAGTTTCTTGCTAGCACGTCTTTAAATTTAACCTATTGTTGTTGTAACAACTATGTACACAACTGTTATTGTATTGTCTTTAGGACCTAGATCTTTGGGGATCTCCTGCTCAGTTTTCTTGTGTTTATCTAATATATGCAAATGTGTCTTCAGAGGCCACCGTTGAAGTTCTGCCCAGCTTTTAAAATTAAGTATGAAAGTTGTACTTTGGAGGAACTCCATTACGTTTATATGCCTAGACAATATCCGAATTCATCGGGTCAAATTGTCCTGGACTATGCAAAAGCCATACAAGAAAGTGTTTTTGAGCAACTGCGGGTTGTCCGCGATGGTCACTACAATTGTCTTTTCATCAGATTTGAAGGTTTGAATCGGGTTCTTTTCTTAAAATGGTGGCTATTTCTTAGTTTTGTTGTATATTTTTAGCAATGTCTTATTTTAATTTTTCAGATATGCTCTTGGGAGTACTGTGCTCGGCGTCATGAGAAGCTTATTCCGAGGTGATTGTTGATACCACAGGTAATCAACAATAAACAGTTTATGAATAAGAATAAGTCACATATAGAACACCATATACTTCATTTGAAAAAGATTTATTATAGATGAGAAGCATGTACACGGTGCATCTGGTCACGTGTAAATGTTTAACATGCTTCTCATAAAAACTGCAGTTTGGTTGCTAGGGTAATTATGATGTTCCTTTTGCTTTGCAGGTTAGCCAACTAGGAAATGCATCTCATAAACTTCAGGCTTCAACTCAAAATGCTTCATCAAGCTTATCTGTACCAGAGTTGCAGAACAGTTGTAACATGTACGTCCCATATCTGTTATTTACTTAATATTCTACAGTCCTCCATATAACATATTTCACTTTATGCACATCTGATGCTCTCGATAGATTTTGGGGACTTGCTGATTTTGTGTTGGTTACATTTGCAGGAAGTGCATGATGCTGGTTATATATAAAAAGAATTACAGCTTGGTGTGACAGAGATTACTTGCAAGTTATTAGCTTGGTAGTAATAATAATTTCTGTAAGATGTGTTTTGTTATTAGAATAAATGTACAATTTCTATTTTGTTTTGTTTATCACATATCATGCGGCTTTCAAGGACAACTTTACCATTAATTTTGTAGTCAAATATTTGCCCCTATACGTGATACATGAAGTGCATTTTTTGTGAGTTTGGTGTGGTTTGACGAATGTGTTTGAAACTACATTATGACGGAATGATAGTTAGGGACCCGTCCAAATTCTAAGACAAAGAACACCTCACAAAACTAGATGACACTCTTTCCTCGCCTACCCAGGTATAGCTTTACGTGCCTAAAGAAATGTACATTCTCTAGTCTCTTCCTCTCAAGATTGTTTACGTGCCTACGACATAGATTAATGCTGCCTTTGTAAGTTAGTGTTGCACGATACAAGTTTATGCTATTTGTTATTGTTTCTGCTGCTATCTTATGACATTACTACTGTCAGTTTGTCGCTAGTGTTGATTAGTGCTGCTACGCTTAGTTTACAATGATAGCCTATACGATTACAACTGCTCATTCATGTTTATGCTATTATTTGTAAGTTAGTGCTGCCCACGATAACTTAGTCTTTGCTAGTTGATTGTTACAACTGCTTCATATTCGTTTGTGCTTAAAAGAAAGAAGTTGCCCAAAAAGAAGAAGTTGCCCAAAAAAAAGTTGCCCTAATAAGAAGTTGCTCAAAAAGAAAAAAGTTGCCCAAACAGAAGTTGCCCAAAAAAGAAGAAGTATCAATGTTTTTACTTAATTTTGGAATACAACTGAAGAATGATAAATAACATTGGCTTTTCTTATAGAGTAATAAACATGAGATGGGAACTACTTGAACGGTTATCAAGTTAACCTTTCGCTGTTATTCACGTATATGTGATACTTACTAGCCGCTCATTTATAACTGTTCCAAAAAAAAGTCAAATTTGATAATTTATTAGTACCGGAGACTTTAGTAACCGTTTGAAAAAAAAGTCACATTTGATAATCTATTAGCTCCTCATTTGTGGTATCACTCGATAACCCGAATCACCCGACCCGACATAACCTGACCCGAATACCACCTGAACCTGATCTGAACAATTGGGCAACCTTTTTATCTGAACAGTTGGACAACCTTTTATCAAAACAAAATAAATCCAAGGTCATAATAATGAAAAAAAAGCAAACACAAAGAAAACAAGTAATAACTTGAACACGTTAAAAAAAGAGATGTTGAATTTATAAAGCAAGATTTTAAAAACATGTCTTTACTAGCTGAGGCATATATTATACATACTTCTCCCCTTCTGTATATACTAAGTTGCCAACTATTGAGATTCTGCATTTCTGCTCCTCCTCAAAGTACTCCAAACCACATAATCACCATCTCTGTCCAACATTAAAGTAAAAACCAAAATCATAAAAAGCACAAAATATTCGTAAAATGCCTAATAACCGAAAGCTTCTAGATCTCAACAGATCTGGAAAAAAATATACATAAACCAAAAAAAAAACACATGATATAGGATAGTTGTCGAGTACGATGACAACGGTTGCCGGATATGCTTCTACACTCAACTTGATAATGAAACCAAACAACATATGTGACATGAACCAATATCGAAGCTTAAAAACATAGCACAAAGTTAGGATTAGGAACTATACAAGATAACTTACAGTAGCTTCTTGGAAATGTAAGAAAGAGATCGGCCCAAAGAATATTGTAAACTGATATATGGCAAATGAGAGATAATAAATGGATCTGTGCAAGTGGGTTATATCACGCAAGCCAGTGTCACTGAAAGAAGAAAAAGTGGGATGTCTAACAGTAGGCAACTATTTTCTTCCACGTCTCATTTTTAAGATATCTTACTTATTATATCTACCTACGTGTCATTTTTTAGATAGCATACGTGTCATTTTCTAGATAGCCTACAGTAAAAAAAGCTCTCTACGTGTCATTTTCTAGATAGCCTACCTATTTTCCAAAAATTTGATATTCGCAGTTAGTAAACAAGAGGCAAAACTACAAGCCACTACAGTAAGAACTGGGAGCTTAAGTGATGAGTCGCAATTTATAAGGCTTTACAATCCTTTGGGGTTAGGGGAAACAATAACAAACCAGTCTGCCTTTGCATGACCTTTTGCTACTTAAAGTGATTCAAGTTAGTTGGTTTATGTTGCTACTTATTCCCTTAACTCCTGCTCGTACATGTTAGTACTGCCCTCATGAACGTTCTTCTGCTCTATAGCATAGCTGCTGTTCCTTGGATCTAACTGCTGCTTGTTGTGACTTATTACAGTTGCTAGTTACTTTTTAATGCTGCTACCTCTATGCTTCTACTGTTAGTTGTTCGAAAGAAAACTTACCGTGATTGGACAAGTGGAGTATAAGCCATATTGGGATCCTTATTTGACCAAAAACCAAAATACCACCTCCATTGCCACTTCCAACAAGACAATGAGAGAATGAATCAGGAATGACTCCTAGTGAAGAAAGTTAGGAAATTGCGGACAAGCTATGTTGCCTAAATCCAAATATCCCATTAACCCCAGTTCTACATTGCCCTAACAACACAATGTTCCGAACCTATACAGGCCATTAATTTAGATTCTAAGATTGTACTTAAATACACTAAACACATGTTGCATACATCCATATGGAGAGAAATCGCATTCATATAATTAATGACTCCTTTATTCTACTGCTAGAGGTAACCACAGTATACTACCAGATAATTGCAATAAATAAACGACCAAATGTATACCTTGACACAGTCGACAAAATCATAGATCAAACCCTGTTATTGCTTTGTTGGTGCTCTTCATAATCGATTCCCAATGAACGTCTAACTTCAACTGATTCCTTCACCATCCCCATTGGTTAATCATGTCCAGGTTTCTTCTTACATTCTTCCTCATGTCCCATGTGCAAAGCATGTGATATCACATCCGATAAAGGCTTATCTTCATTCCCGATCCTCAAGAATCGCTTCCAGATACCTCCACTTCATTGAATCAAACGCCGATTCTTCAAAGTCGATTTTCGAAAATGAGCTAACTCTCGTTCATTTCAAGTATACATTCCAAGCATCATCCCTTACTCATGTAGTGTCTGTCAGTAAAAAATCAAACGGCTTTTTTTAGCATTTCTAAAATCAATTTATGTTAACCATATATAGAATGAGAACAAAAGAAGTAATCCCAGACACCCTTTAATGGACTTACTTCAGCTAACAAAATAAATGCATACGTAGAAAAGAGAAAAAAAAAAGCAATCGCAAACACCCCCTTATTAGTTGCATTTATAAAAAAGTTCATACTAAAAAAAGTAGAAAACATACATAATCCCAAACACCCCTTATTACTTGGTACTTAAGCAAAAAAGTAGAAAATTTAAGTATTCCCAAACACCCTTTATTACTTGGTCCAGATAAATGTTTTTAGCCTCAGTGTGATTATCCTTCTTCATATCTGATGATTCCCATCTCAAATCCCAAGCAAGCCCAAGATGACAGAAAATCTGCAATAAGAATCAAAACATAAAAGAGAATTAAAAAAGATACAGTCCTCAACTAGGTACCAACCATATTATATAGCTTGTATCGATTTGAGGTGCTCATTCCTCTTTGAATTGCAAAATTAGTAACATGACAATCATTTTGATATTTTGTATAATAATCACATTAGTTAGACTGAAAATAAAGCTTAAATATGCCCATTTCTAAGTAAATGGGTTAATATTGCCACCTCTAGCATGAATTAGAGAGAATCGCATACCTGAAGCTTGACAATGGTCTCTCCTCACTTGCATGGTAGATAGAAAACAGATGCTCCTAATATATATAATATAACGTACAAGTTAAACTTCAAAAAGTTCTACTTCATCAAACTAGAATTTAAATCCACCATACACCTTAGATTCTTTCAGGTTCAGGTTAAAATCATTGATATCTCCCTCTTGAAAAGCCCTTAAACAGCTAGCAACCCAGCAAGTAGAGTGGTTCAGTTTTTTCACAAATAAAGGAAGCCTTATGATTATTTACAAGTAAATATAGACAAAATAAATAATACAAGTATAATCAACCATGTGCCAAACTAGTAGAAACTTAAGGACTTTTTTGCATTCTTTTTTATTTATATTTTTTCTCTTTTGCTAACTAAAAAAATAAGCTTAACTAACAGCTTTTTGTAAAAACTTAATACATAAAAACAGACAAATAAGTAGATTATCAGCTGAAAGGATCACAGATTGCTTAAAGAGTTCACAACTAAAATAACACACAATTTTGGTTTTAAAGAATAAAGATAAAGATTATGTTAAGTAGATGTGGCGAGATAGAGATTTGGGTTAAAAAGTCAGTAATTTCTAGTATGTACTGAAGCAGGTCAGAATGACCCGCAACCCGCAAAAACTTTTTGTTCATTCTCTTAAAAAGAAGTTATACAAAGTATTCCGTTAACTAAGATTAAAAACAATATTAGTACAATAATAATCTTTGAATTAAACAATTGAGAGATTGTATCATTGTACGCATTGAAAATACTAGACTTTGGAACCTTCAACTTGTTTGACCCTTTAATATGTTCCCCTTTTAGCTAGGATTCGATGTAATAGTTACTTTCAGTTGTACTAACCTCGAGCTCAAAACCCTTTTCATCAATCTGTGTCATCAGTTGCATCATTGTCTGTTTTATAGAAACACAAGAGAAAAAGAAAATATTTATAACTTTGATGGTGTAAAGTTTGCGGATATTACAGAAGATTTTTTTTTGAAAAGCATAAAGGAGGAAATATTACTGCTGCATATCAGCCAAAGATGTATTAGAAATTGAAGCTTCGTTGCTTTCAACAATCTGTTTCTCCAAGTCCTCATCGCCTTCTTTTATCTTCTATCTCACGCTCGAGGTCTTCTATCTGGGTGTTAGCATATCATCGCCATGATCAGCGTACTAAGTTTAAATTATTCATTTTTAATCACCCTTGGAGTATGAGGTAGAAATACAATATTTTTATTTTACAACATCAATGTATCAGAATTAGAAATGGTCTATACACACATATGCACATGTACATGTATGTCTTTATCTGAGAAAGAGAAAGAACGGAAGCTTTACTTGGGTTTTAGAGTTCTCAGGATCATTTGCAGATGCTCACTAAGCTTCATGGTACTTGTACTGAATGCAATCTCTCATAAGCATCTTCACTTTCTCCTCTAAAAGGTCCATCTCATCTATAGAGAGTCCACCCTATGGTCGAACAAAATACAAATTAAGCTAAAATTGAAATATAGTAATTTGAACTAACAACAAAAGCATAAATTTGCTATGAATCTAGAGATAGAAAAACAATTATGCTGTGTACACATAACTATCAGACAATAACTTGTGCAACTTGCAAGCCACTATCCAAAATCTACATGTAAACCCACATATATAAGTAACAAGGGCTATAAACTTCTTTAGCCGCTTCATCCACTGCGAGAACCACTAATGACTTCACCCACATGAGTAGAGTCGGTAATAGTGCTACCCATTCTTGGATATTAAGTCATTCTGAATGTCACCGTTCAAGAGCGAGAACCATTGTAAAACAAAAAGAGGTTTTCTCAAGCACGTATTTCACAGAACAAAATGCAACAAAACAGTCAAATGTGCTTGTGAGTTGTGGAGATAAATGTATTATATGGGAATATTTTTTGAGAACAATTAACCTACATCATCATTGCCAGGAATTGCATTCTTTGAAGAAACAAGAATTAGCTTTGTACCTGAATCCTGCTCATGAGAGCAGCCTTGGCTTCTTCCTCTTCCGCTAAGCGTGACTGCATCTTCACTTGTCCTTCTTCTAGCTAGTATACAAATATTATATTATAAATTTAGAGTGGAATTCATAATTAGAGTAGTAACATGAAACTTATGGACCACATTTTTATAAAGAATTCACTTAAAAGGGCGATGCTTATTTATCTAAGATAAAAGAGAAGGATATCAACTGACATTGTAGGTGACTATCTCGACAACTTCAGCATTTGCTAGCACATGCAAAGGAGGAACAAGGTTGCCATTGACCTAAAAATGATAGAGAGAGTGAAAGAGATTAAATCGTTACACTGCAGATAGTGCGAAAAGAAAATATTCACGAGTAATAAAGCCATCAGACTTGCCTTTGCAGCCACCATCTTGTTTCCAAGTTTAGTATGTATCATATAAGCATAGTCAATTGCGTTGCACCCTTGGGAGTTTTTGATCTGTCGATAGTATTAATAGAATAAATAAAACATAATAGAAAAAGTTATAGAGAACATCAAAATCAACAAAATAATCTCATGTATTAATGGTATTCAATCTACTTACCTCTCCTCTTGGCGTAAATACAAAGACACGGCTACCTAGAAGATCCTTAGTGACTGTATCTACGAACTCTCTAGAACTCATATTTCTGACAAATTCCTCTTGCCATTCTCTAATTGCATTGAGCCAACCAATCTGAGAAAAAGGTATCAATTGAAAAATATTGTTTTTAGGTAGATAGTACCATAATAGTGAGGAGCAACTGATACATTACCCTGAGTGCCACATTTTCATTGTTTAGTCCGGCTGCTTTTCCTCCAAAGTTTCTATCTTCATTACATACTGTATGTCTGACCAAATAATTAACAAACACTTTCCCGCTATAATGGCGGCAATGCCTGCTTGCTATCAAGTTCATCTCTTCAGTTTTAATCTGCCAACCATTGATAGGTATATAATTAACTGTAAGTGAAATTATATAACAATGAAAGGAAAATAAAGTTATCGAGGAACATACCTTAACTTCCAGGCGAAATGTACTCTCGTAAAGCGGAATTACAAGTAGTATAAAGACTCTGATAACCATTAGGCTTTGGGGTTGCAATGTAGTCTTTCATCTGTTAAAAAGTTATACAAAGTTATAAGTTTAGACATAAAAAATGAGCTGGATACTGATTGAAACAGATACGTAATAAGTATGATACATACAGCTTATGACAATTCATATTTTCAGGTCATATTTCAAAACATTACTCATGCTTCATCATTTATCATTTATCGTAAACTAGGTTTACGAGCATCAAATTCACGTAAGCTAATGGTTTATTTGTGAATTCATATATAAGCATAAAGGACATTTCATATGGACTAAGTTTAGTCTACATATCATTATCATCATTATCATCATATTAGTTCATTCATGGTTTTGCATTTTTACATTAACCGTATAATTTCATATTAAATAAACGCTATCGCGTAATTAATTATTTTGAACAATTGATCCATTACTTTCAAAAATTATTCCAATATATTTTTATACTCATATTAAGTTTATAAAAATAATATTATGAGTTTACCCAGTGTTTTAAATTTATTTTGTAACTAAAATTTATATTTATATAATTACGACGTTTTACTTAAATACTACACGATAATTATTATTTCACTCAAATTTTGCAAGAAATGTATTTTTATAATTTTTATGACCTTAATATATTTTATCTTGACCCGTTAAAAGTTATTTTTATCTAACGCTACCCTAAATACTCAAATGTGTATTTAATTTACCACAAGTCTTCAAATTACTTTCATGTTATTACACTTAAACACAATTTAAAATATATATATATATATATATAAAGCTATGACTAACACCCCTTGTCGACACAAGGGGTGAGTCACAAGTGACTTGCCTAAATATCTTGACTAGTAAATGCATTTCACTTAATCAAACACATTCATTCAAGTAAAAAGATCAAAACCCATTTGCTTCCTCTCTTTCTCTCCAAAACCGGCAACCACATAGACCAAGGAGGATTTCATCAAAATTTTCAAGACAAGGTTTTTTTACACTCTAGTATCACTTGTTGTTAAGGTTTTGCAATAAAAACCTAAGGTGATTAGGAAAAATCCATTGTCCATAAACCTCATCAAGTTACTAGTAAGCATCCATATTCATGTTTTTATTTCATATTCATTGTTATGGTCATTTCATTTTATTTGAGTAAACATGCAAGTCTCATGAGGTTTATACCACTTTTTCTTTGATTTTAAGAGTTATATATATATATTAGTCATCCTATAATTACTCCTTGTTATAAATCACACTTGGTGATGTCTAGGAACCCATGACACCCTAAGAAGGTGTATGGTAGGATTAGAATAGCTTCGGAGTTGTTTTGAATGGGTTAGAATAGGTTTGGCGCGAGAAAAACTCATTTCGACAAGTTTGCAAAAGGGTCTGTCCTTATTTTTAAAATCTGGAAAATTCGACAGTAAGTAAAAATTTTTGGCCTAGATAATTAGAAAATACACTTTAAAAGCGAAACGTGGCCGCTTGTACGGGTTAAAACGGAGCTATAACGAAGAAGTTATGAATTTTTCAAGTTGGCGACGAAAACTATAATTTTCTGGAAAATTCAGCATGTTATGTTTATTTTGTACGAGTCAAAAATGAAACTTAGGCGTTATAAATTATGCCGAATTATCAAAAATATATTAGTATACTTTGATACAAAGCTAAGGACATATAAAACGTAGAAAACGGATTTGTAGTGATTAAATTATACCCGTTTACAAAAGTTGTCGTAACTTCATTTTATAAGGAAAACTATTAATTTCTAATAGGCAAGTATTACGGCAACAAGTTGGAGGACGTTTTTAACAATGACGTAGTACTTTTTATAAGGTGATGTCTTCTAGTAAAAATGAGTTTACCAAGTATATTTTCCAAAATGTCCGACCGTTTGACTAGCGGAGTTGTAATGAATTAATTATGGCTACTCAAAAATTTGCCGAAAACCATCCTTAAACTATATTTTGGAACACAAGTACCATACTTAACCTATATTTTTCTTTATGTTCGAGACCTCTAGGATGGAAACTCATGTACTAAAACTTTGAGATAATGATACAAACTTACCAAAACCATTGAGTACGTTTCCTAATACTCGATGTGCATCATTTCTGACTAGCTTTTAGAGGCCGTTTTGTCACTTTCATGAATATTTCAACGACATTATTTTATGACGAAAAGTTATAATTTCATAATAAATCACTAAATGATTATCGTCGGATATCATTTCAACATAATTACATGTGGAGTAATTTAAAAATGGTCAAGACGTTAAAAGATTATATTTTTTAAATGAAAAGTATTATTTTTAAAAATTCATAAGTGGTATAGATATCATCCGAATTGCATGCATAACATTACATCATAACTTATTATGTATCATATCATTCATAATAGGTCGAGTTTTGAGATTCACGCTACATTTCGGTGTACACACTTTTGTCATCGCATCAATTCATCAAGTGAGTTTTCATAGCCCCGTTGTATACGTTTATACTTATTTTCAAACCTACGGGAGAGAATACATTGCACATCATTTTTATTACGATACCAAGTATATCAAATTCATTACATTGCTTAAGTTACCTCATGCCAATTGAATGTCCCCATTATATAACATGAATCGTTAATTTCATAGAAGCGAGGGTGAGTGGATAGATCTATCGAGGGTGACTCCTCCATCCGGGTTGGTGGATTCCAAGTTAAGCGGATGCATTTCATTTAATATCATTATTTGAGTTGTTTGGCAAACACTCTGTTGGGGCGAACATCATAATCAGTCTAGTTTCGGTGTCATGGACTTATAGCAATTGTAACATTTTTATGTGGCATGTTTGTCATATATGGTCTATACTTGTGTGGTCGTATAAATTATTTTTCATAAACCTATGATTTCTCACCAACCTTTGTGTTGACCGTTTTAGCAATGTATTTTCAGGTAACTAGACATTCGCATCATGGCATGATTAAGGAACCCTCATAGTGTCGCGGCGTAGATACATTTCATTGTATATTATGGTTTTCTTTTCAAAACATCGTTTGGACTTGTAATAAACTTATTTTCCGCAAACTTTATCAACTTTTGGGACCTATCTTGTAACTCTGTATGTTTTATATTAATATCAAACGATGTGTTTCGAAAACGACACTTTTGGTCGTTCAATATAACTGTGATTGTGATTGCTTACACTTTTGGTCGTTCAATATAACTGTGATTGTGATTGGCATCAGAGATTCAGTTATAGAGAACTAGGTTGCATCATTGACCCTAGACTATAACTACATCATCATAGCATCTCATCATTTCATCATAAGTGCATGTTCACTTTACATGCGGATTCATATACATTTTATTCGAGTTATTTACTTTTATTTTACATCGGTTGTCACAGAGATGTCTTCATTCGACACTATCCTATATCATCGACACGAACATGGAGGATGTCTCATCCGACACCAACATGAATGATGCCTTATCACACACCACTGTAGTTTTATCTTCTATTGGCTCTACCCGGACTTTCCACTTATAGTGACTAACACGAGACCGAACCCTTTGAGGAGGCGAAGTTGCACCTACACCACTGTTAGCCCCCTACATGGCCCGATTCACCAACCATCACCACTTTTATCATCATCATCTTCATCATACTATCTTAGGGAGCCTATACCTACGTTGGACTTGCCGCTCAAAAAGCAATCACGTTTTGACATCCCTGCATCACCCTCTACAGAGCCCGAACCACCACTAGGTTGAGATAGGTCGAGAGCTCAAAGGCTGCTTTGCTAGAGGCCTTCCACTTCAGACATTAGGGGCACGTATTGATAGCCAACGAGGTTGAGATAGATAGGATGTTAGGGCGGTTGGAGGAATTATCTTTGGATCGGTGGAGACCGAGGGGAGGAGGTTGAAGGCCTGCGTGATAGGTAGAGTTCGATTGATATGGCTCACGGGGGTTTAGAGTCTAGGCAGTTAGAAACAGGGAATATTGTTGAGTTGAGAGGAGATGCCTAAGTTATATATGAGCGAGATGGCACGGGGACGAACCAGCGTCAGGGCTCGGGAGTTGCATTAGCCGAGAGCATGGTTACGCACATGGTGGATTAGTGAGTTGAGGGTTTGATTGCTAGTTTGGTTGCCGAGTTTGAGATCTCTGAGGATCGGTGAACACCGAGGAGGTGCCTAGTGTAGACTTTTATCATGTATAGTTTTATTTACTATTATCCTAGTCACAAGGTGTGTGACATAGTTTAAAGAACTTTTTGTCTTTTGGTTGTTGTACAAACAAAATATCAAGTATTTACTCAACTATGTAGGAATGGTTTTACTATCTATGATATCGGTCCATGAAGGCCGAAATTTTCATGTATATTATCCGCGTGTGTTGTGATTATATTTGTGATATTTCGTGGTTGTTCGTTCGATTTCATTTATATTATGCATGTTGTGGTTGTGGATATATATATATGTGTAATGTTTGTTTCTACTTACGAGTTCTCATAATTGTTTCATATTATGGTTTTGAAGAGCAATGCCAAAAGCCACACAGAATTGACACAAATTTGCTATGCAGTATGTGAGCGATAGCATAGCCGAGGCATTAAGGGCTGAGAGCATCGGTGGCGGTAGCTGCTGA
>OU343220.1:285658304-285742064 GCA_910596185.1 Chrysanthemum makinoi | reverse complement strand
AAAAAATCGCTGAATATTTTAATTGTATGGCGCCCGCCGCTGCAACGCGCGGGTACCCTGCTAGTCACAAATAATCTACACTATATATAATGTATTTACAAAATTGCTCTTGAAAAACTGAATATCGAAAAACTTAGGGCCCGTTTGTTTACCGGGTTTTGTAACTGTGCCCTTAGATTTTATCAAAAAACTTTGTTTGGTTTAAATTAGTGGACCCAACTTTTGGGTTCAATACCAAATATGCTACCATATTCGAATCATGACTACTGAGCCGGGATTGCAACAAAACTATATTATATAGGGAAAATTAGTCAAATAGACCGCGCGCCCTGATGCATATCACTTTATGGACCACGCACTTTTGACATTTGAAACTAGACCGGTTGCCCATCGATTTTCTTGGACCCAACCAGGGGCCGCCATGTGTCCGACAACTTATGACACAAGTACGTATTTTGAAAGTATATGTCATGTATTGTTTTTTGGGCAACTTGTATTGTTTTTTAGGCAACGTTATATTTTTTGGCAACTTGTATTTATACACGAGGATACTTTGGTCATTTTACATTTTACTCACCCATTATATCTCTTTTATTATCCCTGCTCGTTTATTCTCACCTAATAAACATTCTCACCTAATAAACCCACATTCAAAATCACCTTAATTTTCATTCTTACACAAGTCCATAAACCCACTTTAATATAAGTTTATGACTCAAGAACAAATCTTTGTTCTGTGTTCTTCAATTTATTATATCGAAGCAAATTATTAAAAAAAAAACATGCCAGGGGATGGTCTCGACGAATAGATTGAAGAAACCAGCAGGGTCAACGAATCAGAAACAAATTAGTCGGCAATGGGTAAGCAAGTGCTATCTTGTGCATTAATCTTTCCCAACACTGATAATACTACAAAGGCTTTTTTATTTAAAGTTTACTTGTGAATCTGATATCAATAAATTTATAATTTGTTTTTATTTTGCAATGTTATTTGATGTGCAGCTAAGGCTTTTGATAAAATGCCGGAATGAAATTCATTAGTTTACCTAGTTGTAACTTACAATTATTTGGCAAACTATTCACTTTTTGCTGCTAAACACAGAAATTGTATGATTTTCTAGTTCCATACAATTACCGGATGGCTTTGGATGATCATGGAAAGGATGAAGGTCGGGAATGCAAAGTTGGAGGAGATTGATACTCCAAGAGGTAACAAAGCAGATCAAAGGTACGCGTATGTTTTAGGTACGCTTAGAATATCATTAAGATAGTTTGTAGACCAATGAGGTATTTCGCTACTGCTTGTGATTGGTAACAACTGCTAGGCTACTCGTTTCCACTGCTAAGTTATCGGTTACCACTGCTAGCTTGTCGTTTCCACTGCTAGGCTTATCGGTTACCACTGCTAGCCTATATTGATACAGGTGATTATTTGGTTATGTTTCATTAGTGAATATCATTGTCTGATTATGTGGTGGTATGTTTGTTTGTACCCTTATTTTTGATTTTCTATTGATCCATGTAGTTCATAGATGGACGATTTGATGATGATTACTTCATGTGGGTTACCACTTACCAGACTTAAGTCAATATGTTGAGTTGGATCATCATGTCTCTGAAGTTTTAAGAATAATGTTGATGTTTATGTAAGCTTTTCTTTAACTATATAATGATGTTTTTTGCAGCCAAGCTTTACTGCAAAAGCGTCACTTTTTTCACTCTCATAGAGCTCAGGTTACCATTTACTCTTATTTATCGGCATTGTGCACTTTTAGCGATGGTTTTTGTATATCTTCTTTGGCAATAAATAGCTTTACAATTCAAAATTGAGTAGCTCAATTGTTTTCTTATAAATGAATTGTTTTTTAGCCAATGGCATTGGAGCAAGTGATGGCCGAAGAAGACAGTGAAGATGAAGTTGATGACGATCTTGCCGATCTTGAAGACCGAAGAGTATGTTCTGTTTCACTATTTACCTTACTAACTGCTTATTACATTACAAATAACAAATAATGACATTTACTTTTGATATATTTCATATGCTTGATGACTTTGTAGATGTTACTCAAGATGAGAAGCACATGATGCATTTATGGAACTCGTTTATAAGAAAACAACGGTAATTCACCGTGTTGTCAAGTGCTAAACCTTCCTCCGTATAAGCACCATTGAATTCGAAGGATAATTTTCAACATGTAGAAGAGAATAATAATGCTTCAGTATCTGAGACACAAACTCATAGTCTTTCCAGTGAAATGACCAGTTTGACCATGAGCGTGAAATCTAACGATTCCAAAATTCCTGACAAGGTGAAAGTACCTCGTTCACAGTTCAAGCCTGAAAACTGGATGCTACCTGATAAAACCAAAGATAGTTTGACTCAGCTAAATCTAGCTATTGTTGGCCATGGTGATTCTGGAAAGTCGACACTCTCAAGAAGGCTGCTACATCTTCTGGGTCAAATATCTCAGAAACAAATGCACAAATACGAAAAAGAGGCTAAGTCACAGGGTAAAGGGTCATTTGCGTATGCATGGGAAATGGATGAGAGTGCTGAAGATAGAGAAAGAGGGGTAACTATGACGGTGGCCGTTGCTTACTTCAGCTCCAATAAATATCATGTTGTGGTTCTCGACTCACCGGGTCATAGAGATTTTGTCCCAAACCTGATCTCAGGGGCAACACAAGTAGATGCAGCAATATTCGTTATAGATGCATCGATTGGTTCATTTTAAGCAGGTATTGAAATTGGAGGTGGTCAAACACGGGAGCATGCACAGCTGATTAGAATTATATACTGACATTATATACTGAAATTAGAGGTGGTCAAATGTGGCAGGCAGGAGCTTTCACAATGGTCGATTTATACAGAGAATGAGGGAGAAAGCCTCATCACTTCCAAAGTATAATTTATATCCTGACTTCTTCATTAATATTATATACTGACATTTCAAAGGTGGCAAGATGAGTGACTCAGGAGGATTGGGTGACGGGTCAAAATGAGTTTGGGTTGAAATGGGTCATTGTTAATACGGGTTTGGTTGGGTTCGCTTCCCTGCGACACTTTTGTAGTTTAGAAAAAAATACTAATGCTTTAATTTTGATTACAATAACAATAGGAAGTTGTATGCAGTAATCATAAGGTCTGGGCTTAAAGTGGCCAAACCGAAGAAAGTTGGCCAGTTTGATCTGACTGTACAAATCATTCACGGCTGCCCTATATTTAGATTATTGTAATAGAGGAAACTTTGTTCAGCGGACAACTTAAGATGGTGGACCAAATGGACTAATAATGTATCACACTTATTAGATTTGAAACGTATGGCTTGATCATATAGTAACCACTCAAGGTTATTTAAAAAGAAAACCAAGTTTGATTCTAGGTAACTCATTCAGCTCATCCTAGGAATTCTTGCTGTAACCATCCTTGGTAATGTATGATAAAGTACCTCGTGGCATTACTATGTTAGGTTACCAATAACTCTACTGATCAAGTAATTATTGCAATTGACTGTCTAATAGTTGCCCGTATCTCGGAAGAAAGTAGCATATTGCATATGGTTAGACTTTATGCTAATCTTTCTTTGTCAAAACAGGCTCGAGAAGAAAATGAGAATCTGTCTGAAGCGCTTATTAAGAATATTGATGATTGTAAACAGCTTTCCACTATTACTCGATCCTCACTTGGTCCCCATGGTAAACTACTTTTATTCTTTACTTTTATTATAATTTTTTTTCTTATATGTTCCATTAGTTTTTGATATTCGGGTCTTGTTCTTATAATGTTAGGTACGCATAAGCTTGTTTTCAAGCTATTTCTGAATGAGCTTGTGGTTCAGTATCTCGCGGCCAAGCTGTTGGTACTAGCAGCGTAACAACAGCACAAGAATTTTAGTGATGGAACCAAGCTAGTGATTTCAATTGCAGGGTAACATCTCGAGGTTGCCAAAGAGCTGCTTATTACGATGGGACTGAATCCCAGTCAAATCATTAATGGTTACAAGAAAGCAAGTAACAAGGTAGTTTGTGCATTGGAGACTTTGAGATATATACCTAGTTTATCTATACGAGCATTTATATATTGCTAAGCAAGATCTGGGAAATGTATGCTTGAACCTCTAGTCATGGACTTTAACATAAGGTGTAACTAATATGAAAGAATTAGCAAACCGTTTAGAAAGCTGCAACTTGTTTATTGATGGTTTGGAAGACCACCAGAAATAAGAAAATTTGTAGAGCCTTGGTCAAAAACTGCTGGAGTACTAGTTTGGCATTGTTAGATTCAACAAGCTGGATTCAGCAAGGATGCCATCAAAGGGCTATAGAATGATAATTGATTGAACAATTGGTGTTGATTAGGCCAGGTATCACCTCAAGCCAGTGTAAGG
Organism: Chrysanthemum makinoi; assembly: GCA_910596185.1. Classification (NCBI taxonomy): domain Eukaryota; kingdom Viridiplantae; phylum Streptophyta; class Magnoliopsida; order Asterales; family Asteraceae; genus Chrysanthemum; species Chrysanthemum makinoi. The sequence goes on along the minus strand of OU343220.1, from coordinate 285,737,676 downwards.
TAACGTTCTCTATTCTCAAAATAAAAATCTCATTGGCATGGTTTCCAAGGAAACACTGCTATTCTCATCCAAATATACAAAGATTTCCATGGTGCATTACAAAATTGTGTAAATCATCTTCAACTCTCATTATACGCTCATTCTTTATATTGATTGTTCCACATACACAGTAGATGCTTGGGCCTTTAGTCATGAACTGAACATAAGGTGTCTTTGCTTTTATATAAAAGTTAACTTAATTAATTTAACCAAACATGGTATACATTATACCTTACTTAACTTTTGGATCCGGAATTCACATATTAAGTTGCTCGTGTTTGCTAAAGTTTTGACCCGAACTTATACTCTTTGTTTCTTTTATAGCTGGGTGAGATTTTAGAAGCTTTAGTCCAGGAGGGTTCCGAGACCATGGATGTGAGGAATAAAGACCAAGTCATTCTACATATGAAAGCTCCTGTTTCTGGTGAACTATGCATAATGGAGGATATCTTGTGTCCTCTTATTGCAGAGGTACATCTCTTTTTCTTCATGTCAAAAAGTTATCCTTAGGTCAAAACTCGAACTGTGTTGATAAAGGTTTTGTTAAAATTTGATTAATGCAGGCATGCATTCACGTTTGCCCAGAGAACCCTGCAAACTTTAATGTCGATAACGTGAGAGTTGCTTGGTTTTTGGGTATATCTCTTTGTGAGCCTAAAACCTTTAGAGGCATGGTTCTAAAAGTTGATACTGTTGTTGGGAGTATAAAGGCAATTCACGACGCAAAGGTGAGTGTAATTTGTAAAGATGGAGTTCTAGATGCTCATCTATAGTCTTTTTAGCTCTTGAATTCCACATGCACCTACGACAAATTAGACGCAAATATATGCTATAAATTTTATAGATAGAGCCTTATTGTGAAATCCATTTGTTGAAGCTGAAAGGGGTTGTTGGTTTTATAGGTGCTTGTTATAGCTGGTGGTGTTGGTGTTGATACAAAACTAAATAAGTTCGTAAAATTTAGATTTACGGGGTGATTCTGGTTATGTTTTATCTCTGACGTGTAAGATAAATTATAGCTTAATAGGAATAGGTCCGAAGGGTGGAAGGTCCACAATCCATGAAACCTCCTAAATCATTATATTAAAATTTAGTTGAATAATATAACTTTTAAAGATTATGTATTACAAACTGTTTATTCGTAGGCTTTGATTGCTGTTGATTTAATTAATTTGGGGGTATAGTGGTTGTACCAAGTTGATGCTAGTCGATATACTAGTCATATTGTAATCCGCTGAATGCTTCTATTGCCTGTAATCGAACACGTATTGCAAGTAGTTTCTTGCTAGCACGTCTTTAAATTTAACCTATTGTTGTTGTAACAACTATGTACACAACTGTTATTGTATTGTCTTTAGGACCTAGATCTTTGGGGATCTCCTGCTCAGTTTTCTTGTGTTTATCTAATATATGCAAATGTGTCTTCAGAGGCCACCGTTGAAGTTCTGCCCAGGCTTTTTAAAATAAAGTATGAAAGTGGTACTTTGGAGGAACTCCATTACGTTTATATGCCTAGACAATATCAGAATTCATCGGGTCAAATTGTCCTGGACTATGCAAAATCCATACAAGAAAGTGTTTTTGAGCAACTGCGGGTTGTCCGCGATGGTCAGCTACGAATTTTCTTTTCATCAGATTTGAAGGTTTGACTCGGGTTCTTTTCTTAAAATGGTGGCTATTTCTTAGTTGTGTTGTATATTTTTAGCAATGTCTTATTTTAATTTTTCAGATATGCTCTTGGGAGTACTGTGCTCGGCGTCATGAGAAGCTTATTCCGAGGTGATTGTTGATACCACAGGTAATCAACAATAAACAGTTTATGAATAAGAATAAGTCACATATAGAACAGCCATATACTTCATTTGAAAAAGATTTATTATAGATGAGAAGCATGTACACGGTGCATCTGGTCACGTGTAAATGTTTAACATGCTTCTCATAAAAACTGCAGTTCGGTTGCTAGGGTAATTATGATGTTCCTTTTGCTTTGCAGGTTAGCCAACTAGGAAATGCATCTCATAAACTTCAGGCTTCAACTCAAAATGCTTCATCAAGCTTATCTGTACCAGAGTTGCAGAACAGTTGTAACATGTACGTCCCATATCTGTTATTTACTTAATATTCTACAGTCCTCCATATAACGTATTTCACTTTATGCACATCTGATGCTCTCGATAGCTTTTGGGGACTTGCTGATTTTGTGTTTGTTACATTTGCAGGAAGTGCATGATGCTGGTTATATATAAAAAGGATTACAGCTTGGTGTGACAGAGATTACTTGCAAGTTATTAGCTTGGTAGTAATAATAATTTCTGTAAGATGTGTTTTGTTGTTAGAATAAATGTACAATTTCTATTTTGTTTTGTTTATCACATCTCACGCGGCTTTCAAGGACAACTTTACTATTAATTTTGTAGTCAAATATTTGCCCCTATACGTAATACATTAAGTGCATTTTTTGTGAGTTTGGTGTGGTTTGACGAATGTGTTTGAAAATACATTCTGACGGAATGACAGTTAGGGACCCGTCCAAATTCTAAGACAAAGAACACCTCACCAAACTAGATGACACTCTTTCCTCGCCTACCAGAGTTGCAGAACAGTTGTAACATGTACATTCTCTAGTCTCTTCCTCTCAAGATTGTTTACGTGCCTACGACATAGATTAATGCTGCCTTTGTAAGTTAGTGCGCGACGAAGTTTATGCTGTTTGTTATTGTTTCGCTGCTATCTTATGACATTACTCTTCAGCTTTGTCGCTAGTGCTGATTAGTGCTGCTACGCTTAGTTTACAATGATAGCCTATACGATTACAACTGCTCATTCACGTTTATGCTGTTATTTGTATGTTAGTGCTGCCCACAATAACTTAGTGCTGCTAGTTGATTGTTACAACTGCTTCATATTCGTTTGTGCTGCTCGACATAGTAAAGGATGTTGTGATAAAAGAAAGAAGTTTCCCAAAAAGAAGAAGTTGCCCAAAAAAAAGTTGCCCTAATAAGAAGTTGCTCAAAAAGAAAAAAGTTACCCAAACAGAAGTTGCCCAAAAAAGAAGAAGTATCAATGTTTTACTTAATTTTGGAATACAACTGAAGAATGATAAATAACATTGGCTTTTCTTATAGAGTAATAAACATGAGATGGGCACTACTTGAACGCTTATCAAGTTAACCTTTCGCTGTTATTCACGTATATGTGATACTTACTAGCCGCTCATTTATAACTGTTCCAAAAAAAAGTCAAATTTGATAATTTATTAGTACCGGAGAATTTAGTAACCATTTGAAAAAAAGTCACATTTGATAATTTATTAGCTCCTCATTTGTGGTATCACTCGATAACCCGAATCACCCGACCCGACATAACCCGACCTAATACCACGAACCTGACGAACAATTGGGCAACCTTTTTATCTGAACAGTTGGACAACCTTTTATCAAAACAAAATACATCCAAGGTCATAATAATGAAAAGAAAAGCAAACACAAAGAAAACAAGTAATAACTTGAACACGTTAAAAAAAAAGAGGTTGAATTTATAAAGCAAGATTTTAAAAACATGTCTTTACATGCTGAGGCATATATTATACATACTTCTCCCTTTCTGTATATACTAAGTTGCCAACTATTGAGATTCTGCATTTCTGCTCCTCCTCAAAGTACTCCAAACCACATAATCACCATCTCTGTCCAACATTAAAGTAACAACCAAAATCATAAAAAGCACAAAATATCTGTAAAATGCTTAATAACTGAAAGCTTCTAGATCTCAACAGATCTAGAAAAAAATATGTATACATAAAGCGGGAAAAAAACACATGATATAGGATAGTTGTCGAGTACGATGACAACGGCTGCCGGATATGCTTCTACACTCAACCTGATAATGAAACCAAACAACATATGTGACATGAACCAATATCGAAGCTTAAAAACATAGCACAAAGTTAGGAATAGGAACTATACAAGATAACTTACAGTAGCTTCTTGGAAACGTAAGAAAGAGATCGGCCCAAAGAATATTGTAAACTGATATATGGCAAATGAGAGATAATAAATGGATCTGTGCAAGTGGGTTATATCACGCAAGCCAGTGTCACTGAAAGAAGATAAAGTGGGATGTCTAATAGTAGGCAACTATTTTCTTCCACGTCTCATTTTTAAGATATCTCACTTATTATATCTACCTACGTGTCATTTTTTAGATAGCATACGTGTCATTTTCTAGATAGCCTACAGTAAAAAAAGCTCTCTACGTGTCATTTTCTAGATAGCCTACCTATTTTTCAAAAATTCGATATTCGCAGTTAGTAAACAAGAGGCAAAACTACAAGCCACTACGGTAAGAACCGGGAGCCTAAGTGATGAGTCACAATTTATAAGGCTTTACAATCCTTTGGGGTTAGGGGAACCAATAACAAACCAGGTGCTGCCTTTGCTGATGACCTTTTGTTACTTAAAGTGATTCAAGTTAGTTGGTTTATGTTGCTACTTATTCCCTTAACTCCTGCTCGTACATGTTAGTACTGCCCTCATGAACGTTCCTGTTGCTCTATAGCAGTAACTGCTGTTCCTTGGATCTAACTGCTGCTTGTTGTGACTTATTACAGTTGCTAGTTACTTTTTAATGCTGCTACCTCTATGCTTCTACTGTTAGTTGTTCGAAAGAAAACTTACCGTGATTGGACAAGTAGAGTATAAGCCATATTGGGATCCTTATTTGACCAAAAACCAAAATACCACCTCCATTGCCACTTCCAACAAGACAATGAGAGAATGAATCAGGAACGACTCATAGTGAAGAAAGTTGGGAAATTGCGGACAAGCTATGTTGCCTAAATCCAAATATCCCATTAACCCCAGTTCTACATTGCCCTAACAACACAATGTTTCAAACCTATACATGCCGTTAATTTAGATTCTAAGATTGTACTTAAATACACTAACACATGTTGCATACATCCATATGGAGAGAAATCGCATTCATATAATTAACGACTCCTTTATTCTAGTACTAGAGGTAACCACAGTATACTACCAGATAATTGCAATAAATAAACGACCAAATGTATACCTTGACACAGTCGACAAAATCATAGATCAAACCCTGGTTATTGCTGTTGTTGGTGCTCTTCATAATGATCAGTTCCCAATGAACGTCTAACTTCAACTGATTCCTTCACCATTCCCATTGGTTAATCATGTCCAGGTTTCTTCTTACATTCTTCCTCATGTCCCATGTGCAAAGCATGTGATATCACATCCGATAAAGGCTTATCTTCATTCCCGATCCTCAAGAATCGCTTCCAGATACCTCCACTTCATTGAATCAAACGCCGATTCTTCAAAGTCGATTTTTGAAAATGAGCTAACTCTCGTTCATTTCAAGTATACATTCCAAGCATCATCCCTTACTCATGTAGTGTCTGTCAGTAAAAAATCAAACGGCTTTTTTTAGCATTTCTAAAATCAATTTATGTTAACCATATATAGAAGGAGAACAAAAGAAGTAATCCCAGACACCCTTTAATGGACTTACTTCAGCTAACAAAATGAATGCATACGTAGAAAAGAGAAAAAAAAAAACAATCGCAAACACCCCCTTATTAGTTGCATTTATAAAAAAGTTCATACTAAAAAAAGTAGAAAACATACATAATCCCAAACACCCCTTATTACTTGGTACTTAAGCAAAAAAGTAGAAAATTTAAGTATTCCCAAAGACCCTTTATTACTTGGTCCAGATAAATGTTTTTGCGCCTCAGTGTGATTATCCTTCTTCATATCTGATGATTCCCATCTCAAATCCCAAGCAAGCCTAAGATGACAGAAAATCTGCAATAAGAATCAAAACATAAAAGAGAATTAAAAAAGATACAGTCCTCAACTAGGTACCAACCATATTATACTGCTTGTATCGATTTGAGGTTCTCATTCCTCTTTGAATTGCAAAATTAGTAACATGACTATCATTTTGATATTTTGTATAATAATCACATTAGTTAGACTGAAAATAAAGCTTAAATCTGCCCATTTATAAGTAAATGGGTTAATATTGCCACCTCTAGCATGAATTATAGAGAATCGCATACCTGAAGCTTGACAATGGTCTCTCCTCACTTGCATGGTAGATAGAAAACAGATGCTCCTAATATATATAATAAAACGTACAAGTTAAACTTCAAAAAGTTCTACTTCATCAAACTAGAATTTAAATCCACCAGTACCTGCTTAGATTCTTTCAGGTTCAGGTTAAAATCATTGATATCTCCCTCTTGAAAAGCCCTTAAACAGCTAGCAACCCAGCAAGTAGAGTGGTTCAGTTTTTTCACAAATAAAGGAAGCCTTATGATTATTTACAAGTAAATATAGACAAAATAAATAATACAAGTATAATCAACCATGTGCCAAACTAGTAGAAACTTAAGGACTTTTTTGCAATTTTTTTTTATTTCTATTTTTTTCTCTTTTGCTAACTAAAAAAATAAGCTTAACTAACAGTTTTTTGTAAAAACTTAATACATAAAAACAGTCAAATAAGCAGATTATCAGCTGAAAGGATCACAGATTGCTTAAAGAGTTCACAACTAAAATAACACACAATTTTGGTTTTAAAGAATAAAGATAAAGATTATGTTAAGTAGATGTGGCGAGATAGAGATTTGGGTTAAAAAGTCAGTAATTTTTAGTATGTACTGAAGTAGGTCAGAATAACCCACAACCCGCAAAGACTTTTTGTTCATTCTCTTAAAAAGAAGTTATACAAAGTATTCCGTTAACTAAGATTAAAAACAATATTAGTACAATAATTATCTTTGAATTAAACAATTGAGAGATTGTATCATTGTACGCATTGAAAATACTAGACTTTGGATCCTTCAACTTGTTTGACCCTTTAATATGTTCCCCTTTTAGCTAGGATTCGATGTAATAGTTACTTTCAGTTGTACTAACCTCGAGCTCAAAACCCTTTTCATCAATCTGTGTCATCAGTTGCATCATTGTCTGTTTTATAGAAACACAAGAGAAAAAGAAAATATTTATAACTTTGATGGTGTAAAGTTTGCGGATATTACAGAAGATTTTTTTTGAAAGAAAACGCGAAGGGAGGAAATATTACCTGCTGCATATCAGCCAAAGATGTATTAGAAATTGAAGCTTCGTTGCTTTCAACAATCTGTTTCTCCAAGTCCCTCATCTGCCTTCTTTTATCTTCTATCTCACGCTCCAGGTGTTCTATCTGGGTGTTAGCATATCATCGCCATGATCAGCGTACTAAGTTTAAATTATTCATTTTTAATCACCCTTGGAGTATGAGGTAGAAATAAAATATTTTATTTTACAACATCAATGTATCAGAATTAGAAATGGTCTATACACACATATGCACATGTACATGTGTATGTCTTTATACGAGAAAGAGAAAGAACGGAAGCTTTACTTGGGTTTTAGAGTTCTCAGGATCATTTGCAGATTGCTCCACTAAGCGCTTCATGGTACTTGTACTGAATGCAATCTCTCCCGCAAGCATCTTCACTCTCTCCACTAAAAGGTCCATCTCATCTATAGAGAGTCCACCCTATGGTCGAACAAAATACAAATTAAGCTAAAATTGAAATATAGTAATTTGAACTAACAACAAAAGCATAAATTTGCTATGAATCTGGAGATAGAAAAACAATTATGCTGTGTACACACAACTATCAGACAATAACTTGTGCAACTTGCAAGCCACTATCCAAAATCTACATGTAAACCCACAGATATAAGTAACGAGGGGCTATAAACTTACTGTTAGCCGCTTCACGTCACTGGCAGAACCACTAATGACTTCACCCACATGAGTAGAGTCGGTAATAGTGCTACCCACATTGCTGGATATTAAGTCATTCTGAATGTCACCGTTCAACAGCAGAGAACCATTCTAAAATAAAAAGAGGGTTTGTCAAGCACGTATTTCACAGAACAAAATGCAACAAAATAGTCAAATGTGCTTGTGAGTTGTGACAGATAAATGTATTATATGGGAATATTATTTGAGAACAATTAACCTACATCATCATTGCCAGGAATTGCATTCTTTGAAGAAACAAGAATTAGCTTTGTTAGCCTCTGAATCCTACTCATGAGAGCAGCCTTGGCTTCTTCCTCTTCTGCTAAGCGTGACTACATCTTCACTTGTCCTTCTTCTAGCTAGTATACAAATAGTATATTATAAATTTAGAGTGGAATTCATAATTAGAGTAGTAACATGAAACTTATGGACCACATTTTTATAAAGAATTCACTTAAAAGGGCGATGCTTATTTATCTAAGATAAAAGAGAAGGATATCAACTGACATTGTAGGTGACTATCTCGACAACTTCAGAATTTGCTAGCACGTGCAAAGGAGGAACAAGGATGCCATTGACCTGAAAATGATAGAGAGAGTGAGAGAGATTAAATCGTTACACTGCAGATAGTGCGAAAAGAAAATATTCACGAGTAATAAAGCCATCAGACTTGCCTTTGCAGCCACCATCTTGTTTCCAAGTTCAGTATGTATCATATAAGCATAGTCAATTGCAGTTGCACCCTTGGGCAGGTTTTTGATCTGTCGATAGTATTAATAGAATAAATAAAACATAATAGAAAAAGTTATAGAGAACATCAAAATCAACAAAATAATCTCATGTATTAATGGTATTCAATCTACTTACCTCTCCTCTTGGCGTAAATTCAAAGACACGGCTACCTAGAAGATCCTTAGTGACTGTATCTACGAACTCTCTAGAACTCATATTTCCGACAAATTCCTCTTGCCATTCTCTAATTGCATTGAGCCAACCAATCTGAGAAAAAGGTATCAATTGAAAAATACTGTTTTTAGGTAGATAGTACCATAATAGTGAGGAGCAACTGATACATTACCCTGAGTGCCACATTTTCATTGTTTAGTCCGGCTGCTTTTCCTCTAAAGTTTCTATCTTCATTACATACTGTATGTCTGACCAAATCATTAACAAACACTTTCCCGCTATAATGAGCAGCAATGCCTCTGCTTGCTATCAAGTTTATCTCTTCAGTTTTAATCTGCCAACCATTGATAGGTATATAATTAACTGTAAGTGAAATTATATAACAATGAAAGGAAAATAAAGTTATCGAGGAACATACCTTAACTTCCAGGCGAAATGTACTCTCGTAAAGAAACGGAATTACAGTAGTATGAAGACTCTAATAACCATTAGGCTTTGGGGTTGCAATGTAGTCTTTCATCTGTTAAAAAGTTATACAAAGTTATAAGTTTAGACATAAAAAATGAGCTTGATACTAATTGAAACAGATACGTAATAAGTATGATACATACAGCTCGAGGTATGGGGTTCCAGATCCCGTGAACAAGCCCAAGAATATGGTAGCATATTTGTTGTGCGTTACATAAAGGTCCAACACCAACACAAGGCTTGGGTTTAATGATAATACGAAGCTGAAATCCAAATGCATAAAAAGCATGTGAGAAGACACAGTTAAGACTCGTTACATATTCTACGTGGACCACTTAGAAGACATTGATTAACTACCTCTGCAATTTGGTTGACTTTATTGATTGAACATTTGGATTTGACTACGGATTTATAGATGTTGCAAATACAAGAACTCCAAATTAGAAGGCTGTTATTTCACAAAGATCGTAAATGAAGAAGGATCTATCACATTACCTGTAAGGTTCCTTCCATATTGACTGGACCTCTGTTTTCAGAGCCACAAGGTTTAAGAATTGATCATCTTCAATCTTCTTGATCAATAACTTATTTGCCTAATAAAAAAAGAAGAGCCTGATAAGCCACAAGAGTAAATTGCAAAATTGAATATGAAAACTGATGAAAACATTTTTATAAAGTTGCGTCTCCTAAAACTTTTTTGCTATTGTAACATGATAACAACTAATAAACAATAAAGCGGATGATTTATGCAGCCTATCATCCAGTTTTATGAGCACCGCCCTCGCATCTTCCATTGCAAGAAACATCGTATGCAAATGATCTGCTTCCATTGTTCTATTGGCTGTGTCGCTTTCACGAGCACGCTTACTCAAATGGCTTAGCTTAGACACATGTATAATATTCAATCACGTGTTAGCAATCCAATTAGATTCAATATAGTAAGCAACCTTATAGACGTGAAGAATAACAAAACCGACTACCTAAATGGCTAAAATCTTATTAAAACTATGAGTTGATTCGTATTTAAACTAAGAATTAACATAAAAAGCGCTCTAGCACAACATAGGATATGTTTGGAAATAGTAGTTGGGGGCTGGAGGTGCGATATAGAGATGCCATAGTTTTGCAGAAATAGTTGTAGTAAAAAGTGTAAAACAACGTAAAAGACAGATAAAAAACTCCCAAAAGGGCAACACAATTAGTTATTGGTATTTCATTTTGTACATCGAGAGTTCAAGTAGCTTATTTCGTAGAAGGTTATTTTTATAAAAAAGAAGTTTTAAGCTCTCGCAAACCAAGGAAAAGAAATAGCTATGCAGCCATGTTTCCACATACTTATCTTTTATATATAAACACACACACAATCATACGACTTCTCACTTTCATCAAATCGTTACATAAGAACTCACAAACGACAGATACAACATGATTTGTTATAAGTTGTAACGAATTCAAACAAGACGAGAATAATCATTATAAACTAAAAAACTAAAAAACCGTCTTGTTCAATCATTTTTAGCAAGTAAATAGCTAAATAGCAAATGCATATGACTAGCTAAAATCTCGTATTATAAATAAGTTAATTAACAAATCAGTACCCCTTGAAGAAGATCAGCAACACCAGCCCCAAACCTTTGGAGAACATAATCATAGCTAATAAACGAATCAACAAGTGTGTCATGTAACAGCCCTGCAGCAACTACAGTCGCATTAGCACCTATCGAAGCCAGCAAAACCGCTATTTCCACACAATGTTGCATATATGGATCACCGCTCGCTCGCATCTACAACATCACCAATAAACCTTATATTAAACACAACATTCACTACAAAATTAACTAAGAGGGTGTTTGTGTAAGCTTATATACGGGCTTACGTGCTTATATGATTTTGGCTGATTTTTCATCGGCTCAGTTAGTGGTGTCCATCTGAGCTTATTTAATGGGCTTATGAGCTTATTGGAAATCTGATAAGCTCGTTAGCTCAATTTTTTCTACTTTTTCACTTGAGCTTATGAACTTCATAAGCTCATAAGCCCACAAAAATGACCAAAATGCGCTTACGAGCTTATCAAATTTTCGATAAGTTCATTTAACCGGGTACTGTATTTTGTATCCACCGCTGAAAACAGAAAAAAATATAGGAATTATTACCAACTGGTTGGTAACGTACTAATCGGTCAAAAAGGGCCTGAGTTGAAACGAGGAATTATTGGTACGGTTTCGTTCAATCAACATATTACGCCCTTAAAAATGTATCAGCAGATAGAATATTATCAAATTATCCCAACTTAACTTCAGCTCATTATACTAATTAACTTGTAAACGAATAAAGATTGACGTTATATCACAATTCAAGAACATAAGAGGAAAAAAATTATACCTCTTTCATTGAGACATTTCATCAAACACTTGTTGAACCCTTTGCAAAACTCCAATATTACACATGATATCTGAAACTAAACATCCATTAATTGGCTTGGGGACGCTGAGAGTTAATGGTCTCAAACGAGTTCTGAATCCTCCAACAAGAATGATTGCCTTCATTTTGAGAAATTTCTGCTGCAAGTGTCCCGTATGTGAAAACTAACATAGAGAGAGTGCAATGGAAAGCCATTCGGTAGAGTCGTGTGTGTGGGTGTGTGTTTTTTGGATAATGGGTGTTTAGAATTTTCTAGGGTTGGGGGATTGATGGAGTCGTGTGTGTGTTTGAATCTGTATTGAGAAAAAGAAGAAGCAGCAGTTTAATAAGGAGAAGAAGCAGTCTTATGAAAAGAAATAAGCAGTCTTATGAAAAATAAGAACACAGTTTTACTATAGAATATTTTATTTATGTAAAACGGAGTACTTGACTTGATAAGTATTATGTAAAATGACGATAAAACCCTTTTAAAAAAATACTGTTGCTCAAATGACTTTGCCAAAAACAATACCATACATATTACACTTGTCGACTCTGGTTGAGTTGCCCAATAACCCATGCTTTCTGCCGGTCTATTTTCAAATTTAAAATAAAAGTGGTCCATAAAGTGATATGCATCAGGGCGCGCGGTCTATTTGTGTCATTTTCCCTATTATATATTTTGTCTTTATCCATAATGTGGCCCCCGAATTCATACACACCACTTATTGTAAATAATTTAATTATTTTTTTTATATTTATATTTAAAATAAAAATATTATATTATTTATTAATTATTTTAATATATAAAATATCTTTAAATATTATTTTCTCTCACCTACTTCAAATCAAAATCCAAATCCTAATCTACAACTTTACACTCAAATCCAAATTCTAATCTAAACCCATCTATAAACCAAACAGGCCCTTAATCTATCAAAGGAAATGTTTGAATCAGTAAAATATAAAGGCCGACTTAATTTGAAACTATATATGGCAAAGGTATGCACACGGCGTATTGAGATGCAATTTTAAAACGAAAGTCAACCCGAAAAAACAATAGATCATAGTATTCGCTTCAAGTCAATGCTTTGATTTTTGCATAAACCAGTATCACATCAAATCATTGATTCAAAAACAAATTCTACATATCCTAATTCAAATAAAATCAATATACCCGTCCTCTCCCTCATTCATTCTCCATATCTTCATCAGCAACTTAATGGTAAAAACTCAATTTCTTGCTGTCAATTATTTTAATTTTTTCAATTTTTTCAATTGAAATTCATAGGTTTTCTCCGACTATTCAACATATCTTCCGCCATTCAAATTCAAAGGTATGTATATTTATTTATTTATTTATTATTTTATTTTTTAATTGAGATAATTGATTGTAAATGTATTTAAGTTGTCACTTCTTACTATGTTGCATAACATTTTTATTTTTTTCTTATTAAATGTGTAGAATTTGCTAATAATCTTATTGTGTGTACTAAATAACTTGATTAAGTAAAAGTGATGACGTAGCACGATTAATCACTTTTACTTAACACATAATAGGATTATTAGTAATTTATGCACATTTAATAGGAAAAAATGACAATTTATATACATTTAAAAACAATTAACCCTTAAAAGAATGAAAGACCCTACATAATATTTCCTTATATAGAAATCCCATATATGTGGAGTAGTTTCAACAAGTAAAAACTACCAGATATTTAGTTGTAATAACCAAAATGAAAAACTTAGATGAAACCCGCTCCCATATCTTTTTCTGCAGATTTGCTAAAAACGAGACTCACAATCACTTGATCATTTATTTTCACACTTTATGACAAACTAAAAAAATGTAAAATGGTATAAGATAAATAACATATACTTTCAGATGGAAGGATTTAAAGAGTCAGAAGATCAAAGGAAAAAGAAATTCCATAAGCAAATAGAAACGTGGTGATGAGTTCCAAAGGCCTTGACGAGGGTGTTCATCTATGAACCTTTTATCCTTGTCAATTTCTGAGGTCTGGTTCAAGTTGATTTTTAACTTCCTTAGTTGAAAGTACGTTCAGTTCTTCAGAAGTAAACAAAGGTAAGCATTTGGTGCATATATGCATCAATTTGTAATGATTAAAGACAGTTGTAAAAACATCTATTATGCAATAACATCATATCAATGTAGCTTACCTTGACCTGTTGTCAACGTGAAAGTTGATAGAGTTGAACTGATTCATTTAAGACATGACTTGTAAGAAGCATAGGGTTTGGTATGATTACAATCCAAGCAGTCCTCATGGATAAATCCGAATAAACATACAATATTGCAACCAAACATTAAGGTTGTTACACTAACAATCATATTGAGTAGAACTACTTGTATATATTTAAGCATGTGACTATCAACCTCCAGTCATGTTTCTTGATAACATCTCTGGAGGTTTCTGCAGGTCAGCCACCCCTTCCACATTTCACCACTTACAACTTTTAAACACAACTAAAAAGGTCCGTATTAATTAGTTGTAATATTGTTATACATTTTTAGTGGAAATATACTGTAATAAAGAATCCCAATATAGATACCGGACCCTAGAAATAAGTTGTCTAAGCTCCAACAAGACTGTTCAGGAATGACCTAAAGTACGTCATGAATGATTTTGCAGTTAAATTTGTAATAGTATCATTTGTAACAAGTTACAGAACACGTTGACTAAAGCTTTTACTTGTTGGAACTGATCCACATATATGGGATTGCCATGTAAGGAAATATTTTGTAGGGTCTTGCACTCTTTTAAGGTTTAATTGTTTGTAAATGTATCCAAGTTGTCATTTTTTGCTATTAAATGTGTAGAACTTTCCATTTATCATATTGTGTATTAAATAAAAGTGATTAATCGTGCCACGTCATCAATTTTACCCAATCAAGCCATTTAGTACACACAATAGAATAATTAGCAAGTTCTCCATATTTAATAGGAAAAAATAAGAATGTTACGCATCATAGTAAAAAAAGTGACAACTTGGATACATTTACAACTAATTACCCCTTTTTCATTTGAGGTATGTGTATTGTTATTGCTGTTTGTGCAAAGTCATATGCAATTTAAGTTAAAGGTAAGTATTTGTTGTTGTTGTTATCTGTTATGTATTCGATTGTGTTTTCAAGATTGAATTCATATGAATCTTGAATTTTACTTTGTCTGCGTTTTAGGTCTTACTAGGGGTTTGTTTAATGTAACGGTTAAGCCTTGATTCTTATCATATGTGTTTGTTTAATGTAATTCATATGATATGAGTATTACCTTTGACTAAAGGAGGCACACCAAGTGTTTGTGATATTGTTTGAATGAGTTTGTGTGTTTTTTTCAGGTGGTCTAGAGATTTGTTAATGGTTGTGGCTCACAGATGCATAACTGTGTCATAGATTATATGCGACTTACTAGGTTGTTTCTCACTTCAATAAACCACCCTGGATTATGTTATTACATGTCGCAACGGGTAAAAGAACAAGCTTTGATATCTTATTTGTTTCTTACATTACACACTTTACACATTTACATGTCGCAATGGGTAAAGGAACAAGCTTTAATAACCAATTTGGTTCTCACTTTACACACTTACATATCTTATTTGTTTCAAGTTTCAGATTCAGGGATTTGGACGGTGATGACGTATAGTATGTATTACAGGCCTACGAGGCCCAATACATACTATACACACACTGGGCTCAGGCCCAATAATTACAAATCCTAGACCCACGAAGCAGTTCAATGGCTAATTTGGCTATGGCCACTTTTTCTTGGAGATGCGCATAAAGCACATGACGGGCTGAACCTTCAACCGCCGTATTCTTTACGTCCAAGATCCGCGATTAACACGGAACCCTTGTCCGCCAAGGGTCCAGCTCCGGCAACTAACCATTATATGCGAGAATCTAGGAGGCCCCAGCGGCAAACCTCGCCAATAAAAGGGGCTCTAATCCCCATACAAGGTACAACTTTCTCTCTCATAATAACACACACTTCTACTTTCCCTCTCAAGAATGTGTACTTACTCACGGCGAGTCTAATCGTGGTCCGCCCCCACGTAAGACTAACGGTTTACCTTTCAGTGGATCTCATTCAAACTACTTGAATTAGTACAAGATCAACCTCACCAAAGGCTTATCGCCCGCCCAAAGAAGCTACTTCCGCATCTTCCATAACCCATCGCACAAATTGTACTAACAAGTTGGCGCCATCCGGGACCCAAAGGCACAACTACGTTCAAAAGAAAAATGCCTACCGAAAAGAGCTCGTTCGATCCTAATCCTCGCCACGCTTCGGCAGCGAAAACAAGGGAGAAAGAAGAACATGATAGATCGGAAAGATCCGATGGATCCGCATCCAAAGGTACCATCAAGAAGTATCGGATAAGTACTACAAAAGATCTTACCCATTGTGACAAAGAAAGTTCGGAAACAGGAAGGAAGAATCAAGGCTAGAGAAACGGTGAAATCCCGATTAGACTTTAGCTGGCATCCGAAAGCAATCAATCCGGAAGAAAAGCGGAAGGAAGGATTCGAAAGAAGATCAATATCGGGAAGCGCCGAACACGGGAGAACTCGAGCCAAGACGCAGCCGATCCAGATCACCACGAAGAAAATCATTTAAAAAAGGAAGAAGTGTTCAGGTCGCGCAAAGCGCCGCTCAAAAGGCTGGAAGCGAGAGAAGAGTATCTCCATACGCCCGGCAACGAGAGAACTAAACGTTGAAGATCGAGGAAGACAGGGTACTCACCACCATTCTTCTTCGCAAAGGACGGAACCCTATTCCAGAGGATACGAATGTAGTCGAACATACTCGCGAAGGTCTGATTGGCACTCCGGAAGTGAAGACAACGAAGATGAACACTGGAGTTCCGGATCAAAGAGGCAAAAGTCGGATGTCGAGAATGATGACTTAGCTAGGCCATGGGTGTGCAAGGAGACCGACTCGTTCACTCCACGCATCCGCTATTTCGACATGCCTAAGAGGACGAGAATGCCTACTAATGTAAAGACATATGATGGAAGCAAAGATCCAGAAGACCACCTTAAAATTTTTCAAGCGCAAGAAGGTAGAACGTTGGGCTATGCCAACATGGTGCCACATGTTCAACTCTACCCTCACGGATCTGCTAGGTGTGGTTCGACCTTCCGAATCGAGGTAGACAAAATTATGACTGAATTAAAGGATGTTTTCTTGTCAAACTTCCTTCAAAGAAAAGAAGTGCATAAAAGATCCAGTGGAGCTTCACCATATCAAACCAAAGGAAGGAGAAACCACAGAAGAATTCGTGAAAAGATTCAAGGTGGAAAGTAGGGATGTCAAAGGATCCCCGGAAGTCATGAAGGTTTCCAGCTTCATGCATGGAATCACTAATCCTGAGTTAATCAAGAGACTGCATGATAATATACCCAAATCGGTGGATGAAATGATGAGGGTAACTACATCTTTCCTCCGTGGGGAAGTAGCCAAGAACCATGAAAAAAAGAGGACGCTACCCCGTGTGCAATGGAAACCGATGAGTCCGCATAAAAGCAAGGCTTCAAGAGAGGATACGTAAACTCGCCGGATGGATCGGCGCAGGGATAGGTTCACCCTCCTTTCCAAAACCAAAGAAATATTGGCATTGAAAAGGCTTAAATTCAAGACTCTGCCCAATGCTTACGCATTGAGAAAATAAATGGCAACAAGTATTGCGAATTCCATGGAGAAGTAGGACACAACACGATCGAATGCATGCACCTAAAAAGACAGATGAAGAATTGCCGAGAACTGGAAAGCTGTCAAACGTAATAAAGGAACTTAAGCAAAACAAAGGGCAAGGATTAGTCCAAGGCACCTAAGAAAGGAGAAACGTTAGGAAAAGATAGGCTGTGACACACGGTAAATTTTCACTAAAATTTAACTGATAATTAGTAATTTATTATTACTAAGCATGAGTCATGAAGCATGCATAAGCTTTGCCTGAACATTTGAGTAGATAACTCACATACAGTAAAAAAATTTCACCACTCTTGCATTCATATCATTTTATGAATATATCATTTTGTCTTATAATTTAAATTGTAAGACGAAGGTTATCTCGCTTTCCCCAAATGGACCTCCATTAATCGCACGCGCACCACACTATGATAAGGGTTTGATAAAGCAAATGACAAACAACCGTAAAGAAAAATATTACAAAATAATAATATCTCCGATACGTGACCATAAGATATTACATCTAAAAGTTATAAAACAATGATGCCTCGTCACCACGTGAAAGTCACGGACACAAAATATACAACACACTTTCACTTGGACAACAACTATTATAAGAATACAACTTATGTATATAAGTATAATGTATATACTTATACTTTCCAAGTTCACACAATAAGTAAAAACATTTACTTACTTACACAATTAAACCAAGGTGTATTTAAAAAAAAAAAAAAAAAATGAGATACATCTCTTTTGTCTTTCTCTCCTTCCCACGACAAAACCAAGAACCAGAGATAAGATATCCAAATCCCATCTTCAACCTTAGACTTGTACTCCCCTAGTAAAAATCGAATCTCCCAAAGAGGATACCCCAACATGTTCTTCCATCATATTCTTTCTCATACCAAATCCATGAAATCTTTACTTCGATCCATTCTTGATATCCCTCGCTACCACTGCATTTAATCCAAGAAAGAATCAAGGCAAAGATCACTCAAGAGAATCATATCCTCACTTGTGTCTACCTTGAGCTAAAGTCCAAAACGTTCCAAGGTTGGAAGTTAGCCAAATTCGGCTTCAATCCAAACACCATGAAGAGAGAGAGGTCAAGCTCATTCCCAAAATACTTCTATATTCTTGTGAGATGCAAAACCCCAAACTTCAATCTCAATTTTACCTAAAAACTAGGGTTTGTGAAAGTTAGGGTTTTCTAAAATTGATTTGGGGGTTTTGCAATTGGAGGTATTTTGGTGCTAATCCAAGTTTTATTTGGTCCGAATCCAAGGAACAACCTTTCATTCATCATCCACCATTTTCGGATTTGAGGTTAATAATCTTTCTTGATGTAATGTTATATGTTGTTATTTTGAGGTCAAGTTTGGTATCTTGTATCAAGGATTTGTTCTCTACTTGTCACGTTAATAATATGCTTGGTGGTTATGTTGAGTTTTGTTTTAATCCTTTCTTGTTAAAATGATTGTTGTCGAAAGATTTAGATGTCAATTTGGTGTTGTGTTCGAGTTACTGTCGAGATGTATAACCAAGAAGAGAATGAGAACAGTTAAGTTTTTACATAGTATAATATTTGTGTTGATAAACAAACTATGTTAACTTAGGCTTAAGTGGTCATTTGCGAAAAGGGTCCGTTTGGTTTTCTGTCGAGACAGGAACAAGAACAAGATAGATGAGTCAAGCTTTTACAAGTCTACTAGTAACCAATGTCGATACTCACATTTTCAGTCGACATTCATGTCATTTAAAAGTATGTCGAACCGTGATTTTAACTTGCTTAAACATGAGAAACATGCTAGTAACTCATTGTCTTGTGACTCAAATATTAGAGGTGAACCATGTGTCTAAGCCTCTATGTACGTCTAGGGAGAAACCCAAGTCAAGAGTGCTCATGTGTTAAAATGTGTTTTGAGTAATCTATACTTGTCTAGTCCGTAAGAGTAAAGTGGTTGCCGATTAGAACCAAGTCAGTAGTACCAACTAACAAGAGGTACCTTCACCCCTTTTGCTCTCATGTCCTAGTTAATGATGTTAACCAAACCTCGTTCGGAAAAAGTCTCGTACTTAGTCATCTTCCCTTGTTAGCTTATCTTTAATAAGTACTTAGTAGTCATCGAAATAGATATGCTTGAGACTATGTAAACGAAGTCACAACTACATCTTGGTAGTACCATGGTGATGAATCGTATTCACTAGTCGAGAAATCAAGGAATAGCCTAAGTCGAGTGATATGGCAACGGGAAAACTTGAGTCAAAGTTATCCACGGAATGCCAAGTCTGATGTATGTCCACTCTTGTAACCAAGATTTACTCATGGTAAAATGCATTACCTTAGACCAATGTAGTCTATTCATGTATGAGTTTGTTGAGTAGTCAAGAAGTCATGGCCAAAGGCACGACAGTGCCGAAATAAATCACGAGTTCAGGACCCCTGAACTATTACCTCACGTCAAAAAAGTTAAAGCATTATGGTGTCTATAAATTTGATGTTTTGTATCATCAACATTCTTGTATTAGTAATGCATAAGGGTCCATATGGTCTTAATCCAAGCTCTTTTCCAAAATGCTCATGGGCCGAAGCCCTTTGCACATTCAGAACCCACTTCGGGCCCAGGCCCAACTCGAGTACCCTACCACAGTAACAGCCACGCCCATTGTAAATTTCGGGTTCACTTTAAGGATAATAATAATTAATAAGCTCAAGTGCCTAGTCGAAAGTCAAAATATAACTAGACTTAATCGCAGATTCAAAATCTTCTACTTTGATATAAAAATAATTGTATCGACAAGAGGACAAGTAATAAAAGTTTTATTGACATGAAACAAATAACTAATTATGTAAGATACATAATAAAACTTGTACAACGAGATTTCCATCGATATGTCCAATAAGACATAGTTCGGACAAGTAAACTAGTAGACGTAAATGTTGAATGTTACAAACAAAAGTTTGATAAATAAACAAAGACAACTATGTCATTTTATCATATATTAAACTTGAAAGTTTTCAAACTTAACTCAAACATTTTCTAAACACAATTAGAAAATAAATCAATTATATATATATATTTTGGCAACACCATTTCGTGTCAACTTAAATAAGTATATACACATTTATATACTTACTAGTTAAATGCTATAAATATTTTTCATATCAAACTTGGAAGTTAAAACCATATCATTGTCAACAAGAAAAGTATATATACTTCATATACTTGTTAGAAAAATCATTTTTACAAATTTTACAAATTAAAGTTTAACTTTAATACAATTGAACCATTTTAAGTACGTAATACTTAAAACAATGAACTAAAACATTGCCCTCCTTATCTAGGTCGTGTCGGTGCCGCCCACAACCATCACTAATCCCACATTTGGATTGCACATTTGCTAAGGTGAGTTTCATAGCCCAACTTTTACTTGATAAATTGTTTTATACATTTTGGGGTGAGAAATATGCAAAACATTTTATGGACCAAAACTATAACATGATTACTATTACGTGGTTTAGCCTAAGCCCCTATGTCCCTAGAGAATGCCCTTTTCATGAACCGCCAATTTCCATCGGGAAACGCTAATGTTATAAATAGATCTATTGAGGGTGACTCTCCGCTCGGTTGGCCATGCTTAGGCCAAAGCCTAAACGTGATACCATGTCGGAACCAAGTGTTAAGGGACAAAACACTTGCTGGCCCCTATATTGGTATGACATCTTTAGTATACGTAAAACCGTCGTAGTATCGGTTGCATGAACTTAGAGCTAACGTAATAGACATTCATCAGTATATCATTATATTCGCAGGTAATGATTATATGACTTTGCTTATGGTCCGAACTTACTATTTAAACTTACACCTATGAACTCACCAGCTTTTAGCTGACCTTTTAGCATATTTTCTCAGGTGTGTAAGTTATATTCATGAAGGCAAGGCAAGAAGCGGATGTATGGTAGTAGTAGTAAAGAAGTGTTTTTACACAAAAATGATGTTTTTACATTGGGACCACTAAAACTTATGGGATGTGCCCATTTATTTAAACTATGTTGTAAGAAAATGTTTTAAATCTATTTTATGAAATCAAACGGAGTATGTATTCCGTTCTTTATTTCTTGTGTTATGATTCATCAATCCCGTAACGCTCCCGAATAACACGTATGCTTCCGCTAAACCAAATTTGGGGGTGTTACATAGGCCCCTGGAAATATTGATGGTGCAATCTCAAAGAACGGGTGATCAGACAAAAAGTTACACAAAGCTTCTCTCCAAACCAGAACATCTTGTTCCCACCACTCACGGGAGAAGAAGGGAATGACGGACCAATGGTCATCGGGCGAGATAGAAGGACACTTTATACACCAAATGTATGTCGGAGGCTCCGAAGTCCTCAGATGAACATTGCTTCGGAAGAAATAAGAAAGCAAATGGTACCCGATGGGATTCAAATGGAGAGATAATTTGGCCGGTATATCATTGCTAACTAAAATGGAGACGGCAGCATTCAACGATTGATGAATTCGTTAATGATCAGGAAGACCGGGAATGGTGCGGCCTTCAACGGCACATGGGATGATGAAAGTCCCGGTGAAAGGCGGAGTGCTCACGATCCGCAGAGCGAATGGTCTCGTTAGAATGTACTATGGTTTCCGAACCAACGCCGCACGCAGAAAAGCAAAATGAAAACGAATACACGGCAATACATCCGAACATCCGAACAAACAATAGCCATTGGATCAACCCTATCACCGAAGGGAAAAAGTTATGTGATCTGCTAAATCAAAACCTGGATATATTCGCGTGGTGTCCAGCCGACATGACGGGCGTTCCAAGACACACAGCAGAACATAGCCTAAACATACGGGAAGGGTATACTCCAATAAGGCAAAAGAAAAGAGGCCAAGCACCGGAAAGGAGTAAGGCGATACAAGAGGAAGTAGGGAAACTCGTGGACGCATGAATCATGAAGGAAGTACATTATCAAAGCTGGTTGGCCAACCCGGTAATGGTAGCAAAACATGATGGGAGCTGGAGAATGTGTGTCGACTTCAAGGACCTTAATAAAGCCTGTCCGAAAGATGGTTACCCCTTACCAGAGATAGATTGGAAGGTAGAATCACTCTGCGGATATCCCTTCAAATGCTTTTTAGATGCGTACAAAGGTTATCACCAAATCCAGATGGCAAAAGAAGACGAAGAAAAAACAGCCTTCATCACAAATCAAGGAATATTCTGCTACACAAAAATGCCATTTGGGCTAAAAAATGCAGGAGCAACATAACAGCGGCTGGTGGACAAAGCTTTCCACAAACAAATTGGCAGAAACTTAGAAGTATATGTCGATGATCTGGTGATCAAAAGCCGCTCGGAGGCAGAAATAATAAGAGACATAGCGGAAACTTTCAAAATGTTAAGAGAAATAAGCATGAAGCTAAATCCTAAAAAGTGTACTTTCGGAATGGAAGAAAGAATGTTTTTAGGATACACAGTAAATACTAAAGGAATTAAAGTATGCCCAGAATAAGCAGAGGCCGTACTAAACCTCCCCACCCTAACCGCACCTCAGGAGAAAGAAGAGTTAATAATATACTTAGCAGCAGCCAGAGAAGCGGTCAGTGCGGTTCTCATGACAGAAAGGGAAGGCAAACAAATGCCAGTATATTATGTGAGCCGAGCCTTGCGAGGACCATAAATAAATTACACACCAATGGAGAAACTAGTTTTATCCTTGGTACACGCTACAAAGCGGCTGAAGAAGTATTTCCAAGCGCATACGGTAGTAGTCATCACAAACCAACCAATCAAGGAAATACTATCAAGGCCAGAAGTCGCAGGTAGATTACAAAAGTGGAGCATCGAATTGGGAGAGTATGACATACAATACAAACCAAGAACGTCTATTAAAGGACATATTCTAGCAGACTTCGTAGTAGAGCGTCCAAGAGACGAAGAAGAGGATGAACCAATGGAAGTGGAAGAACTTCTGCAACCGTGGGTCCTGATCACAGACGACTCATCTTGCATAGACGGTTGCGGAGCAGGCCTCATACTAACGGACCCTCAGGGAACAGAGTTTACTTATGCCTTAAGGTTTGGTTTCAACACAACAAACAACGAAGCCAAATACGAAGCCTTGATAGCAGGGTTGCGGATTGCAGAAAAAATGGGAGTCAAGAACGTGCAAGCAAATGTAGACTCAAAACTGGTGGCAAATCATGTCAATGGAACATACATTGCGAAAGACTCAGGAATGATTCAATATCTGGAAAAAGTAAAAGAACTTCCGAATGTTCTCAATCAAGCAAATGCCCAGAAGTGAAAACAAAAAGGCAGACACGCTAAGCAAAATGACTTCTACTAGCTTTGCACATCTAAAAAAGCAAGTACTAGTGGAAGAGCTGGGTCAAAAGTCAATAGAAGAAACACCGCTCGTAGCAACCACGGAAGAAGAGGGGTATACATGGATGACACCAATCTATGAATATCTGACCAAAGAAACACTCCCAACGGAAAAGGAGAGAGCACGAGAAGTTAAAAGAAAATCAAAAAGGTTTGTAGTAGTTAATGGGATACTTTACAAGAAATATTTTCTTGGACCATGGTTACGGTGCGTTGGGCCCCTTCAAGCTAACTACGTGTTACGAGAAATTCATGAAGGATCTTGCGGCATGCACGCGGGGACAAGGTCCGTAGTGGCCAGAGCCATGCGTACAGGATATTATTGGCCTACTATGCACGACGATGCTCGGAAACTAATTCAAGCATGCAAAAGCTGTCAGGTGCATAGGCCAGTTCCAAAACATCCACAAGAAAAGTTAACGCCTATCACTTCCCCATGGCCATTCCACAAGTGGGGAATCGACATTGCAGGACCTCTGCCGGAAGGGCCTAGGAGAGTCAGATTCCTCATAGTAGCAATAAACTACTTCACAAAATGGATAGAAGCAAAGCCAGTAGCCACCATATCAGGAAATCAGATCAAGAAATTCATATGGGAAAACATTGTATGCGGTTCGACTCGGGAGAAATAATATCGACAACGGAAAGCAATTCGAGACAACCCATTTAAAGAATGGTGTGAAAAAATGAATATAAAGCAACACTTTGCTTCAGTAAAGCACCCACAAGCAAACGGACAAGTAGAAAGAGCAAATAGAAGCTTAGGGGAAGGCATAAAGGCTAGGTTGGAAGAAAAAAGCAAGAACTGGTTAGATGAATTGTCGCACGTCCTATGGGCACATCGCACAATGATCAAATCTAGCAACGGAGACACTCCATTCTCGTTAACATACGGAACGGAACCTGTCATACCAGCTGAGATAGGGATGCCCACATGGAGGACGACAGAAGCAAACATAGAAGAAAATGATGAGGCGCTGGAAATGAACTTAGACCTCTTTGAAGAAAGAATAGAACAAGCAGCAATACGCGAGGCAAAAAGCAAGACACAAATGGAGAAATATTACAACTCAAGAGTCAGAAGTACAAGTTTCAAACCAGGAGACTTAGTATATCGGAAAAACAACGCAAGCCATGCTGAAGAAGGAGGAAAGCAAGGACCTAAATGGGAAGGGCCCTATGTGGTCACGGAAGCACTAGGAAAAGGCGCATACAAGCTAAAGGACCGTGCGGGGAATCTAATCCCATGGACATGGAATGTTTGCAATATTAAGAGATGTTACATACATCAAGTGTAAGCAACCCATTCCTCGCGGATTCCGTGAAGGAGGGTTCATGTCAAACATATCTTTTTATATTGTAATGTCTTGTTCTTTTTTATTGAATGAAAAAGGTGAAGCTTAGCTACCTTCACCAGTTTTACTTTAGAAAATTATTCTTTATAATCATTTAATTTAAAAAAAAAAAAAAAAAAAAAAAACTTATGTACGTAAGATGCACATACACATGGGCATGACTCATACAACGTTATTCCGAATAACAAAAGGCTGATTAACCTCCAAATTACCTCAAGATACGTAAGAGATATTGCAAATCCAGTATCGGGCGAATAACCCACAAGTATTCAGAAAAATACTATTATAATAGGCACATCAGTGTGAAGATTAAATAGCAAAAAGCTTCGAAACAAAAGAGATATACATACAATAGACTGTCTACATATAAAGAAACAAAAGCGCCGCGCTTCGGCAGGCCAAACAACAAAAGATCATAATCACAATAAAGCACTACTAAGTGGAAGGGTCCACAAACGGACCCGTCCCAGCTTGTGAACAGGTATCCGTACCAAGACCGCCAATAACACCACCATGCTCAGAAATGGACAAACAAACTGATTCCACTATAGGTTCTGTACACGATGGATCAGCAAAAGACAACCAAGTATCCGCGAGCGCCAACCAATCATGAAGTGAACCTTCCTTTGGTTTTTTGGCTCTATCAAAACAACCCTGGATTGAGGCAGAAATGGAAGACTCACTTGAAGAGCCTCCAGAAAGACAAGCAGGAACGACCAGCTGTTCCAAGTAACACTGCTTCTCAACAGGGGATAAATCATCAGAGGGTACCTCGGGACGAAGCAAGCGAATGATGTCTTCAACAGAAGAATCCTTGAGAGCCTCTAAAGAAGAAAGCAAAGGAAACTGGAGATCGTAGAGCACTTGAAGAGCATTTTCATAGTTAGCCTTAGCAGAAGGATTAAAAGCAGCAACGCGAAAAGTGGCGTATTAGCCTTACCATGAACATGCCCGGCAACAAGCCCATCTTGCATACATTTATCAACAAAGACAACTAATGGCATTAGCCAATGCATCCAGGTAGCCTTGCCAATGCCAACATTTAGATACGGCAAGCTTGAAGCCTTCAGACAATAGCCAACGACGAATAGATATAGTAGTAAGCAAGCTCGAATAAAGTTTTTCCTCCAAATACAGGGCAACCTTAAGAAAGAGCTCCTTCAAGCAAGCTAACTCTAAAGCATAAGGACGGAGCTCCGAACATTCTCTATCCAAAACTTGTACCTAACAAATAAAATTACGGAGGTCAATATAAAAAAAAGAGAGGGGAGAAGAAAAAACAAACACAAAAACAAACAAGAAAACCTGTTTAGTAAGCTCACGGGAATCAAGAGTAGAGGTAGTACATCGTAGATGTTCAAGCTTAACATCCTGACTGACAGAAGAAGCTTCCAACTCTTTGATCTTGGCACGCAACACTTCATTTTCTTTGACAACTGCCCCTAAAGATGATACCTCACCGCGAAGAGACAACATCTCAGACGCATTTGATTCAGCCTGAGACAATTGGGACTCGAGCCCATGAATCAAGTTAGCTTGAACATCGCACCTTGCTAACAATTTCTCCTTCTCTGCACGAGTCTGTAACTCAGAACCAAAGCACAAATGGCGAGCTGACAAAAGGTCAAAACCTGAAAATAAATTGCCAGCGCTCATTTCACGAAGTAAAGAAGAGAACTTCGGAGGAGCAACACCGTCAACAATCTCGCGACAGTCCAAGGGATTGTCAAGCAAAGACCCATTCAATACTTTCCACTCTGGATGATGGTGCTCATGTGAGCACAGAGGGTCAAACTCAACAGTAGTCTGGGCATTACTAGCCAAAGGTTGGCAAACAGAAGGTCCAACAAGATCTTCGGCATTACGGTTAGCCCCTTCATTGGAAGACGAATTGAGAAAAGGGGAAACATTCTTCAATATAGGAGTAGCAGCCGGAACAGTTGTGGCAGCAGTAGTAACAACACCCAAAAGATTCTCGGACCTGGCACAAGAAGTAACCTCAGCTCCAGCAGCAGCAGTACTAGAATCAGAAGAAGAATCATAAGAAATGACCAACCTTTCAGGAGAACCGATATCAAGTTGATGCCTAAAAAAAGAACCAACAGAAAACCCAACCTCACGCTCAAGGGTGGTGGAAATAGAAGAAGTAATGAAAGGACCAGTGTGGGGAGCCGTATAGCCTAGCTCAGCCTCCAAAACGCTACTATTCAATAATTCCTGAAAGCCACCAACAGGAATGTTACTGCTGGAGGGACCTGATTGAGATTCAAAATGAGGCCTCTTGGCAGGACTAGATGGTCCCGGAACTGTTGGGTTCAGTAAATACCCAAACCCCTTAAGTATAGGATTTGAATAGAAAATACCCTAAGTGTTATCCCTTAAACACGAACAAGTCACTAAGCGCATAGTCTCTCAGTGAGTTGTCTTCAGGATACTCAGTAAGAGACAAAGATGAAGTCTCTTCACTTAGTAAGGCGAAACTTAAGGGGTGAAGACTGAGTCAAGAAGAAGATAGTGGATTCAGTGAGTGATGACAATAACTCATTGAATCCTGAAACTCCTCATCAACTACTAACACTGAAGACAAACTAAAGAAGACTGAAGGCTGAGAAGACTGAAGAATGGGCGGGACAAAACGGTTATTCTTGAAGCGAATAAGATGGAGTACTTATCCTCAAGAAGTCAACTTTCCCTGAAAGGCTCAGCATCAGTACTGACAAGGAGAAAGTGGCTTTGTCCCTTACCAGATATAGCCTTTGTAATCAGAGACAAAATACATCAGTATTTTGTCTTCTGTAACCTTGCCAGTTTGTCCTCTAGGATAGTGTTAAAAAGCATACTTGTATAAATAACATAAGAGATGGAGTGAAAGATTCAAGCTTGTGAATTGTAAAATACACACACATAAGCCATCTTTCACTCCTACAAATACAACTCTGTCCCTGAGATAGCTCAGTGGTTCCTTTGTAGTTGTGCTCAGACTTAGCCTGAGCTTCGTGAGGAGTTACAACCCTTTATCATTTCAATCGCAAGTACTATTCCGCAAGTACTTGGGTAATGTATTCTTTTTGATTTGTTTCTAATAAAGAATATTAAGTTGAAAATTATTCAGTGTGTTCTACTTATGTCATTTCAGTCATTGATTCACTATTAGTTTGTTTTAAGTACTTTAACTGTTTTTATACGATAGTGAATAGGGAACAACAAGTGGTATCAGAGCAAGGCTGATTATAAAACTTTTTTTAGCCGCTCAAAACGTTTTTAAATCAGGATCCTAATGGCTGAAATTGATGTGCCCCAACTTGTCGACAAAAAGGGTGGAGCTTATTCTGCTGTTGCCCCTCGACTCGAAGTTGGTAAATTTAACAAATGGAAAAAGCGTATGCTTTGCTATTTGACTGGGATGGAACCTTACTACATTAAGTGTATTAATGAAGGTCCATTTATCCCAAAGACTGCTGAAGGTTTACCTAAACCTAAAGCTTAGTGGACTCAGGATGAGAGAAGAGTGGTCAACCAGGACCAAAGACTCAAAAGTATCATCATATCTTGTCTTCCCGATGATATTATGGAGTCGGTTATAAGCTGTTGTACAGCTAAAAAAACCTGGGATGACCTGGTCCACAGTCATGAAGGTCCTTCTGATACCAAGGAAAACAGGATAATGGACATGAAACTTGAGTATAACACCTTTAGGGCTAAGGACTAAGAAACTCTGTCTCAAACTTACAATCGGTACAAAACTTTGCTAAATGAACTGTCAAATGATGGTGTTAAGTTGTCCAAACATGAAATCAATGTTAGTTTTGTCAATAGTCTCCCTGAGAAGTGGTTGAATTTCTCTCAGGGGCTTAGGAATGCTAATCATATCCAGAACCTTGAACTTCCTGAAATATATGGGAAATTTTTCTATGAGGAAAACCTCATCAACAGACGATACCCTGACTTAAAGAAGTCTCAGGAAGTCAAGAAGTCCCTAACCACCACTTCAACACCAATTTCTACTGCTTTCTATTATAATAGTGTGGTTCAAGATTTTCAGGAAAATTCAGATGATGAGCCTGATGAGAGATCAAGTGAGGAGTATCTAAATGATCTGAACATCGAATTTCAGGAAAGGGCACTCCTTGCTAACTCTCGAAGGTTTATAAAAAGAAACAAAGGTTTTGTTAATACAAATAAGCCGTAAAAACATTTATTTATATTTTACGATTTTCTAATGTTTTGTCGATAACAAACGTAAAATCATTTTAATGAAACAAATAAAATACGTAAATGGTTTGAACTAATAGTTTCTAACATATTCACATTTTCACATAAAACACTAAAACAAGTATAAGTGATTTTATGATTTAGTAATACATATGTACAACAACTAATGTTTACATATTTGGATAAAATATACACATAACTAGTATGTAGTATATTGGGTAATATAAATGGGTAGAAACTTAAGTATCACAGCCCATTGGGCAAATACATTGTATGTAGTTAGGTATAACCCAAAGCCCATGCCCCATGGATCTTGACCCGTAACCCATTGCATGACATCATGCTTATATCACACATGGATAATATCCATAACCCATGGATCAACCCATAACCAAGTGACTAAGTGCATTGCACTTAAAGATACATTGTATCTAGCCAAAGATCCATGGTTCAACCCATGACCAATGACCCATAACGAAAATACCCATGGGCAAAGAGGAGCGTTCCACGGATCCCTAGCTTTATGCTAGCCGGATCCCTTGTGGTAGGGATCCGTGGGATCCGGGGAACAGTAGTGTTTTTCTTCTATAAATAGTGAGCCATTTCTTCCTTTTAGCTCACCACTTTCACACATACTCTCTCCAAGTATTATATCTCTCTAACCTCAGATCCAAGAGATCTATGTAGTTTGTCTTTTGTTTTTGTGCGATCTTCTAGGTTCCTCTTAAAGGCAAGATCACCACCTTTGAAGTCGAGCAAGCTTAAGTCCAAGAGTTGCCATGCTTCCCCATCATCAAGGCTACTGAAGTCTTCTTGTTGATGATTCTTTTCTTTCCTCTAAGAAGTGTAGTGTTGAAGAAATTAGTGAAAGATGTCTCAAGGGTCAAGACGAAGACATTAGTGAAAAGTGTCGATCGTCCATATTGTAGGCATTAGTGAAAGGTGCCTAGAAGCCAAGTTACAAGACATTAGTGAAAGGTGTCTTGAAGATCTAGCCACAAGACATTAGTGAAAGGTGTCTTGAAGATCTAGCTAAAGGAATTAGTGAAAGGTGCCTTAGATGTACAATTGATATGGTGTGTTTCGATGTACAAGATAGACTAGTACTAGATCCAAGGATGGTGATATCCTTGATGGTGTTGTAACAAGGAGTAGATCTCCTTGAGATTAGGTGTTGTGTTGTGATGGGTAGTAGTTCCTCCATGGTAATGGAACTAGGTGCTTAGCCTAGTACCTAATAAAGGGTAGGCGATGTTGTGTAGCTGTGGTTCACCTTGGAGTGAAAGAACCCGGTGGTTAGCCTAGCACTGTATAAAGGGTAGGCGACGTTGTGTTAGGTGTGGTTCGCCTTGGTGTGAAAGAACTCGGTATTTAGCTTTGTACCGGAAAAAGGTTAACCGACGTTGTGAAGGCTTCTCCGCCATAAGGAGATTGGTGTAGTGTTTACGAACTCTCGAGTAGGTGACTCGGGGAGTGGAGTAGGGCAAGGAAGGTGTCCTTGTAGCCGAACCATTATAAATACTTGTGTCGTGGTGATGTGTTTCTTACTCTTTATCTTTCATTACACGTTTATATATCTATCTATCAACGTCCAACATAAACAACCAAATAGATTGACATAAGTCGATCTAAATATTTAAAATGAAGTTTTAAATTAGTAAAACTATTCAACCCCCCTTCTAGTTTTCCACAATTGGCATCAGAGCTTCGTTACCAAGTTTCTTAGAGTATGTTGTACTTTAAAAACTTGATACGATCCGTGTATGTTTGAAAACTACAAAGAAGGATTTTTCAAAGTCATGTTTTAAAAATCATTATAATGTTTATTGTTGGACAATGATAGAATGGTCTAACATTTTCCTTGTTAAGTATTCTCCATACTTGGATTTGGGCATCCTAAGAAGATCATGAAGAATTTCTCTAAATATATCTTTCCCTAAAAAGAATATTTAGCAAAGGATTGGGGTATCTTAGAAGA
This sequence comes from Chrysanthemum makinoi, assembly GCA_910596185.1. Lineage (NCBI taxonomy): Eukaryota > Viridiplantae > Streptophyta > Magnoliopsida > Asterales > Asteraceae > Chrysanthemum > Chrysanthemum makinoi. Next base: position 285,706,358 of record OU343220.1, on the reverse strand, counting down.
TCATGAAGTATTTCGCGTCTATGGTTTCTAAAACCATAAAAAGGGATTATAGCAAAGGTATGTTTTCTTAGTTACAATTTTTGGTAAAAACGTGCTAAATTGCTTGTGGATAAAATGGTGAGATATGCTACTATCTTATAATAAGCATAAAATGAAAAGTGTTTTAGTGATTTTTTTTCTTTGAAGTTTTGTTGTTAGATATCTTGTTATTCAAGCTTGAATAAAGGTAAAAATGGGTAATATAACTTCACTAAAAAGTCTACAAAGGTTAAACCTTTTCGTTGGGTCAAAACGTACATTTTTGTAATTTTGTATCAGATCCGCGGATCCCTCAGGTTACACTGGACGGATCCCTCAAGCAAGGGATCTGTGGGATCCGTGGTACAGGAGACAGTTCTTGTCTGAATTTCAAAAATTCATAACTAATTAACCGTAAGTCGTTAGAAGTCGTTCCACCTATCGTTTTAAAGGTATTTGAGTCTACTTTCATTTAAAAATGATTTCATAAACTGATTCAAAACAAAATTTTATAGAATCATTGATTTATAATAGAAAGTCATTTTTCGGTCATAAATTTTGCACAAACTTTTGATCTAATTGGAGACGGATGTTTTCATCTTTGAATAAAAATGTGTCCTCTTTTGTAATTAAGGTTTTGGTCATATTTATAAAGGAAACTAATAAATCTTGGTATACATGTTTAACACAAAGCGATGAAAAGAACTTTCGTATGCTATGTTAAATGATAAATTGTTTCCCTTGCATTACTTGATTATTTGCTTATCTCAAATAGCTTTTGTGCTTGTTTGATTGATTAACATATGTGGTTTCCTTACCTTGCTATTTATTCTCTTGCTTGTCGATTTAGTAATTTTCTACTAATCAATGTGCTACTTGAAGGAGTGTTTGGGATAACATCTAGTTGTGTAAAAAATGTTAGTTTTATAAGTTGAAAAATGTTTAAAACATATAACACACTAAAATGGCTTTTTGATTGAGTGCAACATAAATGTTTTATGTGCCTATATGATTTCTTGATTTCATATTTTCATGTATCGTTTTCTAAAAGCAACAAGAATGTACATCGGATCATAACTTGTGTTGATGATGTACTTTCCCGTTTGCCTTTTCATGATCGCTCTCCAAGCTTCATAGTAGGATTGACAACTTGATTATTTCATCCGATATACTCAAGTAAATTATTTTGCAACGCAAATATAATCTTCATATCCGAAAGTCCAAACTCGAGCTTTCCAACAACATATGTTGAACTAGCTCATCCAACCATTTTTTTTGTTGTTCACCATATAGACAACTTTTAATTTTTTTTACACCTTCGTCACCTTAGTTGGTTCAAGTATAATATTAATATAAACGAAGCAAAGTATCATCATTCAAGTACTCTTCGATAGGCCATTGTAGGAATATAAATTTTCCTAACTTGAGAATGAATACTGGAGAAATTATTGGACTAGAAACTCAATTTGACCTAACGATTGAATTGCTTCCTTGAGAGAAGTTGGGTATGTGGAATCGCCCGTAAAAATGGTCATGTTTAGCCGTAATTGAGCACCGCTAGTAATAGTCTCATATTCATTCTCTCACTTGAGAAATTTATACTCCTATGTTTTCCTAAAGTAAGTTTACAATGGAAATACTTTGCGTTGTCTTAGGATTACTAATCAAACAAGTTGCAAAATTAATTTTTCTTTTAGTTAATCACAACCACTTGCCTCATCAAGCGATTATCTTGCTTTGATCGAGAAGAGCTACAATACTTCAAGGATGAAGTTCATTGTATGCTAATCTCCATCCGTAATAACTATACTTAGTTCATTACCTTCACTAAACCAAAACAACCTTATAAACAAATCACTGTCTTAAGGACGATATACATGTGTCTCTTATTCTTCAACATACCTTGCATGCCATTGTTAATACAAACGATTTACTAATTTAGATAGTAAATATGTTTTGAGCTTCTTGAACAAGTGCTTGTTAAGTTTGATAAACCTCTATGTTATTTGTGAGCTAGATTTCATATTAATTGCTTATTGTGCTATTCTTACATGCTCTCATTGCTATGTTTTACATGTATACATACATGATTGCTGTAAGAAATCATTAGTTTCAAAATTCGATACATAAAGCAAATTTATGCAACCATTATGTTAAGGAAATCTGCATCTAATCTGGATCCCTTGGTTATAACTAGCCGGATCCCTCAAATGAAGGATCCGTGGGATCCGAGTAGACAGAGGTGCATTTTTAGCTTGCTTGCATCAATCCAACCTTCCAGTCTTTATTGGACTAGTTAAACATGATACTTTAGGATCACTTATATCTTCCTCAAGCTTAGTATATCTTACACTCACTCATAGCTAACTTAGGATCACATTCAAGGTGCTTTTGATTTATCACTTCACCAAAACTCACCATATTTCCGCTCCAATGCAATTACAATCATTGTATTTCAAACATGTCCTTAGATCACTTCACACTAAGCTAAACATAGTGCATTTCAAAGATGAGTAAACTCATACTCACGCATAACTCACTTAGATCACACCCAAGAAGCTTGTAGATCTATCATCTTACCTAAACTCATTACTCTTCCGCTTTTAAACTCACTTGTCATTTCTCACATGATCCCTCATATCTAGCTTTGGAAATCTTTCGATTATAGCAAAATTGATCATAATCATCCGTACCTCAAAAATTGGTCAATGTTGATCAAATTCTAGCTCTTCCATCTTAAAACCTTTAGGATCTTCTCCAAGACATTATCCTAATTCACTATCTGATCACTAGGATCATTTAGCTCCATTTGACACCATCAAAATCTTTAGTGTCATCCTTGTTCATTCATTGGTACTCATGAAGGTTCCAATTTCTTCCTTAAAAGGCAATCATTTGCTACAACACTCATTACTAATAAGTATTCAAGCACCTCTTCATTTAAGACACTTAGATGAACTGAAACACACAAGAAGAAATAGGCATTAAACCTTACAAGCATCATTGCTATCCTTTCTTAGCTCCTGATAGACGGATCCCTAGGATTAGCCTAGGCGGATCCCTCATTGGAGGGAACCGTGGGATCCGTATGACAGGTTATGTCAACTCAAGCTAAAACAATCATTTCGAGCTCATCTTGCTAATTCAAACACTCCATATCATCTTAAATGAGTTCCTAGATCAGTACAACTCTGAAGTTGACCCTTGTGCATGTTAATCATCACATTCCAATGGATTTTAGTGGCTTGAGTCTTGAATGCACTTGCCAAATTCCTTGCTTTATAAACCACATTGATAAGACTCCTAAAGTCATCATCTTCATCCTCACTTTTAGCATTCACAAACCTCTTTGAATCATCCCATCATGAGGAAAACTCCAAGTAGCAACTTATCCACCAAACACCACCATACCTCCTAAGCCAAACAATATCATCTCCACTAAACCATCATCATTGGTTCCTTGAGCTATCTCATTTACAACTTCACTATCATCACCACATCTCTACAATTTAGAGGACTTACCTCCTAGGCCGTCTCATCCTCCTCCGCTGACAACATTCTCCTCATTAGGAAGAATAATGGTACAAAATCAAGGTGTTGAGTCAACACTTGCTCCGGCTTCCTTTTCGCGGTCACCATCATATAATCCCACTTTGATTATGAGAAATTATCAAAGTCAACCACCCGACCATATGGAAGTTGACACTTCTCTACCACCACCATCACTCTTGGTCGAGCCATCTTCAAATGCGCCTCCACCAATCCCTCCGTCGTTTGAGGCTCCCCAACCCGCTTCACTTGATCCTTTACATCAAGCGATCCCTTTTCTTCCACCACCACTACCTAGCCATGACAAAGATTGTTATCATTGTCAACATGTTGAAAGTTTGATACATGAAGTACGAGAAGACCAACGTTTCATGTTCTATCATCTCCTCGAACGTTTCGACGAGATTAAACCTAAACAAAACTCGAGCTAGAAGATTTTAGTGGTGTCCTAGCATCAAGCGATAGTTGGTTTAGAAATTCCTAGTCATGTATTCTCTTATTTTCTTAGTTTTTAGAGTCATGTATATCATAACTCTAGTTTTATTAAATGGAATTACATGCTACTTGTTATTTTGTTGAGCATATGATTACTTTGTATTCATATCTCATTTTTGTGATAACATTACTTGTTATATCACCTTTGCTGTAATTAAATAGCTAATACGGATCCCTCAGAACTGCCTAGACGGATCCCTACCAGGAGGGAACCGTGGGATCCGTGAGACAGAAAGCTTTCTTTCTACTAACTTGAACCACATTTGCAGGAAATTATGAATTATACTTTCTTTCTAACTTTTGTTTTGTAGTTATTCAATTTACACATGAAGACTTTGACATCCTAAAGCTAGGGGGCTTTATGTCAAAGCAATACATTGCAAATTACTTGCAATACCAGGTTTACATTTCATGACATCCCCTTGCAAAATTGCAATCATCAAGGGGGAGTACATTCGTCACTTAGACGAAATCTTTTGCAAACTTACTTGCAAACAAACTAGATTAGTATCACTTTCTTGACGCCCTTACATAGGGATGGACTCGTCAAGGGGGAGCAAAGACGAGATCCTTTCCCGTTATTTGCTCTCTATTTCTTTCTATTTTTATTTCTTTCACATGTTTTTCTTAAAAATGATGTGTTTCTTTCCTTCAAACACTTTTTGTTTCGACAAAAAGGGGGAGAAGAAAGTAAAAACTACAAATTCAAACTTTTACGAATTTTAGCTTTTCCTTAAAATAATTTTATGTTTTGTCATCAACAAAAATGGGGAGATTGTTAATACAAATAAGCCGTAAAAACGTTTATTTATATTTTACGATCTTCTAATGTTTTGTCGATAACAAACGTAAAATCATTTTAACGAAACAAATAAAATACGTAAATGGTTTGAACTAATAGTTTCTAACATATTCACATTTTCACATAAAACACTAAAACAAGTATAAGTGATTTTATGATTTAGTAATACATATGTACAACAACTAGTGTTTACATATTTGGTTAAAATATACACATAACTTGTATGTAGTATATTGGGTAATATAAATGGGTAGAAACTTAAGTATCACTACCCATTGGGCAAATACATTGAATGTAGTTGGGTACAACCCAAAGCCCATGCCCCATGGATCTTGACCCATAACCCATTGCATGACATCATGCTTATATCACACATGGATAATATCCATAACCCATGGATCAACCCATACCCAAGTGACTAAGTGCATTGCACTTAAAGATACATTGTATCTAGCCAAAGATCCATGGTTCAACCCATGACCCATGACCCATAACCAAAATACCCATGGGCAAAGAGGAGCGTTCCACGGATCCCTAGCTTTGTGCTAGCCGGATCCCTTGTGGTAGGGATCCGTGGGATCCGGGGAACAGTAGTGTTTTTCTTCTATAAATAGAGATCAATGTAGTTTGTCTTTTGTTTTTGTGTGATCTTCTAGGTTCCTCTTAAAGGCAAGATCACCACCTTTGAAGTCGAGCAAGCTCAAGTCCAAGAGTTGCCATGCTTCCTCATCATTAAGGCTACTGAAGTCTTCTTGTTGATGATTCTTTTCTTACCTCTAAGAAGTGTAGTGTTGAAGACATTAGTGAAAGATGTCTCAAGGGTCAAGACGAAGACATTAGTGAAAGGTGTCGATCGTCCATATTGTAGGCATTAGTGAAAGGTGCCTAGAAGCCAAGTTACAAGACATTAGTGAAAGGTGTCTTGAAGATCTAGACACAAGAAATTAGTGAAAGGTGTCTTGAAGATCTAGCTAAAGGCATTAGTGAAAGGTGCCTTAGATGTACAATCGATATGGTGTGTTTCGATGTACAAGATAGACTAGTACTAGATCCAAGGATGGTGATATCCTTGATGGTGTTGTAACAAGGAGTAGATCTTTTTGAGATTAGGTGTTGTGTTGTGATGGGTAGTAGTTCCTCCATGGTAATGGAACTAGGTGCTTAGCCTAGTACCTAATAAAGGGTAGGCGACGTTGTGTAGGTGTGGTTCACCTTGGAGTGAAAGAACCCGGTGGTTAGCCTAGCACCGTATAAAGGGTAGGCGACGTTGTGTTAGGTGTGGTTCACCTTGGTGTGAAAGAACTCGGTATTTAGCTTTGTACCGGAAAAAGGTTAAGCGACGTTGTGAAGGCTTCTCCGCCATAAGGAGATTGGTGTAGTGTTTACAAACTCTCGAGTAGGTGACTCGGGGAGTGGAGTAGGGCAAGGAAGGTGTCCTTGTAGCCGAACTACTATAAATACTTGTGTCGTGGTGATGTGTTTCTTACTATTTATCTTTCATTACACGTTTCTATATCTATCTATCAACGTCCAACATAAACAACCAAATAGATTGACATAAGTCGATCTAAATATTTAAAAGGAAGTTTTAAATTAGTAAAACTATTCAACCCCCCCTTCTAGTTTTCCACAGGTTTTTCTAATGCTAAGGCTAATGAGGACACTGAATGCTTTAAGTGTCACAAAAGATGTCATTTTGCCAAAGACTGTTTTTCGAAAACAATTTCTGAACCCTCTTTCAAACCATCAGGGTCAAATCAGTCTTCAGGCTTTAGAAAATTTCAACCTAAAATCTATCAGTCTCATCAGAACTTTCAAAACAAATCTGATCAAAATAAAACTGTTGATTTTTAAGCTAAGTACAGGAAAGCAAAAGCTAAGCTAGCACTGCTTGAGGCCACACCCTCAGAAACAACAAACACTGTTAAATCTGTGCAGGGTAAAAACAAGGGCCTTGTTGCTGAAGTCTTCGACTGGGATGAAGAGCCAGTCTCCTCAGACGATGAAATGGTGCAAGTCAGTGCACTGATGGCTCTCTCAGATGAGGACAAGCTAGTTGTTGGGAAGAATCATGACAGGAATGGAGAATGGGTCAACATCACAATAAAGAAGGTAAATATTTTACTTTCTATGGATGATGACTCTGATTGGCAGTCTTATATGAACTATATCAATGTTGACCTTAAGTTTGTAGAAGAGCAACGATTAAATCTTTTTTCAAAATACAACAAGTTAAGTTTTGAATTGAACAAGTGTAGGGATGAACTACTTCTTTCAAAACAAGCTAAGCTTGAGTCGTATTAATCGCAAATTCAAAACACTGAACTAGTTACAAGAATCAGGCTCTTCAAGATGAACTTAAAAAGGAAAAAGATATCATTGAAAGTTGGACTGTTAAGAATCCTAGGGTCTTTGATGTTGTGGGTGCCCCCAGTAGCAAACATCGAGTCATAGGTGAAGATCATCTCCCTGACTCTCACAACAAAGACCAGAGTCCAAAGCCATTTGTGTCTGGTGGCATGATTACCAATATGTTGTCAACTCCCAAGCCCAGTGATTGGATTGAATGTGTTAATCCTGAGAGTAAGCTTCCAAGTTTCGATTCTGGAAGAATACTAGAGCCTGAAAGCCAAGCTCTAAAGAGCATGCTTGGACTCCCTGATGTGCCCAGTAGTACTGAACACATCTCTGTGTCTAAAGCAGAATCTCAAGCACCACTTCCACTCCTGAAACCTCTTCAGGGTGCTGCACCAAGCTCTGAGCTTACTCCAATGCAATTCAATCCTCATTCACCAAAGGAAAGGTCTGGACTTGGTAGAACCTTCCTGAAAAGACCAACAAAACCAATCCAACAAGAATCTACTCCCACGGAGACTTCCACATCTTCAGTCCCCACTGAATCTGACCAAATTCAGCAACTAACTGAACTTGTGAGGAAGTTGACTGATAAGATGGAATCCATCGAAAAAGTTACTGATTCAATCAAGGAAACTAAGTCAGCCTCCGCTAGTTCATCAAAGTCTAAATCCAACAACAAACCAAAGCAGAAGTGTGAACTGTGCCATTATACCAGTCATACCACTGATAATTGCTACAGAATCCTTTTTTGTATGATCTGCAAAAAGGATGATCACAGAACTTCTGATCACTTACCATATGTAAGTTCATTCAGTGAAGCAAGACACACAAAATCTGGTCATCAAAATGCTTCAACCTCCAAACAAGCTCACAGGATTAGAGCGAAACCTTTTCCTCCTTGCCCACACTGTGGCTTTAATGATCTTCTTCCTGATGATTGTCTCATGAACTCATGCTGTGATATTTGCGGAAATCCAGCTCATGAGACATCCCAGCATGACAGTGTCATCCAAGTAAGGAGAAGTTCAAAGCAACCCCGAATCACTGAGTCATCCTCAGTCTCCAAATGCAAAAGCTGTGGTAGCACAATGCACTCAACCACTGACCATGAGTCAATTGCTTAATTCAAGCAGACCTTTAGACCCAAGCCCACTAGTATTTGGGTCAGCAAGAGAAACTAATTCAGTTTACTATTTGTGCAGAGACATGCCAGGGAGCCTATTTGGCATCTAGACAGTGGATGTTCAAGAAGCATGACTGGCGTTAAGAAGTATATGCACAAATATGTAAAGGAACCAGGACCTAAGGTAGTATTTGGTGATAACTCATCATGTCCCACTGAAGGTTATGGTTCAGTATACTGCAATGGAATAGTTTTCTCTAGAATAGCTTATGTCAATGGTCTAAAATACATCTCATCAGTGTCAGTCAACTGTGTGATGCTAAGTACATTGTGCAATTCAATGACAAACAAGGCACCATTTTCAATGCCAACAAAGAAGTTGTTTAGATTGCTCCTAGAAGAGATGATGTTTATGTCTTAGACATGTCAACTCTCTCTCAAGATGGAACTTGTCTCTTTGCCAAAGCCACTGAAACTGTCAACCGGATGTGGCACAAGAGACTCTCTCACTTAAATTTCAAAAAACATCAACAACTTGGCAAAACAAAATAAAGTCCTTGGTTTACCATCACTAGTTTTTGCAAAAGATAAATCATGCTCAGCCTGTGAAAAAGGCAAACATCAAAGAGCATCATTCAAAACCAAACAAAATTTCTCCATCAAAAGCTGCCTTCACCTCCTGCACATGGATCTCTTTGGACCTGTCAGTCCAAGATCAATCCAAAGATGAGAAGTATACACTTGTCATTGTTGATGAGTTCTCAAAATACACTTAGGTATACTTTCTTTCTAAAAGAGTCAGTAATCGATACAATAATGTCATTCATTAGAAAATTGAAAACCGTAATGACATTACTGTGAAACAAATCAGAACTGACAATGGTACTGAGTTCAGAAATCAAGAGCGTGAGAATTTCTGTGATGAAAAGGGAATTTCCCAAAACTTTTCATCTACTTACACCCCTGAACAAAATGGGGCAGCTGAAAGGAAAAACAGAACTCTCATTGAGGCTGCCAGAACAATGTTAAATGGTTCAGCTCTCTCTAAGCATTTCGATCAAGCAGTCAAAAAACTGTTATACTCAAAACAGGTCAATCATTGTCAAAAGACATAACAAAACCCCATATGAGATATTCAAAGGTAGACTTCCTGATATCAGCTACTTTCATGTGTTTAGGTATCCTGTGTTCATTCAAAATCACAAGGATCACCTAGGCAAGTTTGATGCAAAAGCTGATGATGGATATTTCCTAGGTTACTCACTAATCTCTAAAGCCTTCAGGGTATTTAACACCAGAAGACAACAAGTTGAGGAAACCTTTCATGTCACCTTTGATGAAAGTTCTGAAAGCATCAGATTTACCAACACCTCAGTAGAGGAAATAGGAATTGATAACTCATCAAGATATCCTCCTGATGAGTTCAATACTGAAATCAATTCCTCATATCAAGCTGATGCTGACATCTCATACTATGTCTTACCCCACAACCTTCCTCAACCAACCATTAATGAAATCATTGAAAATCAATCAGTCCCTATTGGGATAGGTAATACTGAACCAAATGTTCAGAACCGAGATTCATGAACCCCAACCTGAACAAGACATCTCAACAGATGATCTAAATGATTCTGTGGCTCCTGCACCTAAACTCACTTATGAGTGTCCAGTGACATCTTCAAGCTCAAATCCTAGACCACAAAGTAAGTGGACAAAATCTCAGGACATTGAGCTTGTATCATTGGTGAACCCATCAAGGCATGCTCACTAGAAGCATGGCTGCTAAATTAACTGCAGCTTCAGCCAATGAATGTCTATATGCTGATTTTCTATTAGAAGTAGAACCCAAAAGTGTCACTGAGGCTCTAAAATATCCAAGCTGGGTTCAGGCTATGCAAGAAGAACTTCAACAGTTTGATAAAAACAAGGTCATGACCTTGATCAAATGTCCTCAGGATGTCATTGTCATAGGAATGAAGTGGGTTTTCAGAAACAAAACTGATGAAAACAACACTGTCATTAAGAACAAAGCCAGACTTGTAGCCAAAGGTTACAGTCAACAAGAAGGCATTGACTATGATGAGACATTTGCTCCTGTTGCAAGAATGGAAGCCATCAGAATCTTCCTTGCATTTCTACTTACATGAACTTCAAAGTTTATTAAATGGATGTGAAAAGTGCATTCCTAAATGGTGAACTCAAGGAAGATGTATATATTCAGCAACCTCCTGGCTTTGAGAGTAGTGAATTCCCTAACTATGTCTGCAAGCTTGATAAAGCCCTTTATGGACTTAAACAAGCTCCTAGGGCATGGTATGACACTCTCTCAGCCTTCCTGATTCAAAACAAGTTTGTCAGAGGAAAGATTGACAACACATTGTTTATCTATAGGACAAAACAAGATATGATCCTAGTCCAAGTGTATGTTGATGACATCATCTTTGGCTCATCAAATTACACTCTTTGCAAATAGTTTGAAAAACTGATGACAAAGAAGTTTGAAATGAGCATGATGGGTGAACTCACATACTTCCTTGGACTACAAATCAGGCAAACTGATAAAGGAATCTCCATCAGTCAAGAGAAATACACCAGAAATCTCTTGATGAAATATGAGATATCGACTGTGCCTCGTGAAGACACCAATGTTCCCTCCTAACAACCTTGGACCTGATCTCACCGGCAAATCAGTCAATCAAACCCATTTCAGAGGGATTGTTGGCTCACTAATGTATCTTATCGCCTGCACTGCACATACAATTCACCTGTCTAATAGCAAGATATCACCCAATCCCAAAGAATCCCATCTCACTGCAGCCTAAAAAATACTCAGATACCGAAGGGAACTCCAAGCCTTGGACTTTACTATCCAAAGTGCTCGTGGTTTGATCTCAAAGGATATTCTGACTCTTATTATGCTGGCTGCAACATGGACAGAAAAGGCACCTCAGGGTCCTGTCAATTTCTTGGAGGAAAACTGGTTTGTTGAAGTGCTAAAAAGCAACAATCAGTGGCTATGTCTTCAGCAGAAGCTGAGTATTTGGCTGCTGCAGGATGTTGTACCAATGTTCTATGGATGAAAAGTCAACTCAGTGACTATGACATCCACTACAAAATGGTACCTATCTTCTGTGACAACACCAGTGCCATTGCAATCTCCAACAATCCTGTCCTCCACCAAAGAACCAAACACATTGATATCAGATATCATTTCATCAGGGACCACATAATGAAAGGAGACATTGAACTTCATTTCATTCCTACTGAATATCAACTTGCTGATATCTTCACCAAACCCTTAGATGAACCTACCTTCAGGAGACTGAAAGCTGATTTGGGAACATTGAAAGTCAGCAACCTGAAAACCAATCCCAATCTCAGTAAGTTTTCTCTGAAATGGTTCATCCTCCCTGAACAAAACCCCAAAACAACCCTCTCACTGAATGAGTAAGACTCATTCAGGGACCCTGAATTTTGACATTGAGCATTGAATGAGTAACTAAATGCTCCAAGTATCAGTTACTTAAATGTCCTAAGTTGGTAAACACACCAATTTAATAAAGGAATATATGTCTCTTTATCTTACTGTCATCCAAGTCAAGGGTCCCTCTAAACTTACCTCATCCCACTTGGCATTAAATGCCTCCTCTCACATGAAATATCTTGTGGATATTTTATTACTGCATAATGTACTTTTACTGTGCACTACAACTGTTCCTTGAAAACCTGGATTTTACTGCGGGTAGTGGAGTGGTGGCATTAAATGAGGAGATTCAAAACGTTTTCAAAAACTGACTTTACAAATCCTCTTTTATACAAGATTTACCCCTCTAACCACTCTATAAATACCCCTTATAAACCCTCATAAACACACATAAATAATTTTCTGAAACTAAACGCTGTCAAAATCCTTTCTCAAACCCAGGAAATTTGTGTGTTCTTCAAAATCATCAACCTGTTTTAACAAGAAAATCTTCTCTGTAACAAATTTACAAAAGGTTTTTCATCACAATACTTAAGAGACTCAAAACACCTTGATTGTTCTTGTCAAGAATATTTTTCAAAACCCTAAAAACCTTTCAATGGAAATGGCGAGAACACACTCTCTTCATTTTGCACCACAGTGGGTAGGAGATCTAAGTAATGTTGAATTTAAAACAAACAATGTTATAGAAAATTTTGAATACCCCCTGATGTCTCAGCCTATAAGGGCATCATGAAGTTTCTATTCAACTGCCCACTGAAAATGGCCTTTAATAAGTCCCCTTCAATTCTGTACCAAAACCTCCTCAGGGAGTTTTGGGCTACAACAATGGCCTATGACCCGACACCCTCTATTGATGAGACTGACCTACGACCACTCACGGAGTATCTCATCCAATTCAGTCTTTTTAATGGGGAACAGTCAGTCATCCTGGATTATAAAACATTTTGTACTACAAAAGGGTTAGACTATAATTCTGGAGTCTATGTTGCCCATCCTGAACCCTCCACAGTTAAGGATGGGTTAAAACAAATTGTTTTTCATCCAAAGTTTCTGGACAGAACCCCACTCACCAAGAACTCATTCCCTGCGGCTTGGAAGATCATGTTCACATTTGTGATTCAGTTTCTCGGCGGGAACCACTCATCCACTGAACAAGTTAACTTTATTCAGTTGATGGTGGCATATTGCTTGATGAACGGGGTCACTGTCGACATTGGGGAAATCATTTACAGTGATCTCAGTAACCAAGCTAAGCAAAACTAGGACGAAATACGCTTTCGATCCTAGGTTTGTCTCATGTGCTTTACAAGTGTTACTAGGTTGCAATTACCCTCAGGAATACAAATACACTGCTTTACCTGGTATCCTGAGTCAATCAAATTTTCAAAAATACCCATCCCAAGTCACTAAAATTGAATTGACGACCCATATGGTTGCTGTAAACAACCAGAGGGACTCAGTGTCTCCAAACCCTGCTCCTAAAAAGAGAAAGGGGAAGTCTCAGACTGGGACTAAGACCAAACCCAAGTCTAAGGGCCCTGAGGCTTCTGGAGCACAGCCTAAAAGGCAAAGAAAGCCCCAGACTGATCAGCCACCTAAGGGAGACCAAACATCATCCACCCCGGTGACAAGAAAGGACACTGATACATCACACGGCCCTTGGTCCCATCTACTACTCCCAAAGATCCGAGGGAAACATCAACCCGCCGGGTAGGGGAGCCTTCCACACCTGCCCAAGGAGGACATTCGCAAATCACAGCTTTTGTCTGAGGGCCAACTGATTGATCCCAAAGACCCAGAGGGAAATGAACAACCCGCTGATAGGGATATCACTGCCACCACTTCTAAGGATAGCATTGGAAATCACCCACCAGTGCTTGAAGGAGCACATAGGGACAAAGACTCGGAGGGAAAGAAACAACCCGCCGATACGGAACTCATAACCAATCCTGACTCCGACGAAGGCACTGAGAAAAACCCATCAGTGTCTGAGGGGTTACTGGGGACAAAGACTCAGAGGGACAAATACCACCCGATGATATGGAACCCATAACCACCACTGGCCTATTGACTGTTGCTGAGGTTACTAACATATTATTCTCTGATGAAGAGTTAGCTGACAGTGAGGACGAAATACTTTCAGCAGGAGAAGAAATGGACGCTGATGTTCAAACTCAAGAACAAGAGCATCATCCTGATCCACAAGAGACGGAAGTGTCACCTGCTCAACCTGATGAAAATGACTCTGATTCCTCTGCTTCATCCTGTCTTGAAGAGTTCAAGAAGTTTGATAATGTTCTTCCACTGACTGAAAGGCAACTGGTTATGTGGATTACAAAGGCCTCAAGGAAGTTATACTCTGGAGTCACTGATACTTTATGGGATCAGCATGTTGAAGCAGATGCTAGCTATGCCGACCTAAAAGCTGAAGTTATAGCTACCCATACAAACGCTGATGAGCACAGGGATTTTATGTATGATAATCTTGAAAGGCTTGATGAAAACCTGAAGAAATTTCTCACCAACCTTCAGGAGTCTTACACCAAGCTCGATGAAATAAAGGACTCTGTGAAAGAAGACCCGACACTTAACTCCAAAGTGCTGGAGGCTACTAAAGCTTACATGAAGCACTCCTCCAGCCTTACTGAACTGATTAACATGCTCAAATATGCAAATGTTCAGGGTATTCAGTCCTCCCTTCAGTCTCTTCAAATCACACTGGGTTCTTTGGATGCTCAAGTGACTACTTTGGCTAAGGCATCGTCTTCCATGGCCTGGAATCTTGGGCCTAGAATGACTGCTTTGGAATTATCTCAGGCTACTCTGACAGAAAAGGTCACCAGTCTTCAACAAGATACAACTGACATCAAGGCTATGGTCACGGAGATTTACCAAGCCTTCAAAGGTCAAGCACCACCAAATCCCTCAGTATCCCAGGCAACTCTTGCTCTCACTAATGTTGCAGCAACAGTTGAGGGGGAGAGAACCACTGAAGAGACTCCCTCTCACACTGAGGGGGAGCCAGCTCAACCAATATCAGCAACACCTCTCTCATCAGTCCCACCAACATCAACAACTGCATCAACCACAGCAACAATGACAGTAGCAACATCACCACCAATCATCACAACAACACCTCCACTGGTAGCATCATCTGCATCTGCTCAGGATAAAGGCAAAGCTATCTTGAAAACACCTGAGCTTGAGAAGATTCCCTATGTCATCGGCAACACTCAGTATCTGCTTACTCCACAACAGCTAAGTGCCTACCTCGCAAAGGAAGACATGAGAAAGAAACTAGCTGAGGAAGAAAGGAAAAGCAAAGAAGCACTGGTACAAGTTGTTGCTGAGGAAGCTGAAAATATTGGAATAGATCCCAAGAAGCTTCAAAAGGGTCAGGCTGGACAAAAGTTCAAGGATGCTCAGGCTGCTCAGATGGCTGAATTAAGGAAGAAACTGGATGAAAGAAACAGGAAAGCTTCAACCATCAGCAGAAATAATTGATCAATACAATTGGTCAATGACAAGCGTAAGTCACCGAGAAGATCACAGATGTAAAAATCATCCCCAAGTCCAAACCACTGGCAATGAATGTCTACAGAGGGGATGATAAAAGGCATTTTGAGGTTCATGATCCCATGAAATTCACTGACTTTGGGATCACTGAACTCGATGAACTTAGTCCAATCATTTCAAAGAAGCAGAATGCAGTGGTCAAGGAGCTGATGAAATCCCTAAGCAAAAGATATGAAAGGCTGAGGGAAGCACCATCGCAGCTTGGAATTCAGCCAGCTCTTAATGCACCTCAGGGATCTCAACCTCAATCATCCCAAGGCAAAAGGAAGAGGGTTGAATCTGAGCCTCGAAATCGAGTGCCCGCCTGACCGCAATGGGAGCTACCAAAAGGTGTAAAGTTTGTGAACTGTCTGGTTATTGAAGAGCCTGAAGGAGGACTCTTCTTCATTGATGTCTATAGGAACCCAGCATTCCAAAGATGGAGTGACATTGATCTTGCAGGGGTAGGTACAATGGCAAGTTATCTACCAGTGGTCTCTCAAATCCAAACTCCGAAAACATCAGTTCTGCTGAATGACCGAATGCCTAGATAAGAGAGCTCCCTGACAAAGAAGCACTCCGCAAAAAGAAACCAAAGCTTGAAGCACTGGGAATCCATATCGGTTGACATCATATGTTTTATCTTTTGTATTAGTAATAAGAACTATGTAATCTGATCAATAAATGATGTATGTTTTGGTTAAAATATTCAGTGTTCCTTATTATGTTCATTAGTACATTCAGTGTAAGAAGAAGCCATTTGCTCACTTTCACTGATCAAACACTTAGGCTATTTGTATATCCAAATAGGGGGAGACAGTTGGGTTCAGTAAATACCCAAACCCCTTAAGTCTAGGATTTGAATATAAAATACCCTAAGTGTTATCCCTTAAACACGAACAAGTCGCTGAGCGCATAGTCTCTCAGTGAGTTCTTCGGATACTCAGAAGAGACAAAGAAGAAGTCTTTCCACTCAGAAGGCGGAACTTAAGGGGTGAAGATCGAGTCAAGAAGAAGATAGTGGATTCAGGTGAGTGATGACAATAACTCACCTGAACCCGAAACTCCTCATCAACTACTAACACTGAAGACAAACTAAAGAAGACTGAAGGCTTAGAAGACTAAAGAATGGGCGGGACAAAACAGTTATGCTTGAAGCGAATAAGACGGAGTACTTATCCTCAAGAAGTCAACTTTCCCTGAAAGGCTCAAAGATCGATCGACAAGTAGAAAGTGGCTTTGTCCCTTACTAGATATAGTTTAGTAAACAGTAAACAAAATACATCAAGATTTTGTCTTCATAATTCCTTGCCGCTGATTTGTCCTCTAGGATAGTGTTAAAAAGCATACTTGTATAAATAGCATAAGAGATGGAGTGAAAGATTCAAGCTTGTGAATTGTAAAACACACACACATACAAGCCATCTTTCACTCCTCCAAATACAAGTCTGTCCCTGAGATAGCTCAGTGGTTCCTTTGTAGTTGTGCTTAGACTTAGCCTGAGCTTCGTGAGGAGTTACAACCTTTGTCATTTCAATCCCAAGTACTATTCCGCAAGTACTTGGGTAATGTATTCTTTTTGATTTATTTCTAATAAAGAATATTAAGTTGAAAATTATTCAGTGTGTTCTACTTATGTCATTTCAGTCATTGATTCACTATTAGTTTGCTTTAAGTACTTTAACTGTTTTTATACGATAGCGAATAGGGAACAACAGGAACACTAGACAAATGCCCTTCTTTTCTCTTCAAAAGACCAGAGGAAGAAGGGTTAGCATCAGAACCTGTGGCCTCAAAAGATGATCCACCACAAGTATCAACACTAGCACCTTCCGGATTAAAAAGAAGATTAACATCAGCCTCCAACTCACCATCCGTGCGAGCAGGAGCAATAGGGATAAGTGGCACGGTGCGATGAATAGCAACTTCAATAATAGGCGGTTCCCATTCACGACGCGGACGGGTAGTCATCAGGGCCTTTAGAGGCTCCGGGGATTGAATATACTGCACTCAACCTCATCCGCACAAAGCGAAGTATATTCGTAAAAAAAAAAACAAAAAAAAAGAAAAAAAAAAGAGAGAAGCAATGCTAATAAAACTCACCAGTTTGATCTTCATGTAGATACTCAGGGTACACATCCTCACCCAAAGTATAATAACGACTCAAACCAACCCAACAAAGAAAGGGCTCAGGGAGGGCCCGGAAGGGATAAAGATTAGCAGCAAGAGCAGCAAAATGGTCAGCATTGTACTCAATAGGACGAGGAGCAGATCTTTAGAGATATTCTTCCTAGAATGCCATGGGAATAAGGCAGGACAAGCAAAGGCATCAACCCAGAAAAATCGATCATTCCAATTTTGACAGAATCAAGAGATTTAGTGCAAAGGGCAGGACACCATCGCGCTTTGCCAAAGGAAAACCACCCTTTCAACTTCGAGTTAACATAAAAAACAACGAAACAGTAACATGTAGGAGTAATGTTAAGAGCACGCACATAAGATCTCAAAGTGAGAAACTCTACACGCCAAGAACCGAGTAGTTGAGAAATGTTAATGCGATAATATCTCAATAATTCAACAAGGAAAACAGCATAAAGTGCACGAAAAATGGCAAGATCAAAAAAGCGGGTATACAAGCCAATCTTCCCAGAAGGGAACTCATGCATCGTACACTTACGGTCAGGAAGCTCCGGATGTACCTCCGGTGGAATATTGTAAGTCGCAAGGAAGGAGCCAAACGACCTTGGAGGAGTATTACATTTTATATCAACAATCAAAGCCATAGCGGGTGGATCAAGGTCAGACGGATGATTTTTTTTTACTGTTTTCTTTTTTCCAAAGGAAAGCAACAAACGGCGATGGTGCAAAGTTGGAGCAGTATTTATAATAAAGAAAAACCTAGAACCAGATGATGACACGTGCAAAGGAAAGATAAAATGAACGGCCAAGATAAAAAATAAAAAAGGACGCGTGGAATAGTAGGTCACGTCAGTACAGAAAACGAAGAGTCAACAAACGTCCACGTAGCATGAAACGCTTCCCAAGTAAAAGAAAAGGACAAAGCACATGATAACACCACGTCCTGGTCAAATCTACAGTCTAGTAAGTACTTACCGCACGCGACAATATCCGCATGCGGTCAATACACTAGACTAGGGGGGACTGGGTGACGTGGCAATTCCCATCAAAAAAGAAAAAAGGTGTGGGACAGCAAAACGTTTAGTCAACTTAAGTCTAGTAATACCCACCGCATACACCAATGTCCGCACGCAATGGACATACTAGACTGGGGGGACTTGATGACGTATAGTATGTATTACAGGCCTACGAGGCCCAATACATACTATACACACACTGGGCTCAGGCCCAATAATTACAAATCCTAGGCCCACAGTAAGCCCAATGGCTAATTTGGCTATGGCCCGGCTTGGAGATGCGATAAGGCACATGACGGGCTGAACCTTCAACCGCCGCACTTTACGTCCGCATCCGCGATTAACACGGAACCCTTGTCCGCCAAGGGTCTGGCTCCGACAACTAACCATTATATGCGAGAATCTAGGAGGCCCCATCGGCAAACCTCGCCTATAAAAGGGGCTCTAATCCCCATACAAGGTACAACTTTCTCTCTCATAATAACACACACTTCTACTTTCCCTCTCAAGAATGTGTACTTACTCTCACGGAGTTCCAATCGTGTAATCGGTCCGTCCCCACGGTAAGACTAACGGTTTACCTTTCTTGTGCAGGGATCTCATTCAAACTACTTGAATTAGTACAAGATCAACCCACCAAAGGCTTACCGGCCCAGTCTAGTAAGCTACGTCCAGACCTTCTATAACCCATCGCACAAATTGTACTAACAGACGGGTGAAAGGAAAAATTCGACAAATGTTAATTAAGAAAAAAAATAGCGAATCACTATGATATCAGTTTTTTTTCTAGAAGTTATTAGCGGTTGTTATTATTAAAGTTATTGATTGTTTTTAGGACTATGTGATATAAGTTTAACAAAAGAAAAGACATTAGTTTATTAAAAGTGGTTTATGTTAGCTTTAAGAAATGAGCATGTAATGGTGTTGGATGAATGTGAAACTCTAGATCATAGAGGTACTTATGATTCTAATTACTTTACAATGGCAACATATGTGATTTAGTTAGAAGACATTATGTTTATGAGCTTTATGCGTGATAACTAACTGATTTAAATTAACATCTCACAATTGTTACTTCATTGTTACGTCACAGTGGTAATAAGAAGGTGAATTGATTCAATTTGTTTCATTTTAGCAGATTTCCAGGTTGCCAGTTTTGGATATGGTCACAAATAATTAGGAGTGATGGTGATGGCAATAGTAGTGTCAAATAGCAGGTTTGAGGTCTTAAATGGGTAATATCAACGCTTGCAAATCTTACAAATTTGTTTACATTGTAATAGATAAAATGCATTACTTAGAGCACTTGCATCCATCAACGCCGAGACAGGCGTTATCCGGCATTATGCCGCGTTTTCCGGTGTTAGCCGTTGCCCCTCGTGCGTTAAAATGGCGTTAAACGGGCAATGTTACCCCTTCAACGGGGCGTTAACCGTGAATTAAAAAAAAAAAAATCAAATTACCCCCCTAACGGCTAGTTACCGTTGGGGTTTAGTTTTTTTTCTTTTTTTTTTTTTTTCATTTTAGCCCCTGACGGCTAGTTTTGTTAAAAAAAATACAAAACATTTTCTTACCACTATAAATACCCAACTAAAACAACATTTTTTTTCACACTTCCACTACTCAATCATCTCAATCTTATACTTCCAATTACTAAAGAAAAAAAATGTCGGGAGGCAACAACGATGATACATTCTTTAATCTTCTAGGTGGTGGGTGGAATACCTCAAACCCGGGTTCATCTTCAAAACCGAACGCGGGTTCATCTTCAAACCCCAACGTCTCTTTTCCCAACCCACTAGGCTTGTCGAGCCAAGAAATGTACCAACAACATCAACAATATTTGTATTGGCAACAAAGTCAACAAAACACCTCAAACACCAACTTTCAAAATCTACAATTCTCACAACACTCACAACATTCACAAACTGAAACACATGATGTTCCTGAAACACCCACGTCTCCTCCAAAAAATCCAAAGGTCGTGTTAAACGAAAGTCAAAAAAATCCAAAGACCGAGCCCGAACCAATTGATGATGATGAAGAAGAATTACATCGGGCGTTGGCAACCGCAGAGGAAGAATTACTTGCCAGGTGTTATATAGCTGTTACAGAGGATCCGAGAGTCGGGCGTGCACAACCCAAATATACGTTTTGGTATCGGGTCACAAATGAGTTCAATAGACTCAATTTTCAATGACACAACAAGGATATGATGTCAAGCAAGTGGAAAATGTTGAACCATCTTGCACAAAGTTCAACGGTTTTTCAAACGCGGCAGCGGAACAGAGTAGGGAAAGTGAGATGGAAGTCATGAAACGGGCGAAGCAAATGTATCGTGAGGAGCACAAAGCAAATACCGCTTTTCTCTCGATGAAGCTTGGGAGGTTTTGGCGTAGCATAAGAAATGGGACACCGGATCTGATTTAACCGGCGATGTCCCAAGCCAAACAAACGAGGCTTTGTTTGGTCATGATGAACAACCACGCCCCATGGGAAAAAATCGTGCTTCCAAGAAAGCAAGATCCGAAGAGCACGCAAGTCGGGGAGCGAGCAACCGGAGGAACGAGCTCGTCATTTCACGAAACTATGGCAAACGCAGTATCGTATCAACGTGAAACGCCAGCGCGACGAGACTAGGGGTGTTCATGGGTTGGGTAATACCGAATAAACCGAAAACCAAACCGAACCGAACAAAAATAATCGAACCAACTCGAATCAACCGAAGTTGCCAAAACCGAACCGAATTAAATATTCGGTTTTTGGTTCGGTTATGGTTTTAGCAATCCAAACCGAAAACCGAATTTAAATAAATATATATATATATATTTATATATTTATATAAAAATAATATTAAAACTCTTTTAAATATAGCATTTTTTAAGCTTTAGTTTTTTTTTCTTTTTAAAAGTTTATATAAATAAATGAATAAATAATTAAATTTATGTAATTCGGTTATTCGGTTCGGTTATGGGGGTTCGGTTTCGTTATTCGTTCGTTGAATCAATTTAAGTTCGGTTCGGTTCGGTTCTCGGTTATACCCAGAAAAAAATTTAACCGAACTAACCGAACCGAACAACCTGATAACCGAACCGATGAACCCCCCTAATCGAGACCAACAAGTGAAAGATGAAACAATAACAAGGTTGGAAGAGATAAAGTTTTTGATGGTTGACACTGAAGGCAAAGATCCAAATGTCGTGGTTTGGATCAATGACGAAAAAGACCGAATCATCAAAAAATATAACTTGCAACCTCGCCAGTAGATTGTATTCTCGTCATTTCCTTTATGTTGTAACGTTTAATTTTCAGCGTCTTTTTTTATTTCGTTGTAATTTTTTTTAGTTATTTTTTATTTGGTATTGTAATATGTTTAAGTTAAGGTTATGTTTTTTAATAAATGAAGTGTTTGTTTTAGTTTAAGGGTTGAAATTGAAAATATCAAATGTTAAAGTTTAACTTGGGATGTTATGATTGTGAGTGTTTTTTGGGTGAGTTAAGGTGAAATGTTAAAGCTGATGTGGCGCTGACGTGACACGATATTAAAGTTTATCCTGTGTTATGATTGCTAGTGCTCTTAGTAACTATTTGTTTACCTTTTAATAGATAAAATGGGTAATACTAATGCTTGCAAATCTTAGGCTGCCCCAAGTAAGGGGATTCAATCCCCTTACTTTTCACTGTCACGTCAGCTTTTTCTCCCCAGCGACCTTCAGGCGATTAAGTGCCCCAATAAGGGCGACTAAGTTTATTTTTTTTTGTTTAAAAAAAACATTTTTAACACAAAATAAAATTTCATTAATAATTAAAACGTTACATAATAATTCAAATAAAATTAAAACATTACGAAACTTATTAAAACGCAACAAAAGTGGTATGTTTTTGGTTTGTGATGTCGATCTTCCAGACGACCAAGATACGTTTTTTTTTGCCGATCGACAACCTCCACAACAGGACGATCGAGTGAAATCGATCGCCCAAACACCCACGATCGACTGGAGATCAAGTCTACTGCATGCAGCGTTACATATTTCTACGGCATGATTAATGACCCACCAGAGAACTCATTAATGGCTATGATGCATCAAGGTTCAAATAGATGGTTTCAATGAAGTAAGTAAACATTTTTAATAAGCTCTAAAAATGTCTTGTCTCGAAGATTTTGTTGCTCGTTCATGTTAAAAAAAAACAAAAAAAAAAAAATTAAAAAAAATATAAAAAATATAAAAAATCAGGCTTTCGCTTTATGGGAAAATAATCTTCAGATTGTTGTAAAAATGGAGTTTGGCCAAAATCAAGTCGTTTTGTTGACAATTAGCGCTTGCCAAATTCTGATTTATACATTCTTCACATAAGCTCATAAATAAGTTATATCTTTGTGAGCCATTAGGGACGTAATGACTAATTCGTCTACTTTGTTTGGTTTTTAATTTTGTATTCATTTGAAGCATTAATCGTTCATTTACTTTATTTGCATTTTAGACTATAATTGTTCATTTGGAATGATGATTGGGTTTGATGAATGAGATAAAGGTAAAGTCTTAATTTTTGTCATATAAATTTGTATCGTTAATTCATATGAGATAAATTTTACGTTTACTTGACCATATGACACCAAATGGATATGCTTTAGCTATTTGAAAATGTATGATTATTTCACGAGTTTGTAGCAGGTTCGAGGTATAAGGATAACGAGTTTGTTGCAGCTACTTCTGTTATGATTATTTTACCCCTAATCGATCAAAGGCTGTTATGTTATAAAAGTGCACTACAAATGTTATGTACTAACAAGTTTTACGCGACGAGTAACGAGCATTGCTAGTTATGATCTCATAATTGATGTAATGTTTTATTTTTCGTTTCACTAAATGTTTCATATGTTCTGTGAAACATGTTAAGAAGTTTTATTTGAGTTGAATTATCGCATGTTATAACCGGTTGCAATTACATTTTAATATTTTCACTTTACACGAAACACTTATCATAATATCGAATATCGTTAATTGTCCACCGCTAGAAATTTCGGTTGCAATGTACATCTACTCGCCTAGTTATTAACTTATTATAGATATCTCTATCATCTTTTATTTTAAGTTGTCTTTCCAAATTACCTTAAAAGCAAACAATTTTAAATCACTTTATAAATGAAGATTTATTTATTTATTTAGCAAATGAATTAATTTCAAACATCACCCAAATCAGCATGAGCATTTTCTTTCACATATCTTTTTGTCTTTTTGGTTGAGTGTTATGCTGAAGATCAATATTGACAAGTACTCTATGACATTGTATCTAGAAAATAAGATATAGAATAAATTTGTCATTTTGAATAAAAATGAAAACACTTTCATTAAAAATTTCTCCAATTCACCTCGTACCTACTACCACAAGACCAGTAGTTGAGACAAGGAGGTGGTAGGTGAGACAACAAGCTCTCAAGCTCTTAAGTTCATGACCGCTAACTTTTAGGCAGCACGTTTCAAATGGCACTGTATTAAATTATCCAAAAATAAACCTACCTTCTTTTTTTATATAACCCAAGACTTTGGATCTTTAAACTAACACGTCAAACCACGATATTGTCATTAATGCAAATATACAACTTGGTAATAAAGAATTAATCACCGTTTTAAAAAAAAACAAGTACCCATTTTAGAGTAAAGAATAATCAACACAACACCTTAATATATATACAAGCTTAAACCATCCATACACAACTCAAAAAACCCAAAAGTACTCATAAAAGTTTTGATCATTTTCATGCAACCTTGATCATTTCTTATTGCTCAAAGATGATAGGAATACCAGAAAAAGCCAAGACTTTTGTGAACAATAGATGGCTAGTTTTTGTAGCATCTATGTGGGTACAATCATGTTCTGGTATTGGTTACATGTATGGAAGTATATCACCAGTGATCAAGAGTACTATGGGATATAATCAAAGGCAGATTGCTATGTTGGGTGTGGCTAAAGATATTGGTGATGCTATTGGGTTCATAGCTGGTAGCTTGTGTGAAGTTGTGCCTATTTGGGTTGTTCTTTTTATTGGTGTTGCTCAGAATTTTTTTGGGTATGGTCTTGTTTGGCTTACTGTTAATGGGACTTTGCCTCACTTGCCTTTGTGGGTGGTTAGTATCTCATTCTTTATATAACATCTATTCTTGCTATATTAAGTAATATTTTGTTCATGTTAGGGGTCAGAAACTAATTTGATCATGATCACTTTGTTAATTGACTATGAAGATTGTAACTAGTTGTATGCATGTTTATCTCTGGGTGTCTTGAGTTTTGTTTTTTTAGGAAGACTCTGGGTTTCTATTAGATTTGATACCAATTTGTTTTTTTGCTTTGACTTTTACAAGTCAAAGGGATATATTTGGAGTTACAAATTTGAGAGCTACTAGATTGGTTACTAGTCTAATACTGATAAGTTTATTGACTAATGAGAGATTGTAACAGCTGGTAAAAACTTTGAGTTCAAAACAGTAAATTCTAGATGTAAATTTTGTATCTTAGAAGTACTAGCCTTGACTTGATAAAAATGGAAAGTGTAACTCTTTTGGAACAGAATTAGCATTAGCATCTGTTTCTACCCAAATGCATGTATTGTACAGTTGCTTGTTAGCATGTTAAAGTTCCAAAATCACGTATTTTCTAAAGCTTCAATTCGAACTTTATTTGCAGCTATGCGTTTGCATATTCGTGGGAACAAATGGTGAAACCTATTTCAATACAGGATCGCTTGTTTCAGGAGTCCAAAACTTCCCCAGAAGTCGTGGTCCAGTAGTAGGAATACTCAAGGGTTTTGCTGGCTTAAGTGGTGCAATACTGACACAAGTTTACATGATGTTCAATTTCCCCAATGAAGCATCGATCATTTTTGTTGTAGCAGTAGGTCCCACAATCGTGATCACTTCGCTAATGTTCATAGTTAGACCTGTTGGTGGCCATAGACAAGCTAGACAAACGGATAACATAAGTTTCTTAGCTCTTTATGGTGTTTGCCTCATTCTTGCTGCTTATCTTTTAGCTGTTTTAATCCTACAAGATTTAGTTGCTTTAAACCAGACAACACTCACTGCGCTCACAATCGGGCTCGTGATTCTTGTCGTACTTCCGGTTGTGATTCCAATCACATTGGTCTTTTTTTCACCTAAACCTAATTCAGAGGAGAGTCTTTTGACTGAAGAAGAGAAGCGAGAAGCGGTTAAACATGAAAAACAGGAAGTTATTTTCAGCGAAGTAGAAGACGAGACACCTTCTTCAGGAACTGATTCACTTCCAGATGTTGAGCGAGAAAAGAAAAAATCTCATTTGCAAGCGAGACTCGTGCAAGCAGCTGCTGACGGGGCGGTTAAGAAGAAGAGGGGCCCACGAAGAGGGGAGGATTTTACTTTGATGCAGGCATTAGTGAAAGCCGATTTCTTGCTAATGTTCTTCTCATTAGTTTTGGCATCGGGTTCTGGTTTGACCATTATTGATAACCTTGGTCAAATATGTCAGTCTCTAGGCTATGAAAATCCTCATATATTCGTTTCCATGATCAGTATTTGGAACTTTCTTGGTCGTGTTGCTGGCGGATATTTCTCTGAGCTTGTTGTAAGGTATGCATTCTTTATATTGGATCTCAAAAGATTCAACTTATATGCCTGTTAATATGTGGAGGTCATGTATGTATCATATATTGAACCGTTATACTTTTTGGCCAACAGGAAGTATGCATACCCGAGACCAGTGGCAATGGCTGCAGTTCAAGTAGTAATGGCGTGCTCACTTTTCTACTATGCCACAGGTGCACCTGGTGCAATATATATTCTGTCAGTAGTAATGGGATCTTGCTATGGTGCCCACTGGGCCATTGTGCCCTCAGCTGCCTCAGAACTATTTGGGTTAAAGAGTTTTGGTGCATTATACAACTTTCTTACACTAGCCAGTCCAGCTGGTTCCATGATCTTCTCGGGTATAATTGCTAGTGGTATTTACGACTATGAAGCCAAGATTCAGAGCGATCACGCGGTCATAGATGGTGAAGCACTCACTTGTTATGGAACCATATGTTACTCCATCACTTGTGGGATATTGTCGGTTCTTTGTCTCATTGCGTTTTTCTTGAGTATGATTGTTGTTTATAGGACTAAGAGAGTCTACACACAGCTTTACGGGAATTCGAGGACTTAACTGTGCCATCATGGTATCAAAATATAGCTAGGACTCCAGAAAGATTCAAATCCCATTGAGATGGACCCTTTTTGGCTTTCTGTATTCATTCTTTTGTACACTACTTGATTTTGTTTGTATGTTGTGCTGCAATAGTACATTATGTAGGATGGATAATTTGTAACAGTTTCATCACATTATTAATGTCATAATGTTTTGTGATCAAAATTTTACGCAAATAGTATCTTGCTAAAAAGGCCAAAAAAAAAAAGAAAAAAAAAGAAAAAACCTATGGCATTGTCAAGTAAAAAAAACCTGTTGTTAATGCTTAGGTTTAAATAAAAAATAAAGTTAAAATGAAAATAATGAGAACTAATTACAATACATCTCATTTGAATGGTGTAGTTGAAAGTAGATTTTTATCTTTCTCATTTTTATTTAGTCAACTTTATGTTTCCACTTCTACACAGCCTTTTAAATATTCACTGCTTTGATCCTAGGATATACTGATTTTTTACAAGTACTAGAAGCAAAGTTTTTTTCGACCGGGTGCATTTAGAAACATTTGAAAATTTTCCGAAAATTAGCACTAGGAAACAAAATTCTATCGACCCCGTAGTTCCACCTCTGGTTAGCGAGCTTCTGTTCAAGGATCTTATTATGATCATTGTGTAAGTGTCCTATTATGCGGTCTGGTGCCATTTGGTCTATTATGGACTTACATAAGCTATATGCCATAAACTCTTGAAAAATGAGCTTATCGGTTTTCTTAAAAGTTATATAAGCCGAAAAAAAAAGCTAAACCAAACACCCCGCAAGGCATGTCCTATTAAATACTATATTCTTCAGTTTTTATGTAACCTTAATGCTTCAGCTAGCTGTCAAACACATGTATACACTACAAAAATGTGCTGTCCCTGCAGAATTGATCATCAAGTGTGAAGTCTCATAGATTACTAAAAAGCTTCACACTATCTTTAGGGCTAGATAAATTATTTGCCTCTTCTTATACACGGTATAACAGTAGACATTTTTGTCTTACAGTTTAGATTGATCTTTAAATGAACAGGTCAATTAAGCGAATTTTGTTGATCACAAGTCATACATTTGAGTTCACTGTATATAAGTTACCGTGGATGAAACTAAAAGTTATTAAACAAGTTACAAACATATGATTCTGCTTTTGATTTGTATATAAGTATGACATATTGC
The DNA here is from genome assembly GCA_910596185.1 of Chrysanthemum makinoi. Classification (NCBI taxonomy): domain Eukaryota; kingdom Viridiplantae; phylum Streptophyta; class Magnoliopsida; order Asterales; family Asteraceae; genus Chrysanthemum; species Chrysanthemum makinoi. Next base: position 285,678,447 of record OU343220.1, on the reverse strand, counting down.
ATGTAAATTCTCACGATCCATGTAATGACTAATGAGCCACATTTCTAATCCGTTAACCACTAAGAAGCACCTCAAAGTCCTTAACTTTGCCGAGGTTAGAATTGGTCGTAATTATGCTGTTTGGGTCAATATAAATTGGATTGCTATACTTTCTCTATCGATGCCAGTGTTCAATTTTTTTAAATCAATATCTTTTATTTATCGGACACTCCTTATTTGTTTGTTGTTAGTGTTAATGTTAATCAATGTTAATGGCATTTTAAGAAAGTTACTGCCTTTTAGCTCCTTTAATGTGTCGTTGTATATTTGGTGCATTTATATTAACTATGTATATGAAGATATTAGGCCCAGGAAGAACTCTACACCTAAGATAACTTAAAAAAAGTCACACTACTCGTCTTAGGTGATTGATGACCGTCTCCATGACTCCTGTTAGCCTGTATGCGAGCTTATAGTTTCTCAAACATACATCCATTATTCCATTATATGTGATAGTAGGATTTACAAAAATAGAATTTTGTGACCAAGTTAAATGTTGTTTATATGAGGTTGACTTTGTTAGAATATAAAAAAGGAATTTTTAATCTCAATCCAATAATGTAATCATGCGTTAAGAATCTCAAAAAAGTTAGTTTTCTACATTTCGAACATCTCATGTTAAATTAAAAGATGTTGTTAGTGATCGTAGTGTAACCAGGGGATTTTGGTGAATACGTAAAAGGGTTAGGAGGTGTGGAGTGCACATCCGGTTAGGTCAATGTAAATCCAAACTCATAATGATATTGGACTTGGTCTTGGTAACCGTCTGCAGCTTGACCAAAAAAAATCGGGGTCAAAAAAACTAAACTGAATCGTCAACACCGGGTTTTGACATATAAATTTGATTTATTAATGCCGCATTTTGATTTCTATGTTCGATTAAATTGATTTCTATGTTGCAAACTTAATTACTTCTTAATTTAGTTATCCTGAAAGTATAATGCCACATGTACATTGAGATTTAATCATAATTTTTAAACACATCTCGTGAACCGAAAAACACGCATCACATTTATTCCTTAATAAGAGCCAAAAAACAAGAAAAACCTGTTATAACCGGTTTTCCTATAATAACCGTACAAACCGTTAGCACGATTTGGTTTTCTACCTAAAGTCTAATCGATTCAACCGCTTTTGAAAATAACCGGTTTGACCAAAAACTGGGTCGGTTACTAACCGAACCGGTTAGCCCAAAAAACCCGATTTGCGCACGGCTAACCGTCGGTAACGTCTATGATCATGTGTACATTAGTTACTAAGCACGTTCATGTTATGGGAAGTGCCCTAACCTCTTGATAACCACTTGTGAAAGTATGAAATAAATGAACAGATTCTGGTACGTCCATATATAAAGGATTAATGTTCTTTTTCATCTAATTGCCTAGCCAAGGAAATCACCTCTGAGAATTATCCCAAAGCAAATTCAGTGTTACCTGGGCAATAATGGGTTGAATTGTTGTTTTTGGAAAGTGCGGATAATTACACAATTCAAAGAGATATTCGACTACAAGAATAATTAGAGCAGGCTACGCATATATTGCCGACGACACTGTTGGTTTGTGGGAGTTTTAAACACGACAAAACGACTAAGAGTGTGTGAGCCGATGGGGGCACACACGATAATCACGAGTATACGTGACAAACGTATTTATACTTGAATTATATACCCGTTACATGCATACAAGTTTACCCGTATTTAACTGGACGACCCATGGGCATTCTTGAGCTCTAAGTTGGGTCGGATTGGTTGAGTAGCCATGGGCTTTGATTCTCAACGATTGGGTGCAAGGGGAGAGCTTGGGCTTGTGACTTGTCGACCAAGCCAAAGCTTGTACATAGGGCGGTTTGGTTTGTATATATAAACAAACTCACCTCTCCTAAACTTGTACGCATATCATGATTTCCATATACCTAAACGATCCTGTTTTTCCCGGCAATAATCATCAGTCGATTTACTCTTTATTCGACTTAGGGTTCTTGGTTTGTTCGACTACTAAACTTGCATCAATCAACTTGATCCAAGTGTTTAGATGTTGGATTGTTTAAGTGTTAACTTGTTGATTCCTAGTACACGAGTAGCAGCAAGTGGAATTCATTGGTTTTATGTTTCTGGTCTTTGCCACTTATCGGACAGAACATCAAGAAAGATATCAGACATCTCTTGTCCGATATCGGGTATAAGCATTAAAACAGCTTGTTGGCTGTTTGGTGATCTCGGACAGAAACAAAATTTGTTTCTTGGGTTTTCTGGTTTGAGTATATTCAAGGTGGTCAAGTAATTGATTGGTTTTAATATTACGTTCTCGACTAGCCATTAATCGAACGTATACGTTATCGGGTTTGTGTGTGATACTCATTGAGGTATCTAATTTAGATACTTGGGGGTTCGTTTGGTTTCTTGTTCGTTATTAAAGTCCAATTGCCAAGCAAGGTTAGGTTTTCTTTTATCCCTTTTATTAATTAATTGTTTATTAATTATGTGTTTAACCTAATTGCGATTACTAATCCTTATCCACGCATACTCGAGAGGTTAATTGGTTAACTTGTTCTAAAATCCCAACGGTGGCATCACGAGTCATCTCGTTTTTGCTAGATTATGGGTACCGTTTCTTATTAATAAACATGTTTAAAAGGCTGCATGAAACCTAATTTAGTTATTCGTTTTATTTTGTTTTGACAACTATATGCAATACTTGTCAATTTTTAATAAAAAAATAACTAGTAACACACAAATTAAATTATATTGATAATTAGAATAAATTTGTTAATTTAAATTACATGTTAATTAGAATTACTTTGCTAATTGGAATTAACTTGTTAATTAGAATTACTTTGTTAATTAGAATTAAATTGTTAATTAGAATTACATGTTAATTAGAATTACTTGCTAATTAGAATTAAATGTTAATTAAAATTAATTAATTGTTAATTAGAATTATAATGATAATTAGAAAAACATATTATTTATTAAATACATAAAATTGCGTAATTACTTGTTAATTGAGATTGCCATATTTTTTGTATTTTCCGGCCATAAGACCCACTCATTGCTTTTTGTATGTATGAGGCTTATCTAGGTATTGTATCGTAGTGACGGTCTTATGGTTCTCTGTTTGGGGAAGACTCGCAAGAGAACTCGGAATAATATGTGGTTTTAATATTGATGTTTATATGTTTGTGATTCCTATATGTGCATTATTGTTACTTGCTTTGACACCTAATTGCATGCAATATGGAATAATACATATCGTAACCATAACATTAATATGGGTCTTTATTTACACGCCTAAATATCATGCTCATTGTGACCTCCTATTTGATTTGTGGAAAATCATTTTTGTAAAATAAAGTGACCTAATATATGAAACACGTTTTCAAGAATTTAAAAACTAGACGCTATTAACACTTGGGATGTACTCACTCACCAACTAGAACAAACTCCAAAAGGGGTTCAAAGAGGTGCTAATGATGGCACCTAAAGGATGTCTAGGTTATGCTTCAGTGCTTACCTGGTCCTCTGCCTCCCTGTGCGTTCGATTGGAGCTACCGTGAACCATGATGATCACTACAGTGTCATTACCAAAAGTTTTTAAAAATTAGTGTTACAAAGTTGTTTTGCATGCTTCTTTGTACACGACTTTCACCACATTTACATGTGCATACGTATTTGTTAATTTTAAGTCTATGCCATCCAACTATGAACACGTGCATTTGGATTGACTTCTGGTCGAGACCTAAGGGCCTTTCCAACCATGGTAATTATTTCGCTTTGGTCGGACCTCTGGTTATTTTACGTTCATACTTGGTCGACTTATTTGAGTTGGCTTGGTCGGACCTTGAACCGAGGCATAAGATGAGAACTAAACATGCTCATGACATTATTACTTGTCTACTAATGTCTTGATCAGTCTTATAAATCTAAGAGTTGCATTATGCAATGCTAAATTAAACACTCGTCCTACTTTTTTTGCATGCAATTGGACCTTTGGTAATTAAGTGGGAGTGCAAGATGGATCTTAGTCTTAATTAGTAATTAATTGGGTAGTTAATTCTTTTAAGAATGTAATTATCAAAAATACTAGAATTGAACTTTTTATGTTCTAATTAATTGTGTTATTGCAACATAATTCGTAAACAAAGTTGTTTTTCTTCGAAAGACAAACTTAGTCTCTTTTCCTAGTAAGAAGAGTGAGACTTATACCTATCTTTTCTTCTTAGTTGACAAACTAAGATAGGATTACAAAGATAAACTCATTTATGATCTTTCATTACCCTTTTGTGGTCTAGAGTTAATTGAAAGATAGAATATTTTGTGCAACTGGAAACATTGTGTTTAGAGCTACCAAAATAAAAAAACATCCTGCACTTGTCACGATGTATGAGTTTAAACCGCAAAGAGTAAAGGAATTACTAGCATATTTGCTAGGTAATCTTCTTGGACTCTTATTATTACTAAATTGCTAATTACCCTTGGGGCTATGTAGACGATAAAGGAGGAATTGCATGCTAAAGATTCAAGTTAATTGAATGAAAGAATGGCTAGTCCATTGTCTACATAAGTAGAACTTCATATACTCTGTTCAATACCTAAGTACATGCTACTCATAGGTATTTGAAGAGAATAGGAACATATATAAAACTGCTATATGTTTTTCTACTGGAAATGTAATACTTGTAATGTTGACAAATCCAGTGGGAGCAATTGCATTTTATTACTGAAATAACATTCTTGTAATGTTGTCAATTTCAGTGGGAGCTACGGGATTTATTTCCTGTTAGTCACCCATATCATTTCAAACTAGCTTTGAAATAATTTATTACTTTCCGAATATGAACAACCATTGCTTAAAGGAAAATTGCATTTTATTTTATCATATAACTCGTTGCCTTCTGCGTCGCTTCTGGCGTTATCTATAGAATAATAATCCACAATTCCTTATTAAAGGTTATGGTTCTAAAACTATTTATGATATCTATGACATTATCATATCGTTTGAACAATCAATCACGTGTTGTTTGTTTTCATAATATGATGTTGTACCTTTCACAAGTGGGAGAAATCTCAAAGTGTGTGCAAGGAACAATAATATTATTGGTATCTCTTGACCGCAAGGTAAAGGAAACTAAGAATTCTACTAGTACTTAAACACGTGAGATGTTTATTGCCCTACTACATTCTAATAATGATTCTACTAGGACTTGAACACGCTAGATGTTTGTTGCCCTACTACATTCAAATGTCATGATATTGTGTATAGATACTTCAACATTAGACTACATGTTATAGTCAACATAGTTAGGGTTATATAATAATGATCATAATTCTAACGTGAAATTATTATAGAACTCAATAGTTTGCGTTCATGATTACTTTTGTTAGTATAATTATGCTTACATGTTAAGACATAATTATAAAGTCCTTGAATTAATCAATGACTTATAACATAAAGTAAACATAGTAAAAGTGTTATGTCTTCCAGTTAACACATAAACATAAGACTTTTGAATTATTCAAAGACTTATAATATATTATTGAAATGTTCTGTTTTCTTGTTAACACATGAACATATAATCCTTGAACAGTTATGTCTTTTTGTGAACACGTGAACATAAGGTTCTTGTATTGTTCAATGAATATACATTATTGTATGCACTTGGTTCGTAAATACTTTATATGCAATTTGGCTCGACCCAATTGACAAGTGTTGGGAATTGCAGATTTTAAGATTACAAAACCACGAGCAAGAATGAAGAAAGAAGAAACAATGAGGGCCTAATATGTAATAGTTAGCTTAGCTTTTCTAGTAAGCTAAGATTAGGGTTTTTGTAACCTCCCTCTAGTATATAAAGAGGGTAGGCGTCTAGGTTACGAATATCTTTTCATTTCATTTCATAGTAGACATCTCCAATGAGAGTGTAATTAACGCATAGAGCGTGTAGTAGTAATAGTAGTAGTTTTTATTTTATGAATAAAGAAGACCTTATTAGTGATATTGATTTGATGTTATTATTCCGCTATTTCATTCAATCAATCAATGTTACTCATACCCTAGTTGAGTCCAGATCTTGGTTTCTACAATTGGTATCAGAGCCTCGTGGCTCTCGATTTAGGGTTTATAAGGTTTTCTTCTAATTAGGGTTTATGCAGCAGATGTGAAAGAGAAAAGTGGCAGCAAGCAGGATGCAGTTTTGATGAGGGACATATTCGATTTTATGCTATCACTGTTGAAGACGGCCTACAATACATGGGTAATTAATTCCTACCCCGTTATATTTATTGATTCGCATGGTTGTTGTGTCAATGGCTATTCATTGGTCATTAATTATTGATTGATGAATGGTTATCACGTGATGCTAGTACTCAAATCATATTAATTGGCTTTTGTTTCTCACAAGTGGCACGTGGGATTGGTTGATTGACGGCAGAATATATTTGTTTTCATATCTTCACATGTTATGCGGTATATAGTTGTTACACTGGTCCCGTGTTGTGATTGGTCCATGGGTTTTGATTGTACACACATTTAATTGCCAAGCGTTATTTCTGGACTACTCTTTGACGTGGGGTTGATTCGTGTGATATTACTGTGTCACTCGTTTAATTGGTCGGTGGTGGCAACTATTTGCATTGGTCAGATCTGATGATGTCATGGATTGCATATTACACGCTTTGGCTATATGAATTCGTGATAGTGATTGGTCGGTGGGGTCACGTGGGGATAGTTTTTGCTATTGGCTGACACGTTTCCTGCTGATAACATTGCCTCAATTCCTACTGGTCACGTGTCTTGGTCCCTCATTCGTTTAACTGGTCAACATATGGGTTCACATGACTGCTATTCGCTCTATTGCTGATATCACATGGGACCCTCAAATCTCATTCCTACTGATATATATTTAATTCATACTGATTGTATTAGTCTGGAACAGATCTCATGGGTAGTGGTTTTTCATTGGGTGATTGGTGATGTTCACATGTGGATTTATTTTTGATTGGTCGGAATTATTGTGTTGATATGTGATCACGTGGGTCTATTCCTACTGATTATATTGGTACTGATGATATGGGGAACGGATGTTGGTTGGCTACTGATCACGTGATAAGAGCTTTGGCCCCTACTTATTGCTATTTTGATGATCACGTAGGTTTGCTACTGGTAGATGATGGTTTGTACTGGCAGCGTGTGAATTTATTTCTGGTCGTCATAATTTTATACTGTTCACTATCAGTTGTTGTATTTTGGTCTTGACAGTTGGTCTTCTACTGTTTTACTAGTCTTGGTGAGTTGAATTTTCATTCAATGATGAACCCTAGTAATTAACATATTTTCGGCTTGATTTGATGTTCCACTGGCTGCATATTTTGATTTTACTGATATGTTCCTACTGGTGGTTTCTACTGGTTGGTTCTAGCTGGTAGCTTTGGTTACCACTGGCTAGTTATTATTTGGTTCCCACTGATCGATTGCTGCTGATTGCATATTCTGTTCTTGCTGGTCGTTTTGGAGTTCCTACTGGTTGATCAGGTGCTTGTCTTATCATATCTCAAAGTGAGCAGCAGCACTTTTGAGATAACTTGTTCGTACATTAATGGTGTGACAAAGACTTGATAAATCTAGCGAAGGGGTGAGATCTACAGATTAAAGGTACTTAATGCGCATATTTGCTAACACTTTAAGGAGTTACGTTGTTGTGCTCAGTGTTAGTGAAGGGGTGTGATCTATAGAAGGTGCTTAATGCTCACATTTGCTATCACTTTAAGGAGTTACATTATAGTACTCAGTGTCTCATATTATTGAGGGTTTATCAAGTTTGGAGTCATGTGGATAGTACAAGATATAAGACGCATGCTTTGATGTTTCTACTGGTTCTCCATTCTTACTGGTAGACTATTTTGATGCTGCTGCTGGTTTGAATTTTTTTCTGTTGCGCTTTATTTCTTTTGCTTGGTAAAAAAAAAGTATGGTTCCTACTGGTCGTTTTCTGCAGTTTGATTCAGTATTCTAGGCTCAAAGACGCCCTTGGATCTTGGACGATATGATGCTTATGGCTTTGGTACTTTCATTCATTTGGTTAGGTGTTTATAAGTCGTTTAGAACATAAAATAATGATGTGGTGCGATGGCTGGGACCACACACATTATTATATTTTGATTTGGTCTGGAAGGGATCAATGGGTAGTTATGCTATGCGATGGCCGGGACCACACAGATTACTGAGGTGTACTAAACATGTCTTGTTCGCACTAAATCAGATAAGGATATTGTGAAGACCTTGGATGCATTAGCTTTCAAATCGATTGTGTAATAAGTTCAACCTTTTTGCCGGTATCAATAAGGTTTGAGGTAGATCGCCGAGGTTACATGAGAGAGGAGGATGTTCTTGCACTTGGATTTCATTGATACCTTTTATTTCAAGCCAATTAAAGTCCAAGATTCATGAAGATGGTTAGTATAATTTTAAGGGGAAACTTATTGTTTATATACTTACCATCTACATGCATCACTTGAGGGGAAGTGTCTACGAGTTGCACAAGACCCCTATTTGAAAAAGGGAAGAAGATTCATAGTGTACGACTTATTATTGTGATGACATGTTTTAGCATTGTTTCTTTATACATGTTGTTTTGTAATATCAAGAAACTAGAACTTAACCTAGTCAAATTCCAGTTTAGGGGAATATTGTTGGGAATTGCAGATTTTAAGATTACAAAACCACGAGCAAGAATGAAGAAAGAAGAAACAATGAGGGCCTAATATGTAATAGTTAGCTTAGCTTTTCTAGTAAGCTAAGATTAGGGCTTTTGTAACCTCCCTCTAGTATATAAAGAGGGTAGGCGTCTAGGTTACAAATATCTTTTCATTTCATTTCATAGTAGACATCTCCAATGAGAGTGTAATTAACGCATAGAGCGTGTAGTAGTAATAGTAGTAGTTTTTATTTTATGAATAAAGAAGACCTTATTAGTGATATTGATTTGATGTTATTATTCCGCTGTTTCATTCAATCAATCAATGTTACTCATACCCTAGTTGAGTCCGGATCTTGGTTTCTACAACAAGTATTTGGTCCAAAGAGAATTAAGTTATCTATAGAATTCTGATATAGTTTCACAATTCTAATAACTCATAGGATACCACTTCATTATGGTATGTCTAATGTGTTGATCAAACCTTATTCATATTGTTTGGTTCCTGATAGTTTTAATTGCTTTACCTCCAAAACATATCAAGGTTAGAAAATTGCGTGTGTCATGGAAACACTGAATATAGTTCAAACCTAGAAGGTATTCAAGACAATCTATAACTGAAAACCCTAATTCATTAGGGATTTGAGGTTTTACCACTCAAACCAATTAAATCACAAACCCTTTTGGATTTTTGATTTTCTACACTTCCTAGCTTGAAGATTGTAATTTTTGTGTTCTTCCTAGCTTGACGAAACACAAAAACTGTTGCTAGAACTTTTGGTTAAAGAGTGATACTAAATTAGAGTTTTTATATAAACCCTAATTTGAGTTGTTGGAAGGAATTCCATTATGTCTTGATTTAAGTTCAGAATTTGTTAAAATCTTATGAAGCATATTATTAACAAATCTTGAGATGAGAACTTAAAATGTATTTTTGGTTCCCAATAAAGAACAATTTATTGTTGATTAAATACTTAGTATTTAGAGAATTGTCTCTACTTACAAAAGTAAGTGGGAGTATATACAAATCTCAAAGTTTTTGAGAACAAAATACTTAACCTTCTAAAATCTATTTATTAATGTCATACTAAGGTTAAACATGAAAATGTCGACCGAAGTATAATGATTACTCTCATTCATAAATCCGAAAGGATGCCTCATCACGTGAGTGATATTTTATATCAATGCTGAGGGATATAAGTTAGGAGATTATTGTAAATCAGCTAAGTACTAAAATACATTATCACATCTTGAATCTGATAAATATTTTAGAACTATGAATGACAAGATGCAGTCCTTAAAAGGCAAATCAAGTTTTGTGATTGATTGTTATTTCGCCTAACTATTAAACCTATGAGGTTGGAATGAGTTTCTTTTGAAGAAATACTGACAAGGACGAAATTGTATACATATTAATGCATGACATTTAATAGGAAGTTTTAATCATACTTAAGCAATTGACTGTGATTAAATTTTCTTATATATACACGCATTAATAATATAAAGATAGTTAATTGTCATACATGTTTCCTTGTATGAGGAATATGGAAATTTGATTTTATAACTCTTTTTTTTATTACCTTTTGCGAGGACGGTGTGTAATCCAAAAGGGTTATGAATTCATATTATCTTGTTGGCTGTTTGGTGATCTCGGACAGAAACAAAATTTGTTTCTTGGGTTTTCTGGTTCGAGTATATTCAAGGTGGTCAAGTAGTTGATTGGTTTTAATATTACGTTCTCGACTAGCCATTTATCGAAAATATACGTTATCGGGTTTGTGTGTGATACTCATTGAGGTATCTAATTTAGATACTTGGGTTTTCGTTTGGTTTCTTGTTCGTTATTAAAGTCCAATTGCCAAGCAAGGTTAGGTTTTCTTTTATCCCTTTTATTAATTAATTGTTTATTAATTAATGTTTATTAATTACGTGTTTAACCTAATTGCGATTACTAATCCTTATCCGCTACGTACTCGTAGAGGTTAATTGGTTAACTTGTTCTAAAATCCCAACAGTGGTATCACGAGTCATCTCGTTTTTGCGATTATTGGTTACACGTTTCTTATTAATAAACATGTTTAAAAAGCTGCATGAAACCTAAGTTAGTTATTCGTTTTATTTTGTTTTGACAACTATATGCAATACTTGTCAATTTTTAATAAAAAAATAACTAGTAACACACAAATTAAATTATATTGATAATTAGAATTAATTTGTTAATTTAAATTACATGTTAATTAGAATTACTTTGCTAATTGGAATTAACTTGTTAATTAGAATTACTTTGTTAATTGGAATTAAATTGTTAATCAGAATTACATGTTAAATTGTTAAGTGAGAGTATATACAAATCTCAAAGTTTTTGAGAACAAAATACTTAACCTTCTAAAATCCACTTATTAATGTCATACTAAGGTTAAACATGAAAATGTCGACCGAAGTATAATGATTACTCTCATTCATAAATCCGAAAGGATGTCTCATCACGTGAGTGATATTTTATATCAATGCTGAGGGATATAAGTAAGGAGATTATTGTAAATCAGCTAAGTACTAAAATACATTATCACATCTTGAATCTGATAAATATTTTAGAACTATGAATGACAAGATGCAGTCCTTAAAAGGCAAATCAAGTTTTGTGATTGATTGTTATTTCGCCTAACTATTAAAACTATGAGGTTGGAATGAGTTTCTTTTGAAGAAAGACTCACAAGGACGAAATTGTATACATATTAATGCATTACATTTAATAGGAAGTTTTAATCATACTTAAGCAATTGACTGTGATTAAATTTTCTTATATATACACGCATTAATGATATAAAGATAGTTAATTGTCATACATGTTTCCTTGTATGAGGAATATGGAAATTAGATTTTATAACTCTTTCTTTTTGATTACCTTTTGTGAGGACGGTGTGTAATCCAAAAGGGTTATGAATTTATATTATCTTTATGTAGTATACAAAATTTGAGCAATCCATGTTTTGGATTGGATCATGCATCAAAGAGCTGAGATCTTGAATTTAATTACAATATGAGTCTAATTAAATTAAGATAACTCTTGAGTACATATGACATTGAGTGGGAGCAATGTGTTTTTCCTTAAATTTACATGTTAAAGATATCATTATATTTAAGCTAGATATTGATCCTTAAGCTTGGAATGAAACTTCACTTGGAATTTAGGGAATAAAACAACCTTGGAATAAATGTTTATCTGGAATAAACAAATGCGAAAAATTAAGTCTGACACAAATGCAATATATCATTTGAGCAAGTCTTAAAATGGTATATTTCACTTGGAATAATTTACATGGATGGAAACCTTATGTTTTTAAACTAAGGGTTTATCATGCATATATATTATATTGTGTATAAGACTAGTTGTTGCTTTTAGAAAAAATGAGGTGACACCAACAATATCTAATTGAGAGTGTTTAGATTATTGTTTTTATAAATATTTACGAATTATAAAGCATAGTGTTGTATAAGTACAAATGACGCTAGAGGATTATTTATACTAGTTGTAGTAGAATTTTATCATTTATGATAAATCTGCTAACTAGCCATGCTCAACATAGAGCATTGTTGCATTACACATTAAGGAATGAGAATATACTTTACACTTTTAAAAGCTGTAAAGATGGTGTCATATGTCGTTGATTTTAATACCTCATGTAAGTAGGGCGACATCTCCATACTATAACTCTTGCAATAGTATGAGCATATGAGATAAGACACTCATCTTATATTTCAAATCCCTCACTATATGTGAAATTTGAAACAAGTATTTGGAAAGTTTACTCAGATAACTATTTAGTTTTTCTTGTAAAAGAAAGGTTGAGAATGTTGGAAACATTAGGCTTCAACTTACTAAATGAGTCTCATGCATATCTGTTTTAGTATTTGGATAATTGGGATTGATAGGAAATTTTTACATTATCATGAATAAAGATACTTGATATTTGTTATTCATTCATATAATAATTGTTATCCTACATTTGCATGTTTAATCCTTGAATGATTTTATTATTCTAAATATGTCCATTGTCGGTTAACAATATGGGAATATTGTTATGTAAGGCAAATGTGAGTGTTGGTTATATTCTAACTAGAATTTGGATTGTTTCCGGAACTCATATGTATTCACTAGAGATGCATATTGGATTCCCCAACTTTCAAATATTTACTTTTGGATCGTTGTCATAAGTAAAATATTGAAAACGGTTTGTTATCTTCGTCCTTAGACTTGAGATGCAAGTAAGTTCTGGTATGTGTGGATATCATTTTTTGTAAGTATCATAAGCGCTATCTGAACAAGGTAGTTATAAAAGCTATATTTCGGAGTGATGTGAAGCAGCATCCACAACTCTTGTAGTCAATAAAGGATTTGTTCTGCACTTGATATGTGAGAAAGATACCATGGCCTCTCAGTTTAATCAGATAACTGTCTGGCTAGACCCAAAGGGTAATGCAAGATGATTCTTGATTACATTTGGTATATCTGAATTAATATCTATAACGAGATTCTAAATGGTTAAACTATATGGAATGATTTAAGATCCATTATCCATGGTTTAACGGTATCTATAACAAAGGATGATTAATGCAAGACATTGAATGACCATGCTACTGAGAAACTTTTACTAAACTATTCTCTCAGACACTTTTAGTTAAAAAGCGAGTGAGAGCGTTTTCCAGGCGTTTCCATCGTTAGTTTTGTGTGCCATTCGACAGACCAACTCCCAAGTGGTAGCTGTTGGTTTGAAGGAGTTTTAAACATGACAAAACGACTAAGAGTGTGTGAGCCGATGGGGGCACACACGATAATCACGAGTATACGTGACAAACGTATTTATACTTGAATTATATACCCGTTACATGCATACAAGTTTACTCATATTTAATTGGATGACCCATGGGCTTTCTTGAGCTCTAAGTTGGGTCAGATTGGTTGAGTAGCCATGGGCTTTGATTCTCAACTATTGGGTGCAAGGGGAGAGCTTGGGCTTGTGACTTAGATCTCTCCAGATTTAATCAGATAACTGTCTGGGCAGACCCAAAGGGTAATGCAAGATGATTCTTGATTACATTTGGTATATCTGAATTAATATCTATAACGATATTCTAAATGGTTAAACTATATGGAATGATTTAAGATCCATTATCCATGGTTTAACGGTATCTATAACAAAGGATGATTAATGCAAGACATTGAATGACCATGCTACTGAGAAACTTTTACTAAACTATTCTCTCAGACACTTTTAGTTAAGTGAGGCGTTTTCTAGGCGTTTCCGTCGTTAGTTTTGTGTGCCATTCGACACACCAACTCCCAAGTGGGAGCTGTTGGTTTGTGGGAGTTTTAAACATGACAAAACGACTAAGAGTGTGTGAGCCAATGAGGGGACACACGATAATCACGAGTATACGTGACAAACGTATTTATACTTGAATTATATACCCGTTACATGCATACAAGTTTACTCATATTTAATTGGATGACCCATGGGCTTTCTTGAGCTCTAAGTTGGGTCAGATTGGTTGAGTAGCCATGGGCTTTGATTCTCAACGATTGGGTGCAATGGGAGAGCTTGGGCTTGTGACTTGTCGACCAAGCCAAAGCTTGTACATAGGGCGGTTTGGTTTGTGTATATAAACAAACTCACCTCTCGCGTGTATGCATATCATGATTTCCATATACCTAAACGATCATGTTTTTCCCAGCAATAATCATCAGTCGATTTACTCTTTATTCGACTTAGGGTTCTTGGTTTGTTCGACTACTAAACTTGCATCAATCAACTTGATCCAAGTGTTTAGATGTTGGATTGTTTAAGTGTTAACTTGTTGAGTCCTAGTACACGGATAGCATCAAGTGGAATTCATTGGTTTTTTGTTTCTGGTCTTTGCCACTAATCGGACATAACATCAAGAAAGATATCGGACATCTCTTGTCCGATATCGGGTATAAGCACAGCTTGTTGGCTGTTTGGTGATCTCGGACAGAAACACAATTTGTTTCTTGGGTTTTCTGGTTCGAGTATATTCAAGGTGGTCAAGTAGTTGATTGGTTTTAATATTACGTTCTCGACTAGCCATTAATCGAACGTATACGTTATCGGGTTTGTGTGTGATACTCATTGAGGTATCTAATTTAGATACTTGGGGTTTCGTTTGGTTTCTTGTTCGTTATTAAAGTCCAATTGCCAAGCAAGTTTAGGTTTTCTTTTATCCCTTTTATTAATTAAATGTTTATTAATTACGTGTTTAACCTAATTGCGATTACTAGATCCTTATCCGCTGCGTACTCGTAGAGGTTAATTGGTTAACTTGTTCTAAAATCCCAACAGACACAATGTCGTCGGCAATATGCACTAAACGACAAAAAATCCGCTTGACCAAGTCTTCGGTGCGTTGAATTTTTATGAACACATTATGCTGACGACATGTCGTTAAGCAACATATATTCAAATTGACTTTTCCCCGCCTCTCAATAATGCGAATAGTTGAATTGATTAACCCCGCCAACTTGGTAATTGAGAATAGTTAGGAATTAACCCCCGCCTCTCAATAATTGCGAATAATTTCATTGACTTTTGCTAATTAAGAAGTAGATTAGCATTATCATGCCGACGATATGTCATCGGCACCATATATTCCCAACTACAAAAATCTTTGACCAGAAGACGATGTGAGACCCACATTGTCGTCGGCATGGTTATTATTTTGTCGTCAGGACAGTAACTCCCTACGGGGACATTACGACTAACTGTGGCCTACGTCATGTCGTCGGGATCATATCTTACCGCGACAAAACCGGCAGAATATGGCCAGAAAGAAGTGGCGATTGTACTAGTGTCGATGGCGAAATTTTACCTCGCCAAATACAAACCAAAAATTACCAACAAAAGAAACGTTTCCCTTTGTTTGATTTTGATTACCATGCATTTAAATGCTCCTGTTAGCATACAATTATGTCACTATATGGATATTTTAGCTAAGAGTGCTAAGTACAAACCGCCGTTCGTCTGCCATTCACCCTACCATGCACGAACGACGCCTCCGTTCTGCACCAGCGAACGCGCCGTTTGTTCGCCGTTAGGTTTCAAGCCGTTTCACCAACGGACGCCATTCGTATTATTATTACTTTTTTTTGAAAAATGAACCTTATATCTTGTTAAAAGCAACCGAAAAACATAAAGTAGTTAAACCTTAATTTTCATATGTAAATATCCACTATTAACATCCTTTTTTCAAACATTCCAAACAAATCACAATTTATATACACTTTAACTTACATTTTAATACTCTTCCATTTCGTATACTTTTAAATTTCATGGATCTTTTTGACGATGAAGCTCGAGCCGAAGAATTATTACGTTTATACGAATATCATTAACAATTTCTAGCCTTTAATGACAATGAAGCTACTAGTTCACACTCGTATATACCCGAGAATATGAAGTCGTCGAAGAACATCTATTAGATGATTATTTTGGGGATGTTCCCAAAATATCCCGAAAGGAATTTTAAGTGATGGTTCCTTATGATTCGAAAACTATTCTTACAAATAGTCCAAGGTATAACTAACTATAACGTTGAACCTATTCCCAAGCATTTTAATTATTTTAGATCTCGGCCAAATGGCGTTGGTAAAATGAGTATTAGTGCTATAATGAAATGCACGCCCGCTATCGCTAATTGGCGTACGAGATAACACCCGATGCTTTCGATGAATATTTACAAATTGGTGAATATATATATATATATATATATATATATATATATATAGAGTTAGGATCAAATAAGAAGATTACTTAAAATAAGAAGTAATAAGAAGAACTATATATATGCAAATTAAATGCACCGACCTAAATTAGATGCATCCTATAATCTTAGATGCATTATAGCATACCATAGTGTGTTTTCTAGCTTTTCAGATGCATATCATTATATTATATGCATTTCATGATTTCTCTTGTTTTTTGTTCCTCTACATGTGCCGAAATCATGAAAATCAATTTGCACTATCTATACATCAAATTAACTTTCGAAACTCAAGATGTTGCATCTATATGAATAGAAATGCATCTAATGCAAGTCGTTGCATCTCAAATGCGTGATTTTGGTCACTTCTCACCACTTCTTATTTTAATTTACTTCTCACTAGAACCCTACTCTCTCTCTCTCCCTCTCTCTCTATTTATATATATATATATATATATATATATATATATATATATATATATATGGGATTTATACTCGGTGAAGTATTTAAGAAAACCCTCCCCAAATGATATAATACGGCTATATGAAAAATACGAAAACTATCATGGGTTCCCAGGTATGCTTGGTAGTATTGATTGTATGCATTCGGAACGGAGGAATTGTCTGAATGCTTACAAAGCGCAATTTCAACGGGGAGATCACAAACATCCGACAATAATGATTGAAGCAGTTGCATCATAAGATTTGTGGATTTGACATTCATTTTTTGGTATAGCGGGTGCAAATAATGACCTAAATGTTCTATATCGGTCTAATTTGTTTGACGACTTCGTTGACGATCTCGCTCTCTAGGTCCCGTTTATGGTGAAGGGTAAAACATACACCAGAGGATATTACCTAGCAGATGGTATTTATCCCACATGGTATACTTTTGTCAAATCATATGCGATCGCCCGGTCCTAAGCTGATTCAAATTTTAAGAAGGCTCAAGAAGGTACAAGAAAAGATGTGAAACGAGATTTTGGTGTCCTTCAGAGTCGTTGGTAGATTATAGCACAACCACACGGATAGCAAAATATCACGAGGATTATGTATTGTTGCATCATATTACATAACATGTTACTAAGAGATCAAAATTTCTAAATAAGTGAATTTAACGAGATATATGTTAGTCTCGCCGCCAATATGCAACGTATATGGATCGAAAGATGCGATGTACATAAAAGAACGAAAGGAACTCGTGACAAAATGTGCATAACAACCTTCGATATGATCTTTTGGACTATCTTTGGCATCGACATTCGCAACAAGTGAAATATAGTCTCTTTATGATGTGTACTTTTTATTTTATTTGAAATGTCGCATTTTATTTTATATATTGTAATTTTAATTTTATTTTAATAAAATGTGTTTGTTTTAATAAAATAAAAAGAGAAAAAAGTAGGACCCATAAGTGGCATTAACAACATGTTATTGATTATTTTTTGTTGAGTGCATTTTGGCTATTGAGAAGAGATATTGTGACGATGTGACATACAAATAACATTGTTATTCGCAACCACGTGCCAAACACTCTAATCCGTAGGCCACTAAAGGCATGTTTACTTTTAGCTTAATAAGTTGTATGAAGAAGGTGAGGATATATAATTGTGTTTCTTTTTTACTTGGACCCACTTATTCCCCTTATATTGTCTGTATCACTAAAAAATGAAAAAGGCACTCCTCCTCGATTAGTGGCAATAAAATAAGTGGATCCACTTCATCTTATAAGTCTCTTAATTCAAAGAGAAAAAAAAACATACCTTAAAAGACCTATGCATCCGCACGACCGTATTTTATTTATTACTCTATATAAAAACCCCGATTAGATACATAGGAACCATTATATTTGATATACTTATGTGCATTGGTGTCTGTGTGGGTTTCAAGAAGAGAAAAACAAAACAATTAGGGAAATTGCATATGTACCCAATAAAATTTGTGTATTTGTATATTTTCTCAACATACAAATTTTTAATGCAAAATTTACAATGGTGTTTAAGTATTTTTGAAAAAATATGCAAATATGCAAGTTTTAGTGAATATACATATGTAATTGACCCAATATTTTATATGTGTATTTTGACTATATTTTTAATATGCGTATTGGAGATGAAATGTTTAGTGTATAATGGTTAAAAATAATAATAATAATAATTGAGAATTCAAAATGGGGGTTAAAGTTTTACAAAGAATTTGGGTTTTTTGTTATCGGTGTGTTCTTGAGTGTGCAAAAAAATTAATTGCAAATTTAAAAGAAAAATAAAGTGGTGAAGAAGATGAGGGTATATTAATTTTTATACACAAATAAATAAAATTTAGACTAAAATACACGGTTGGTCCCTAAACTTGTCACTGTGCTTCGCGTTGGGACAAACACAGCATTATCATCGAGGAGGTCCAAAACATGGGCTTTTAATGCCAAACTCGTCCCTTGACCAATATGATGTCAAGCGTTCGTTATACTCGAAAAACCCGTTATCATGTTCTTGTTGAGGGTAGAAAAGTCATTTTACTTGATGTACTATATGATGTCTTGTCCATTTCCCGCCATTATGTAGAATATAACAAAATTGTGTACTCATTGCTCATCCCCAAACTTGTTTTGGAAGCCTACCCAGAAAACCCTAATGCAATGTCAATTATCAAATCAAATAATCTAAGTAAGAAAATAACAAACACCAACCTTGGATTTACTCTATGGCGAATAAGAGAATATACTTTCTTTGATGATCATGAAATTAAGGAAAAACACGCAATCAGGAGATATTGTAAGTCTTTTTTGGTTATAGCCTATTACAATCATATGTTAGTACGATTGTTTAAGTTATTCCCCTTTTAGGTAACTTTAGCTTAACATTGTTTTTGTACATTTTTATACAACGGGTGAACCAAGATCCTTTAGCATGATGTTTTATTATGAAGGTACATTCAAATAATTTCCATTAGAATATATCAAGGAGGCAAGAAATGCCTTTTTGATCATGTGGAAATAAAAGAGGTATCCGTTGATGAAATGGATGCTCTCATGACCCAAATCGGTTATGAGATTGGACAAACCAATTATTTCTACTTTCTTAAGCCTGGTTGTACATTGGACGACGGTTTGTTTTCTTTGCGTGAAGCTGTTAATGTTGAGTTGTTGAAAGATGTTGTCATAGAGCATAAGTTGATAGATGTCTATGTGGAAATAGGGAAGACAAGATAAGAACTTTAGAAATGTCCCCACATAAATTAAGACTGTGTTTTGGGAGATGGATGAAGATAGGAGAAAAGTTACTCTACTGACTATTCAATCTTGTTGTAGGCGATTGGTGTTAGATGATCTTGATAATGAACTTGCCTATATCCTTTTATCCAACTTAAACAAGAGTGCCTATGAGCGTCAATGATATTGGTGAATCTAGCAATTTGCCAAATATTGAGCACGGTATTTTCCACCCTAGACACATCATTTGCTAGCCAACTTTGTTCACCGTGGTGGCGTGCTTTAGTACTTATTGATGAGGACAATGCTATTAAAGGGAACTGATAATTTTGAGGTTAATCTGTTAGGAAGTGACTTAGGGAAAACACTTAGACAAAGTAGGAGAGCACTAGTTGATGTCAATATGAGGTTTGAGGAGCGATAATTTTGAGG
>OU343220.1:285484082-285658204 GCA_910596185.1 Chrysanthemum makinoi | reverse complement strand
ATTTTTGATGAGGGACATATTCGATTTTATGCTATCACTGTTGAAGACGGCCTACAATACATGGGTAATTAATTCCTACCCCGTTATATTTATTGATTCGCATGGTTGTTGTGTCAATGGCTATTCATTGGTCATTAATTATTGATTGATGAATGGTTATCACGTGATGCTAGTACTCAAATCATATTAATTGGCTTTTGTTTCTCACAAGTGGCACGTGGGATTGGTTGATTGACGGCAGAATATATTTGTTTTCATATCTTCACATGTTATGCGGTATATAGTTGTTACACTGGTCCCGTGTTGTGATTGGTCCATGGGTTTTGATTGTACACACATTTAATACTTAAGCGTTATTTCACGGACTACTCTTTGACGTGGGGTTGATTCGTGTGATATTCTTTGTGTCACTCGTTTAATTGGTCGGTGGTGGCAACTATTTGCATTGGTCGATCGATGATGTCATGGATTGCATATTACACGCTTTGGCTATATATGATTCGTTGATAGTGATTGGTCGTGGGGTCACGTGGGGATAGTTTTGCTATTGGTACACCGTTTCTAGCGATAACATTGCCTCAATTCCTACGGTCACGCGTGTCTTGGTCCCTCATTCGCTTAATCGACATACATAGGTTCACATGACCGCTATGGCTCTATTGCTGATATCACGTGGGACCCTCGAATCTCATTCCTACTGATATATATTTAATTCATACTGATTGTATTAGTCTGGAACAGATCTCATGGGTAGTGGTTTTTCATTGGGTGATTGGTGATGTTCACGTGTGGAGTTATTTTTGATTGGTCGGTATTATTGTGATATGTGATCACGTGGGTCTATTCCTACTGATTATATTGGTACTGATCATATGGGGAACGGATGTTGGTTGGCTACTGATTACGTGATAAGAGCTTTGGTCCTTACTTGTTGCTATATTGATGATCACGTAGGTTTGCTACTGGTAGATGATGGTTTGTACTGGCAGCGTGGGAATTTATTTCTGGTCGTCATAATTTTATACCGTTCATGATCGGTTGTTGTACATGATTATTCTGGTCTTGACAGTTGGCTTCTACTGTTTTACTAGTCTTGGTGAGTTGAATTTTCATTCAACGATGAACCCTAGTAATTAACATATTTTCGGCTTGATTTGATGTTCCAGGCATATTTTGATTTTCTTGATATGTTCCTACGGTGGTTTCTCTTGGTTGGTTCCACCGGTAGCTTTGGTTACCAGCTGGCTTATTATTTGGTTCCACTTGATCGATTCTTTGTGATTGCATATTACGTTCTTCTTTGGTCGTTTGGAGTTCCTCTTGGTTGATCAGGTGCTTGTCTTATCATATCTCAAAGTGAGCAGGAACACTTTTGAGATAACTTGTTCGTACTTTAATGGTGTGACAAATACTTGATGAATCTAGCGAAGGGTGAGATCTCTGATTAAAGGTACTTAATGCATATATTTAACACTTTAAGGAGTTACGTTGTTGTGCTCAGTGTTAGTGAAGGGGTGTGATCTATAGAAGGTGCTTAATGCTCACATTTGCTATCACTTTAAGGAGTTACATTATAGTACTCAGTGTCTCATATTATTGAGGGTTTATCAAGTTTGGAGTCATGTGGATAGTACAAGATATAAGACGCATGCTTTGATGTTTCTACTGGTTCTCCATTCTTACTGGTAGACTATTTTGATGCTGCTGCTGGTTTGAATTTTTTTCTGTTGCGATTTATTTCTTTTGCTTGGTGAAAAAAAAGTATGGTTCCCTCTGGGTCGTTTTTCTGCAGTTTGATTCAGTATTCTAGGCTCAAAGACGCCCTTGGATCTTGGACGATATGATGCTTATGGCTTTGGTACTTTCATTCATTTGGTTTGGTGTTTATAAGTCGTTTAGAACATAAAATAATTATGTGGTGCGGTGGGGTGACCACACATTATTATATTTGATTGAGTACGGAAGGATCAATGGGTAGTTATGCTATGCGATGGCCGGGACCA
Organism: Chrysanthemum makinoi; assembly: GCA_910596185.1. Lineage (NCBI taxonomy): Eukaryota > Viridiplantae > Streptophyta > Magnoliopsida > Asterales > Asteraceae > Chrysanthemum > Chrysanthemum makinoi. Next base: position 285,656,201 of record OU343220.1, on the reverse strand, counting down.
CACAGATTACTGAGGTGTACTAAACATGTCTTGTTCGCACTAAATCAGATAAGGATATTGTGAAGACCTTGGATGCATTAGCTTTCAAATCGATTGTGTAATAAGTTCAACCTTTTTGCCGGTATCAATAAGGTTTGAGGTAGATCGCCGAGGTTATCGATCTAGGTTACATGAGAGAGGAGGATGTTCTTGCACTTGGATTTCATTGATACCTTTTATTTCAAGCCAATTAAAGTCCAAGATTCATGAAGATGGTTAGTATAATTTTAAGGGGAAGCTTATTGTTTATATACTTACCATCTACATGCATCACTGAGGGAAGCTCTGAGGTTGCACAAGACCCCTATTTGAAAAAGGGGAAGAAGATTCATAGTGTGCAGCTTATTATTGTGATGACATGTTTTAGCATTGTTTCTTTATACATGTTGTTTTGTAATATCAAGAAACTAGAACTTAACCTAGTCAAATTCCAGTTTAGGGGAATATTGTTGGGAATTGCAGATTTTAAGATTACAAAACCACGAGCAAGAATGAAGAAAGAAGAAACAATGAGGGCCTAATATGTAATAGTTAGCTTAGCTTTTCTAGTAAGCTAAGATTAGGGCTTTTGTAACCTCCCTCTAGTATATAAAGAGGGTAGGCGTCTAGGTTACAAATATCTTTTCATTTCATTTCATAGTAGACATCTCCAATGAGAGTGTAATTAACGCATAGAGCGTGTAGTAGTAATAGTAGTAGTTTTTATTTTATGAATAAAGAAGACCTTATTAGTGATATTGATTTGATGTTATTATTCCGCTGTTTCATTCAATCAATCAATGTTACTCATACCCTAGTTGAGTCCGGATCTTGGTTTCTACAACAAGTATTTGGTCCAAAGAGAATTAAGTTATCTATAGAATTCTGATATAGTTTCACAATTCTAATAACTCATAGGATACCACTTCATTATGGTATGTCTAATGTGTTGGATCAAAGCTTATTCATATTGTTTGGTTCCTGATAGTTTTAATTGCTTTACCTCCAAAACATATCAAGGTTAGAAAATTGCGTGTGTCATGGAAACACTCAATATAGTTCAAACCTAGAAGGTATTCAAGACAATCTATAACTGAAAACCCTAATTCATTAGGGATTTGAGGTTTTACCACTCAAACCAATTAAATCATAAACCCTTTTGGATTTTTGATTTTCTACACTTCCTAGCTTGAAGATTGTAATTTTTGTGTTCTTCCTAGCTTGACGAAACACAAAAACTGTTGCTAGAACTTTTGGTTAAAGAGTGATACTAAATTAGAGTTTTTATATAAACCCTAATTTGAGTTGTTGGAAGGAATTCCATTATGTCTTGATTTAAGTTCTGAATTTGTTAAATCTTATGAAGCATTTTATTAACAAATCTTGAGATAAGAACTTAAAATGTATTTTTTGGTTCCCAATAAAGAACAATTTATTGTTGATTAAATACTTAGTATTTAGAGAATTGTCTCTACTTACAAAAGTAAGTGGGAGTATATACAAATCTCAAAGTTTTTGAGAACAACATACTTAACCTTCTAAAATCTATTTATTAATGTCATACTAAGGTTAAACATGAAAATGTCGACCGAAGTATAATGATTACTCTCATTCATAAATCCGAAAGGATGCCTCATCACGTGAGTGATATTTTATATCAATGCTGAGGGATATAAGTTAGGAGATTATTGTAAATCAGCTAAGTACTAAAATACATTATCACATCTTGAATCCGATAAATATTTTAGAACTATGAATGACAAGATGCAGTCCTTAAAAGGCAAATCAAGTTTTGTGATTGATTGTTATTTCGCCTAACTATTAAACCTATGAGGTTGGAATGAGTTTCTTTTGAAGAAATCTTCGACAAGGACGAAATTGTATACATATTAATGCATGACATTTAATAGGAAGTTTTAATCATACTTAAGCAATTGACTGTGATTAAATTTTCTTATATATACACGCATTAATAATATAAAGATAGTTAATTGTCATACATGTTTCCTTGTATGAGGAATATGGAAATTTGATTTTATAACTCTTTTTTTACCTTTTGCGAGATGATGTGTAATCCAAAGGGTTATGAATTCATATTATCTTGTTGGTCGTTTGGTGATCTCGGGGCGAAACAAAATTTGTTTCTTGGGTTTTCTGGTTCGAGTATATTCAAGGTGGTCAAGTAGTTGATTGGTTTTAATATTACGTTCTCGACTAGCCATTAATCGAAAATATACGTTATCGGGTTTGTGTGTGATACTCATTGAGGTATCTAATTTAGATACTTGGGTTTTCGTTTGGTTTCTTGTTCGTTATTAAAGTCCAATTGCCAAGCAAGGTTAGGTTTTCTTTTATCCCTTTTATTAATTAATTGTTTATTAATTAATGTTTATTAATTACGTGTTTAACCTAATTGCGATTACTAATCCTTATCCGCTGCGTACTCGTAGAGGTTAATTGGTTAACTTGTTCTAAAATCCCAACAGTGGTATCACGAGTCATCTCGTTTTTGCGATTATTGGTTACACGTTTCTTATTAATAAACATGTTTAAAAAGCTGCATGAAACCTAAGTTAGTTATTCGTTTTATTTTGTTTTGACAACTATATGCAATACTTGTCAATTTTTAATAAAAAAATAACTAGTAACACACAAATTAAATTATATTGATAATTAGAATTAATTTGTTAATTTAAATTACATGTTAATTAGAATTACTTTGCTAATTGGAATTAACTTGTTAATTAGAATTACTTTGTTAATTGGAATTAAATTGTTAATCAGAATTACATGTTAAATTGTTAAGTGAGAGTATATACAAATCTCAAAGTTTTTGAGAACAAAATACTTAACCTTCTAAAATCCACTTATTAATGTCATACTAAGGTTAAACATGAAAATGTCGACCGAAGTATAATGATTACTCTCATTCATAAATCCGAAAGGATGTCTCATCACGTGAGTGATATTTTATATCAATGCTGAGGGATATAAGTAAGGAGATTATTGTAAATCAGCTAAGTACTAAAATACATTATCACATCTTGAATCTGATAAATATTTTAGAACTATGAATGACAAGATGCAGTCCTTAAAAGGCAAATCAAGTTTTGTGATTGATTGTTATTTCGCCTAACTATTAAAACTATGAGGTTGGAATGAGTTTCTTTTGAAGAAAGACTCACAAGGACGAACTTGTATACATATTAATGCATGGCATTTAATAGGAAGTTTTAATCATACTTAAGCAATTGACTGTGATTAAATTTTCTTATATATACACGCATTAATGATATAAAGATAGTTAATTGTCATACATGTTTCCTTGTATGAGGAATATGGAAATTAGATTTTATAACTCTTTCTTTTTGATTACCTTTTGTGAGGACGGTGTGTAATCCAAAAGGGTTATGAATTTATATTATCTTTATGTAGTATACAAAATTTGAGCAATCCATGTTTTGGATTGGATCATGCATCAAAGAGCTGAGATCTTGAATTTAATTACAATATGAGTCTAATTAAATTAAGATAACTCTTGAGTACATATGACATTGAGTGGGAGCAATGTGTTTTTCCTTAAATTTACATGTTAAAGATATCGTTATATTTAAGCTAGATATTGATCCTTAAGCTTGGAATGAAACTTCACTTGGAATTTAGGGAATAAAACAACCTTGGAATAAATGTTTATCTGGAATAAACAAATGCGAAAAATTAAGTCTGACACAAATGCAATATATCATTTGAGCAAGTCTTAAAATGGTATATTTCACTTGGAATAATTTACATGGATGGAAACCTTATGTTTTTAAACTAAGGGTTTATCATGCATATATATTATATTGTGTATAAGACTAGTTGTTGCTTTTTTACAAGAAAAAAATGAGGTGACACCAACAATATCTAATTGAGAGTGTTTAGATTATTGTTTTTATAAATATTTACGAATTATAAAGCATAGTGTTGTATAAGTACAAATGACGCTAGAGGATTATTTATACTAGTTGTAGTAGAATTTTATCATTTATGATAAATCTGCTAACTTGCCATGCTCAACATAGAGCATTGTTGCATTACACATTAAGGAATGAGAATACTTTACACTTTTAAAAACTGTAAAGATGACTGTCAGTATGTCGTTGATTTTTAATACCTCATGTAAGGTAGGGCGACATCTCCATACTATAACTCTTGCAATAGTATGAGCATATGAGATAAGACACTCATCTTATATTTCAAATCCCTCACTATATGTGAAATTTGAAACAAGTATTCGGAAAGTTTACTCAGATAACTATTTAGTTTTTCTTGTAAAAGAAAGGTTGAGAATGTTGGAAACATTAGGCTTCAACTTACTAAATGAGTCTCATGCATATCTGTTTTAGTATTTGGATAATTGGGATTGATAGGAAATTTTTACATTATCATGAATAAAGATACTTGATATTTGTTATTCATTCATATAATAATTGTTATCCTACATTTGCATGTTTAATCCTTGAATGATTTTATTATTCTAAATATGTCCATTGTCGGTTAACAATATGGGAATATTGTTATGTAAGGCAAATGTGAGTGTTGGTTATATTCTAACGAGAATTTGGATTGTTTCCGCGAAACTCATATGTATTCACTAGAGATGCATATTGGATTCCCCAACTTTCAAATATTTACTTTTGGATCGTTGTCATAAGTAAAATATTGAAAACGGTTTGTTATCTTCGTCCTTAGACTTGAGATGCAAGTAAGTTCTGTTATGTGTGGATATTATTTTTGTAAGTATCATGGCAGCTATCCAACAAGGTAGTTATAAAGGCTATATTTCGGAGTGATGTGAGCAAACATCCACAACACTTGTAGTCAATAAAGGATTTGTTCTTGCACTTGATATGTGCGTGAAAGATACCATGGCGCTCTCGATTTAATCGATAAGCGTCTGCTAGACCAAAAGGGTAATGCAAGATGATACTTGATTACATTTGGTATATCTAATTAATATCTATAACGAGATTCTAAATGGTTAAACTATATGGAATGATTTAAGATCCATTATCCATGGTTTAACGGTATCTATAACAAAGGATGATTAATGCAAGACATTGAATGACCATGCTACTGAGAAACTTTTACTAAACTATTCTCTCAGACACTTTTAGTTAAAAAGCGAGTGAGAGCGTTTTCTAGGCGTTTCCGTAGTTAGTTTTGTGTGCCATTCGACACACCAACTCCCAAGTGGGAGCTGTTGGTTTGAAGGAGTTTTAAACATGACAAAACGACTAAGAGTGTGTGAGCCGATGGGGGCACACACGATAATCACGAGTATACGTGACAAACGTATCTATACTTGAATTATATACCCGTTACATGCATACAAGTTTACTCATATTTAATTGGATGACCCATGGGCTTTCTTGAGCTCTAAGTTGGGTCAGATTGGTTGAGTAGCCATGGGCTTTGATTCTCAACGATTGGGTGCAAGGGGAGAGCTTGGGCTTGTGACTTAGATCTCTCCAGATTTAATCAGATAACTGTCTGGGCAGACCCAAAGGGTAATGCAAGATGATTCTTGATTACATTTGGTATATCTGAATTAATATCTGAGATTCTAAATGGTTAAACTATATGGAATGATTTAAGATCCATTATCCATGGTTTAACGGTATCTATAACAAAGGACGATTAATGCAAGACATTGAATGACCATGCTACTGAGAAAATTTTACTAAACTATTCTCTCAGACACTTTTAGTTAAAAAGCGAGTGAGAGCGTTTTCTAGGCGTTTCCGTCGTTAGTTTTGTGTGCCATTTGACACACCAACTCCCAATTGGGAGCTGTTGGTTTGTGGGAGTTTTAAACATGACAAAACGACTAAGAGTGTGTGAGCCAATGGGGGCACACACGATAATCACGAGTATACGTGACAAACGTATTTATACTTGAATTATATACCCGTTACATGCATACAAGTTTACTCATATTTAATTGGATGACCCATGGGCTTTCTTGAGCTCTAAGTTGGGTCAGATTGGTTGAGTAGCCATGGGCTTTGATTCTCAACGATTGGGTGCAATGGGAGAGCTTGGGCTTGTGACTTGTCGACCAAGCCAAAGCTTGTACATAGGGCGGTTTGGTTTGTGTATATAAACAAACTCACCTCTCCTAAACGTGTATGCATATCATGATTTCCATATACCTAAACGATCATGTTTTTCCCAGCAATAATCATCAGTCGATTTACTCTTTATTCGACTTAGGGTTCTTGGTTTGTTCGACTACTAAACTTGCATCAATCAACTTGATCCAAGTGTTTAGATGTTGGATTGTTTAAGTGTTAACTTGTTGATTCCTAGTACACGGATAGCAGCAAGTGGAATTCATTGGTTTTTTGTTTCTGGTCTTTGCCACTAATCGGACATAACATCAAGAAAGATATCGGACATCTCTTGTCCGATATCGGGTATAAGCACAGCTTGTTGGCTGTTTGGTGATCTCGGACAGAAACACAATTTGTTTCTTGGGTTTTCTGGTTCGAGTATATTCAAGGTGGTCAAGTAGTTGATTGGTTTTAATATTACGTTCTCGACTAGCCATTAATCGAACATTATCGTTATCGGTTTGTGTGTGATACTCATAGAGGTATCTAATTTAGATACTTGGGGTTTCGTTTGGTTTCTTGTTCGTTATTAAAGTCCAATTGCCAAGCAAGTTTAGGTTTTCTTTTATCCCTTTTATTAATTAAATGTTTATTAATTACGTGTTTAACCTAATTGCGATTACTAGATCCTTATCCGCTGCGTACTCGTAGAGGTTAATTGGTTAATTTGTTCTAAAATCCCAGAACATGTAATGTGCCAATATGCACTAAACGACAAAAAATCCGCTTGACCAAGTCTTCGGTGCGTTGAATTTTTATGAACACATTATGCTGACGACATGTCGTCGGCAACATATTGGTCAAATTTTACTTTTCCCCCGCCTCTCAATAATTGCGAATAGTTGGGCGGGAATTAACCCCGCCAACTTGGTAATTGCGAATAGTTGGGAATTAACCCCCGCCTCTCAATAATTGCGAATAATTTCATTGACTTTTGCTAATTAAGAAGTAGATTAGCATTATCATGCCGACGATATGTCGTCGGCACCATATATTCCCAACTACAAAAATCTTTGACCAGAAGACGATGTGAGACCCACATTGTCGTCGGCATGGTTATTATTTTGTCGTCAGGACAATAACTCCCTACGGGGACATTACGACTAACTGTGGCCCTACGTATGTCGTCGGGATCATATCTTACCGACGACAAGGCGTCAGATTGGTTAGAAAATATCGCCGAAAGAAGTGGCGATTGTACTAGTGTCGGTAACTGAAATTTTTACACTCGCCAAATACAAACCAAAAATTACCAACAAAAGAAACGTTTCTCTTTGTTTGATTTTGATTACCATGCATTTAAATGCTCTTGTTAGCATACAATTATGTCACTATATGGATATTTTAGCTAAGAGTGCTCAGTACAAACCGCCGTTCATCTGCCATTCACCCTACCATGCACGAACGACGCCTCCGTTCTGCACCAGCGAACGCGCCGTTTGTTCGCCGTTAGGTTTCAAGCCGTTTCACCAACGGACGCCATTCGTATTATTATTACTTTTTTTTGAAAAATGAACCTTATATACTGTTAGAAAGCAACCGAAAAACATAAAGTAGTTAAACCTTAATTTTCATATGTAAATATCCACTTTTAACATCCTTTTTTCAAACATTCCAAACAAATCACAATTTATATACACTTTAACTTACATTTTAATACTCTTCCATTTCGTATACTTTTAAATTTCATGGATATTTTTGACGATGAAGCTCGAACCGAAGAATTATTACGTTTATACGAATATCATTAACAATTTCTAGCCTTTAATGACAATGAAGCTACTAGTTCACACACTCTGACGCATATACCCCGAGAATATGAAGTCGTCGAAGAACATCTATTAGATGATTATTTTGGGGATGTTCCCAAAATATCCCGAAAGGAATTTTAAGTGATGGTTCCTTATGATTCGAAAACTATTCTTACAAATAGTCCAAGGTATAACTAACTATAACGTTGAACCTATTCCCAAGCATTTTAATTATTTTAGATCTCGGCCAAATGGCGTTGGTAAAATGAGTATTAGTGCTATAATGAAATGCACGCCCGCTATCGCTAATTGGCGTACGAGATAACACCCGATGCTTTCGATGAATATTTACAAATTGGTGAATATATATATATATATATATATATATATATATACATATATATATATATACATATATATATATACATATATATATATATATACATATATATATATATACATATATATATATATACATATATATATATATATATATATATATATATACATATATATATATATACATATATATATATATATATACATATATATATATATACATATATATATATATATATACATATATATATATATACATATATATATATATACATATATATATATATACATATATATATATACATATATATATATACATATATATATATATATATATATACATATATATATATATATATATATATATATATATATATATATATATATATATATATATATATATATATAGAGTTAGGATCAAATAAGAAGATTACTTAAAATAAGAAGGAATAAGAAGAACTATAACTGCAAATTCGAGATGCACCGACCTAAATTAGATGCATCCCTATAATCTTAGATGCATTATAACGCACCATAGTGTGTTTTCTAGCTTTTAATCAGATGCATATACGTATATTATATGCATTTCATGATTTCTCTTGTTTTTTGTTCCTCTACATGTGCCGAAATCATGAAAATCAATTTGCACTATCTATACATCAAATTAACTTTCGAAACTCAAGATGTTGCATCTATATGAATAGAAATGCATCTAATGCAAGTCGTTGCATCTCAAATGCGTGATTTTGGTCACTTCTCACCACTTCTTATTTTAATTTACTTCTCATTGGATCCCTACTCTCTCTCCTCTCCTCTCTCTCTCTATTTATATATATATATATATATATATATATATATATATATATATATATATATATATATATATATATATATATATGGGATTTATACTCGGGTATTTAAGAAAACCTCCCCAAATGATATAATATATATGAAAATCGAAAACTATCATGGGTTCCTGGTATGCTTGGTAGTATAGATTGTATGCATTCGACGGGAGAATTGTCTGAATGCTTACAAAGCACAATTTCAACGGGGAGATCACAAACATCCGACAATAATGATTGAAGCAGTTGCATCATAAGATTTGTGGATTTGACATTCATTTTTTGGTATAGCGGGTGTAAATAATGACCTAAATGTTCTATATCGGTCTAATTTGTTTGACGACTTCGTTGACGATCTCGCTCTCTAGGTCCCGTTTATGGTGAAGGGTAAAACATACACCAGAGGATATTACCTAGCAGATGGTATTTATCCCACATGGTATACTTTTGTCAAATCATATGCGATCGCTCGGTCCTAAGCTGATTCAAATTTTAAGAAGGCTCAAGAAGGTACAAGAAAAGATGTGAAACGAGATTTTGGTGTCCTTCAGAGTCGTTGGTAGATTATAGCACAACCCACACGCACTTACCAGATGAGCAAAATATGCAGGATTATGTATTGTTGCATCATATTACATAACATGTTACTAAGAGATCAAAATTTCTAAATAAGTGAATTTAACGAGATATATGTTAGTCTCGCCGCCAATATGCAACGTATATGGATCGAAAGATGCGATGTACATAAAAAGAACCGAAAGGAACTACGTGACAAAAATGTGCATAACAACCTTCGATATGATCTTTTGGACTATCTTTGGCATCGACAGATAAAACGACAACAAGGCGAAATATAGTCTCTTTATGATGTGTACTTTTTATTTTATTTGAAATGTCGCATTTTATTTTATATATTGTAATTTTAATTTTATTTTAATAAAATGTGTTTGTTTTAATAAAATAAAAAGAGAAAAAAGTAGGACCCATAAGTGGCATTAGCAACATGTTATTGATTATTTTTGTTGAGAGTGCATTTTGGCTATTGAGAAGGAGATATTGTGACACTGAAGTGACATATAAATAACATTGTTATTCGCAACCACTGTACCAAACACTCTAATCCGTAGGCCACTAAAGGCATGTTTACTTTTAGCTTAATAAGTTGTATGAAGAAGGTGAGGATATATAATTGTGTTTCTTTTTTACTTGGACCCACTTATTCCCCTTATATTGTCTGTATCACTAAAAAATGAAAAAGGCACTCCTACTCGATTAGTGGCAATAAAATAAGTGGATCCACTTCATCTTATAAGTCTCTTAATTCAAAGAGAAAAAAACATACCTTAAAAGACCTATGCATCCAAACGACCGTATTTTATTTATTACTCTATATAAAAACCCGATTAGATACATAGGAACCATTATATTTGATATACTTATGTGCATTGGTGTCTGTGTGGGTTTCAAGAAGAGAAAAACAAAACAATTAGGGAAATTGCATATGTACCCAATAAAATTTGTGTATTTGTATATTTTCTCAACATACAAATTTTTAATGCAAAATTTACAATGGTGTTTAAGTATTTTTGAAAAAATATGCAAATATGCAAGTTTTAGTGAATATACATATGTAATTGACCCAATATTTTATATGTGTATTTTGACTATATTTTTAATATGCGTATTGGAGATGAAATGTTTAGTGTATAATGGTTAAAAATAATAATAATAATAATTGAGAATTCAAAATGGGGGTTAAAGTTTTACAAAGAATTTGGGTTTTTTGTTATCGGTGTGTTCTTGAGTGTGCAAAAAAATTAATTGCAAATTTAAAAGAAAAATAAAGTGGTGAAGAAGATGAGGGTATATTAATTTTTATACACAAATAAATAAAATTTAGACTAAAATACACGGTTGGTCCCTAAACTTGTCACATCTTCGCGTTGGGACAAACCTGGGCATTATCATCGCAGGAGGTCCAAAACATGGGCTTTTAATGCCAAACTCGTCCCTTGACCAATAACGCTGATGTCAACGTTCCGTTATACTCCAGAAAACCCCGTTATCATGTTATTGTTGAGGGTAGAAAAGTCATTTTACTTGATGTACTATAGCAGATGTCTTGTCCAATTTCTCGCCATTATGTAGAAATATAACAAAGCTTGTGTACTCATTGCTCATCCCCAAATTTGTTTTGGAAGCCTACCCAGAAAACCCTAATGCAATGTCAATTATCAAATCAAATAATCTAAGTAAGAAAATAACAAACACCAACCTTGGATTTACTCTATAGCGAATAAGAGAATATCCTTTCTTTGATGATCATGAAATTGAGGAAAAAGCTGCAATCAGGAGATATTGTAAGTCTTTTTTGGTTATAGCCTATTACAATCATATGTTAGTACGACTGTTTAAGTTATTCCCCTTTTAGGTAACTTTAGCTTAACATTGTTTTTGTACATTTTCATACAGCGGGTGAACCAGGATCCTTTAGCATGATGTTTTATTATGAAGGTACATTCAAATACTTTCCAGGTAGAATATATCAAGGAGGCAAGAAATGCCTTTTTGATCATGTGGAAATAAAAGAGGTATCCGTTGATGAAATGGATGCTCTCATGACCCAAATCGGTTATGAGATTGGACAAACCAATTATTTCTACTTTCTTAAGCCTGGTTGTACATTGGACGACGGTTTGTTTTCTTTATGCGGAAGTGCTAATGTTGAGTTGTTGAAAGATGTTGTCATAGAGCATAAGCTGATAGATGTCTATGTGGAAATAGGGAAGACAAGATAAGAACTTTCTGAAATGTCCCCACAATAAATTAAGACTGTGTTTTGGGAGATGGATGAAGATAGGAGAAAAGTTGCTACTGCGGCTATTCAATCTTGTTGTAGACGATTGGTGTTAGATGATCTTGATAATGAACCTGCCCTATATCCTTTTATCCAACTTAAACAAGTGCCTATGAACGTCAATGATATTGGTGAATCTAGCAATTTGCCAAATATTGAGCCTGTATTTTCCACCCTAGACACATCATTTGCTAGCCAACCTGTTCATAACAGTGAGCGTGCTTTAGTACTTATTGATGAGGACAATGCTATTAAGGAACCTGATAATTTTGAGGTTAATCTGTTCCGAGTGACTTAGGGGAAACACTTAGACAAAGTAGGAAGAGCACTAGTTGATGTCAATAACAGGTTTGAGGAGCCTGATAATTTTGAGGTTAATCTGTTTCAATTGACTCAGGAGAAGCACTTAGACAAAGCAGGAAGGGCATTAGTTGATGTCAATAACAGGTTTGAGGAGCCTGATGTGGATGTAACTCTGTTTTAATTAACTTAGGATAACATGGAAGAGGATCCTGTTGTTGATGTTACTCTGTTACAAGTGTGTGACACTAGTGACTTAGGCAATGTAGTTGATGATTCAATTCAAGCAAATGAAGAGAACACTTGTCAGGAAAATGATGCACAACTTGCTATGGTCCAAGTAGGTCAGAGTAATGAGTTAGGTGAAGCAGGAACAACCAGTAATATAAGTGATGACATGCAGTTGGAAAATGATTTACCTGTGATGGTTGATGATGTCTTTTGCAGTGACTATGCTTCTTTCCAATAGGCAGACTTTGCAAATGGAGTCTATACCACATTCTTCTATTCTGGTCAGGAGTTTGCTACTGCAGGGGAAGTCAAAAACCTAGTAAGAGAGCATTCAATAGAAACTAGGAGGGAGTTATTTTTTCTAAAGAATGACAAAACAAGAATAAGGGTCAGATGTAAAGGTTGTGTTCCACTTTCAGCCCAAGTGAAGGTCCCTGGACTGGATATAGGCCCATCTAGAAGTCCATTAAACGAAGGGGTATAAATGCATTGCTTTCGGCAAAAAGGATCCTTCAATACTACTGCCCATGGCTATTGTTTGTCGGCATGAATGGTGAGACAGTATCCGGTCACGTCGAGAACATATGATGAGCAACACACTTGTTTGCAATCAAGGCGACGGTGAGCTTTTGACCTTCGTTATATCTCACAGAAAATTACAGCACAAATTGAAACCAATCCACTGGTTCCTGTCAAGTCTGTGCATAATCAACTTACCAACCAATACGAGCTTCAAGTATCCCTGCAGAAGGTTTTAAGGGCCAAAAACCTAGCAATACAGACCATCAAGGGTCAATTCAAGCTACTATTTACCATGTTGAGAGATTATGTTCAAGAGTTGCAGAAGACAACCCCTAATACAACAGTTGTGATGAATGTGGAACGAACTCCAGATGAGGCTCTTCCAAGCAGAGAATTAAAAAGAGTGTATGTTTGTTTAGGTGCAATGAAGGAAGGATTTAAAGCGTGTAGGAGATCGTTGTTGGGGCTGGGTGCTTTTCCAATTCGTGGTCCTTTGAATGGTCAACTGATGACAGCTGTGGGAATTGATAGCAACAATGGTATATACCCTTTAGCTTATGCTTTTGTTGAATCAGAAAACATAGGATCATGGACTTGGTTTCTTCATTGTTTATCCGATGATATAACACTTGAGTCAATCTCAAGCATAACTTTTATTACTGACATGGAAAAGGTACTCCTTTAATCTGTTCATGAATTTAAGTCTCTCTGTTTTGAAACAGACAGTAAACATATTTGATTTTATGCAGGATATAAGTAGAGCTTTAGGAGAAGTTTTTCCAGATGCCAACACGATTCTCGTATTAGAAGCATTCATGAGAAAATGAAACTGCAATGGAAAGGTAGGGCCTACAAAGAGCATATGTGGAAATGTGCAACACCTCAACTGTATGTAAAGCTATGGTTGATTTCAAGAAACTTAATCAACCAACCCATGATTGGTTAAGTAAGATACCACCGATCCATTGGTCAAGGTCACATTTTTCATGTAAGTGATATATCTGTTTCAGTTAATTTGTATTTGTTAATGCAGTATAAACAATTATAATTAATACATGTTTATTACTGTTTATCTTTAGGGAGAGCTACTTCTGATGTGTTACTTAATAACATGTGTCAAGTGTTTCATGAAAAAATAATTGAGGGTTTAAACAAACCAATTATTACAGCCTTAGAATACATCAGGGAATATTGTATGAAGAGGATAATGCATGTTCTTATGGTGATTGAGAAGAGTGATGGGCCACTAACACCAATTGCACAACACATGCTAGAGGGTATTAAGAAAGAGGCTGTTGAGTATAATGTTTTATGGAATGGGGGAACTAAGTTTCAAGTTAGTGGACCATGGGGTGACTAATGTGTAGTTAATGTTGTACACAAGTCTTGTACTTGTAGAAGATGGGAGATAACAGGTTTACCATGTAAACATGCTGTTGCTACCAATTGGAATATGACTTTAAATGGGCAACAAGTAGGAGCTGTAGAAACATGGGCTAATCATTGTTAATATCTACTCAATTGGGAGGAAACCTACCATCACCATGTTCAGCCTATAACTAGCAGCGAACATTGGGAAAAATCAACTGTGCCAACAACAATTGTTCCACCGAAATCCGAAACAAACCCGGCTAGCTCAAGAGGTAGAAAAAGAGTTAGGATAGCTCCTGAAAGTGAAGAGATTGTGAAGGATGGTAAGCTGTCAAGGGCTTGGAAGAGTGTTAAGTGTAGTATTTGTGGCATTGCTGGACACAACCGGAAAACATGCCTAGGGTATGGTGGAATTGAAAGTAGTCGAACTGCCAATAAGGTAAATGTCAAACAGGTGCCTACTAAAGCTGCAGCAAAAAAGACACATCCTAAAGGTAACAAAGTAGCAGCAGATAAAGAAGCTGAAGGTACAGGTGTTGTTGAAAGTCAAGTTAGTGCAGTTCAAGGAAGTGGTGTTCAATCTGAACATCAAGATCCAGAATCGAAGATCCAATCATACATGATGCATCCTGTCACAATCCCAGAACATCAAGATGAAGCAATTGCCGATCCCAAAGATGTATGAGCAATCCCGGTGTCAATCCCAACAACATGATCAATCCCAGTCGATTCTCACCCGGTGCGGTCAAGTGATGTTCAAGCAGTTTCTGGTTCAACCCAGCCTGCTACACAAAGAATGACTAGGCAGCAGGCTGCACTGGAAAGAATGATGGCGTCATCATAGGTCAATTATCTAGACAATGTTTCATCTAGTTTATTTCCTATGGACAAGTTATGTACTCTAAAAACATATGTGTGTGTGTATCTAACTGTACTTCTCATGCTTTGAAAAGTATGCAATTTTATGCATTTGGAATTATATCCATTTGCATTAACTATGGAACCATGTCATTATTGTGTATTTTTATAAATTGACTAAGCTTGATGTGTGAACCTCATAAGAATGTTGACATTTAAAAGTCAACCCTAAACAAATTGCTAACCATCTACATACCCATAAGGCATTGAAAATCAAAAACAAAGCAAACTGAATACTTCATAACAACGTTACTACAATTCAAGATATTGAACATTAACCATCTCGCCTCATTACATAAAAGCTAAAAAGTTATCCCAATGCATAAACAATCAAGAACAACATCCAACTTAGCACCAGGTAAATCTTCCACTTCCACACATCACCTTCAGCAGCTACTAATCTTGCCTCAAGCTCATTTCTTCCCCTCAAAAGGCCCGCACGATAATTCTTGAACGAGCACAGATTTCAGGATCATACCATCTTATCCACCGACAAGAAGACCCCTATTCATGATTATGACAAGTCATTAAACAACCATCATTGTTACAATGTACTTTGATGCTTGCGAAAACAAACTAACACAATAAATATTAAGACGTACTTACTTCAACAGGACAACCAAAGAATCGACGGCCGGGTTGAGAGGTCCACAGTGCGAATAGCTTGCTTACCACATCAGCAACGTACCATCTTTAAACGATTACCGTTTTGTAGAAGACTGTTTTTGTAGGATTGTTTAGGGATGGATGATAAATGTCGACCAAACCGTGTTACACAGACATATACTTGCTACAAACACTGCACAATGGTTTCTATTTAGTACGCTACAGTGAAAGACGGTTTTGCCCTCACCAACTTAACGTTGACAACGGCATTATTGGTCAAGGGACGAGTTTGGCATATAAAGCCCATGTTTTGGACCTCCTGCGATGATAATGCTCAGGTTTGTCCCAACGCGAAGCGCATTGACAAGTTTTGGGACCAACCGTGTATTTTAGTCTAAAATTTATATATATTGTGACTTAAATTTATATTATAGACACGTGCGTCCACGTGGGTATATAACTAGTTAATGACAAAACAAACAGTAAATAAAACGAAATATAAAAGTCTGTAACAATGCGCGGCAAGCAATTTGTTACATACATTTAGAAAGAAAAATAAAATGACTTAATAATAGGATCAAATAAAAAAGAAAAAAAATGAAAACTTACTACTGGTTGGGTCCCTTAGCTCGAACCTATTAAGTTGTTTGCGCTCGTTACCGTAAAGATTGTCTGAACCAAGGTAAGAATGAACAAAATAATTCCAGCCAATACAGCAATTATGCTCCATGGATTAATGAAATGTGTATGCTTCAAGCCGGAAATTTGTTTGGGCCAAAAGCGATGGTAGAAGAAATCTATGATGACAGTTTCTTTGCATATGTTCTTCAAAAAATTTGCAGCCCTTTCGTTTGAAGCTATAAAATTGATAATCACTTTGGATTCAACCAACTTGGCAACATCATCTGGAGTATGAATTAGCATATGCATGGCATAAGCATATGATGTGACGTAATTAGGAATCAAATACAACGATTGCTCATATGCAATTAGGTTCTGATGCATGATTTACTGACCATGTTTTAATATTTATAAAGTCTCGTTATACCTATGGTCTACCCTAATGCACTAACGGACAGTGTACCTGTGTAGTGTAGTATTCGGTAAAACCTAGGTCGTCCCAAGAGCTATGTGTGTTGGATTAATACTAAGTCTAGGTGTCACAGATTTTAATATGATTTTGATAAGGAATTAATTAATTAACTACTTGAGCAGATAAACGCAAAGGTTGAGATCAATAAAGGAGAGTGGTGCTAACCTAGTTATTCATCCTAGCTAGTAATGTCTACGTCTAATTACTTCCAATTACTTTAGGTGGGGTAAAAGTCGAGAGGACAACATTTGGTCAATTTGCCCTAACCTATCAGCAAAGATGCCACCACTGGAGAAGTCGTGTCCCTCATAAGTCCAGCTTGTTCTCGGTCCCTAAGCCGAGTCATTAAGTTACGCTACATGCTAGACTTATAATAGTGAGTGCCCGGGCGTTAGCAACTTAAACACGCACCCCCTAATTCTTAAGTTCATCCAAACGGTAGGTGATCAGATGGTCAAATCGCACAAGTAGAAAGGGTCATTAGTTGGTCATATCTTACCCTTCCCATCTTAGTCTACTCACTTAGGGTCAGTTGGTCATATCTCCTAAGCAACTAGCCTCTACCGCCATTCCAAACTACCGAAACAAGGGTAGCTACCAATAAACTATGCATGCATACACTTAGAAATAATTATACGAAAGTAATGTAAACGTAAACAAAACAATTAAGGAATCATAACTAGGCCAGCACCAAGAGGTGCTTAGCCGCTAATATTAACCATACAAATCAATTCAATATTTAATGTTACGAAATACATGAATCAAAAGTAAAGAAAAGATAAAATGCTAATGCTTATCGTAGGGGAGTGATTTCTCCCTTGGAGATAGCTCCGTATGCTCTTCTAGACCTGCCTTTGGCTTCTTCCCACGTTCTTTGGTTGTGGTGTGTGAAATGGGATGCTTTGAAATTCTGGAAATCGTGAGGTATTTATAGGCCAGATCTGGGTTACGGCATAACTAATAAAATAGTTACGCCGTAATCATCTATTTCTTCATAACTTGCACTAGATCTGCTGGTTATGGCGTAACCTAAGAAGTGGTTACGCCGTATCTTCAATAATTCTTGGTTATGCCGTAGTTTATGCACGAATTACGGTGTAGTTATCAACGGCGCGGATCCTCATTTGACCTAATATAGTTACGTCGTAATCTTTTGGGAGAGTTACACGTAATCTTACGATAAGATGGCTTTCTCAGTCACGCTTTAGTTACGGTGTAATGTGAGAGATGGGTTACGCCGTAACTTTTTCAAAGTGAGCATACTATGATAAATCTTTAATAATTCTCCAATTCCGCGTCTCTTTAGCTCCAATGCTCGTAATTTACCTGAAAGTGGAATATAATGGAAAACAAGCGTAAATCCATATAAATGATATATATTACAAGAATTATCGGGAGATATTGACACTTAATATTGAGGATAATTTGATGTTAGCAAATATCCCCCCCCCCACTTGAACTCTACTTGCCCTCAAGTAGACCTTATTAGATAGATTCCAAAAAAGATATCTCTCATAACCTGAAAAATATAAGTTTACAAATCCCTTATGCTAGAATAAAACAAAGCCGAACACCTCACGAAATGGGAACGTAACACTCAAATCTCTTAACTATTCTAAGTGTCAATTTCGGGGTGATCACGCAATCGCACAGTCATAGCATGTATTCTATCATAAGCTTGGCGGTTACACAAATCTCCACCACTAGAGTTAAGGGCTAAACAATTTTCGAAGGCAATATGGGTAGACACGACAAAGGTTAAGGGTGACTCGTCATTACTAACATGTCACGGCGAAGTGGACAAAATCAATGATACATGACCAAATCCATGGCCAAGACACCAAAGATTGCTCGCTGCATCACCACGACACGCTTCATGACTAAAGGGTAGGATAAGACATGGGATATATAAATGGTGTAAAATAAAAATCAAGCAGATAGTCTAAATCTATAACCAAGTCATCACCACTTACCATCCGCCCAAAGTTCAAGCTTTGAAGTTAAGAAACCGGATCATGTAATACTAGGTAGATGTGTCATTAGAGGACGTCATGATGGGCACACTACCTTTTCTTCAACTGGTGGCGCAATTACCAACTCCAATCTTCAAATATGACCGAGGTGGCCTCCTCGATACTAAATCTATATGAAGGTTGATAAGGTTATAAAATGTACCTTTTTGAGGGGTCATTTAAGCCCTTATTTGATCACTTTTGTATCCGTTATTACTTAATATCGTTCCTTTTCACTTTTTAGGTCTCTTGAAGGCAAAATGCTGGAATGGCACTAATTTGGACGAAAAGGCTGAATATACCTGAAGAAAATGGCCAAAGTCGGAATCGAGACCCCAGCTCTGAACATAAGGTGACGGCGTCCGCTTATCTACTCGCATACGTCCGGATTTTGTGACGGGACAAACCAAAGTCTTATTTTCAAGTGACGACGTCCGGTTGTAAAAGAGTAGTCGCTACCAGACGGCCTAGATGCAATCCGACGGCCGGTAGCGAAGAGGACGGCGTCAAGCACAAGGTGACGCCGTCGCAAGTCTAACGTGGCCAAGACGAAACCCTAATGACGGAGACCCGACGGCGTCACAAAACATAAGGTGACGCCGTCGCATATGTAATCTTATATATAGAATCCGAATTTTTCAGTATTTGTGTGTAGTCTTTTGGAGTAAAAACCTAGAACCGAACCAAGGCTGTCTTGTACAGTATTTTAGGGTTCCAAACCCTATCTTACATCAAGATAAGTGCTTTACTTCATTAATACAATTATGTCTTTGATTATTTG
Source organism: Chrysanthemum makinoi (assembly GCA_910596185.1). Taxonomy (NCBI): domain Eukaryota; kingdom Viridiplantae; phylum Streptophyta; class Magnoliopsida; order Asterales; family Asteraceae; genus Chrysanthemum; species Chrysanthemum makinoi. The sequence continues at coordinate 285,636,399 of OU343220.1, read as the reverse complement.
TGTGTATGCTTGCATGTTCTCCATGTCCGGCTAATTTATATATGTGTTTGCTTAGGGAATATGAAACTTAATTATTGATTATTGTCAAAAATTTGATCCGATCCCAAACAGTCAAGTTTTCTCACGCAAGCCGGCCACTTGTGAATGGCCGACCGTAAGAAACTTAAAACGGTTCAGGAACGAACTCAATGAAGATCTGAGGAGTATAGTGTTTCCCCGGGTCGTTATGTCCCAGCGAGCTATGCAATGGATTACCAAACGTAAAGTGATCGAGGAATTTGAACAGAAAAAGGGATCTGAATTGATTATAACTACAGAAAAAGCCAACAAATTACAACGGCTTAAATGCAAATTAAAGGAAATTAAAAAGATAAAAACTATTAAATAAAAGCTATCACTATATTTAAAATGATGTTTTTGATTTTATGTTTTTATAAAAACTGAATTAAAAACTACGTAGCGTACAAAATAAAAAGTGAAACTTACACAATATTAACCCTAAAAATATAAAAATGATATTTTTACAATCCTAATGATAAAATAAAATTATTAGAAAGAGAAAATTATTTTATAACTAATTATCTAATTATTATTAATTAAAAACTATTTTTAACTATTTAATATTAGCCTAAAATACAAGAAAATAGGAAATAAAGCTAAAAAAATAAAATTAAGACTTATAAAAATCTAAAATATCAAAAGAGAATTTTCAAAACTATTTTTGTAATTTTCTGATTATTTTTCTATTTTTTTATGAATTAAAAACTATTAAAAACTAATTAAATTATCTAAAAATACAAATTTAACTAAGAAAAATCTAGAAAAATATTTTTTTGTCTTTTTATATTTATCTTAACTTAAGAAAAATGAAAATTTATTTTTTTGAAACTTTTCTTAATTAATTGTATTAAATGCTATTTAAAAAAGGCTAAAAATTGATTTAAATTCAGAAAAATAGCAAACAAGCTTGGAAAAATCTGAAAATTTCAGGAAAACTCTAAAATTATATTAGAAATCTAGGAAAAATGGAAAAACAGGTGGTTGTTTGTAAGAATATGGAACTGCTAAGCCAAGGGGTTATAAATAAGCACTTGAATAAGCCAAATGATCAAAACAAGCCACCAACTGATTACAGAAGCTCTAATATGCTATATGTACCCAAATGCAACTAAAAACAACAAGTTTCAACTTCTGGATTACAAGCTACCAAGATTTGATGTTAAGGGATTATAAGCTAAAACACTTTTGAGGTGCTACTTTAGAGCTTAAGCACAGACTACTTGATAAGCAGAGAATGGAAAACAAAAGTTGGAACTTAATATAGACCTGGTTGGCTATCTGAAATCCACGAGACCTGGACAAGCTCAAATGAGCTTGTTGCAAGCTATGCAAAATGCCTGCACACACTCATGAGTGTGTGCACAAGGCATATAAGCCCCTGTTGCCAAGCTCATTTGGAGCTTAAAGAAAAATCACAAAAATATGTAAAAATGGTAATAAAGAAATAGACCAAGAGAAGTTTATACACCCACAATTTCAATTGATTTGGTCCAGAATTGAAGCAAAGAAAAATCTTTTCATTGGGCAAAACAGATTTGCAACTTTGACTTTTGATGAAAAAAAATGAAATCTTGACTTTTATGAACTTTGATTCAAATTTAAGGACTGATATTGGTTTATATTGATGAAATGAAGTTACAAAAAGCTTGGTCTATGGATTTTGAACATAAAACAAGTGATTGGATTTCCAAAAACACAACAGTTAAGTAATTAGGGACATTGAGATGAGAATTTTGACTTTGGCAGTTCCACAGGTACAATTTTGAGACACTATGAGTATAAAAGAGATAAACAAGCATGAATCTACAGGTTCTACCCACGCACAAACACTGTAACACGCTTAAAGGAACAAATCCAAACACACCTTTAATTATTAAATTGCAATAAAAAATGAGTTAAGAACTGAACAAGCCTAATTTATTGATCAAACTGAATCCATATATCCTAAATACAACTTAATGAGCAAACTTAAACCAGTTATAACTACAAATTAAGATAATGCAAAGACCTTGAAAATCACTTACAAATTGTCCTTAGCCACTATGGCTTGAAACAACTGTAAAACCAGAACTCTAACCTATATTATCCAACCCAATAACTTTCAATCAACCCAATTCCATGGTCTGCTTCAACCCATGTCCATTTCCATTACCAAATTGACCCTGTTTGACTTTTGTTGACCAAAGTCTAATATTGCATGAAACTGGAATGAGAGCTTATAGAAAGCTTTGATAAGCTTGCATAACCCTGCTTAAGCTTAAAAATAAGCTAAATAGAACTTGTATGTAAGACTTTGAATTGGAAAATTTCAACAGTGGACATAAAGTGTGAATTGTGAACACAAACTGAGATTGATGCTTGAAATGAGTTTCAATACACTTAAACACTTTGGTTTGATACAACTTAACAAAAGATTACAGGTTTTATACTAAATTAAGGACTTTAAGATAAAAACGACATTAAAGGTAAAATAAAAACTACAAGACTCCCTTTGCTTCTTCTCTTGCTTCCTTTTTATATCCAAAGTCTTTCTCTCTCTATTCTAATTGTTTCCCAGCAATATCCCTCACCATTGGATGGCTTAAAATGATCCTAGCCATTAAATCAAGTTTTGGCGCCAAAATTGGATTAACAGCTGGAGAGGTTGAGTGAGGGGGGGAAAAGTGCATTAAATGATCTTGGATGTTAGTTGAGGTGGAGGGGACATGGAAAGGAGATTGTGAGCTGGGTGGTTGTGTTGGTGGCTGGGTATGGAGAGCAGCATGGGGAGGGAAATGGGGAAAGGAGAAGAGGTTTGACCGGTTTGACTGGGTTTTAATATTAAAAGGCAAGGGTTCAAAACAAGAGGTCCAATTTGGTTATGGCAGGGGTCACTTGGGGATATGACCAGGCCAAAAAAAGGTGTGAAGGGTTTAATATTCAAGGGCTTATATTGTAATTTCTGAAAATGCAAGGGCCAAAGCTGCCAATTCATCAAAGATGTTCCAAGGGACCATAAGTGACAAGCTTCCATACTACAAGGACCAAACTTGACATTCCCAATTTTCCAGGGGCCATTTTTGCCAATTTTCAAACTTGAAGGACCAATTTTGTAATTTCTCAAAACTTTTGATACTTTTCACCAAAGGACTAAATTTGACAACTTATGATTTTAAAAGGACCTTTGGTGATTTTTCTTTTGAATTTAAGGCTCAGGGACTATTTCTGACAACTTTTGAAACTTGGGGGACTGAAACTGCCAATTATGCAAACTTTGCTCATTTTTCATCTGATTTTAAACATTTTGCATCCGAAACATATAAAATGCAATTTTGGAATATTTTCAGTATTTTGATGCATTTCGAGCATTTTTAGAGCGTTTTGCGTTCAGATTTAACCAAAAATGATGAGTATTTACACACTCATCAATCCCCACACTAAACTATTGCTAGTCCCTAGCAATCTTTTGAGAAAAACTTAATGGATTTGAATCTCTTTACCAAAAGCCATTACTTCCGGAGTAGCCAAATGTTTCAGTTCAAGTAAGAACCATGGTACACCGATAACCATGTGATTTTGAGCAAACCACCAGCTTCCAACGGATTTGATTTGTCTTTACCAGAAGCCGTTTGCTATGGACTAGCCAACTCTTAGATAAATTATCAATATTATCTTTGGTGATCTGATTACCAATTATGGTTTTTCCACTGCCTTTACCACAAGCCATAAACTTGCGGGCTAGCCAACTCTTCACTAATTAAAGATATGGTGAGCTGAATACCATACAATTTTGGGCAAATTGCAAGCCATAAACGGATTTGATATATCTTTACCAAGAGCCGTTTTCTCCTGGATTAGCCAATCCTTTTGTTTATTAGACAAGGCGGACTGATAACCAATTGAGTAAGTGTAGAACACTTACTCCAAAAAAAAATTTTGGCCAAAAACGGGGGAATTGGGTGGATAATACATGATAAAATTCGTGAGAATTACCCCCCACACTAGAAATGAATATTTCCCTCAATATTCAAAGTACCAGTTATGCGAAACGAGAACGTAAAAGGGAAATACTACGGCCATTATTTGAAAGTTTTTTTTTTTATTATTTTTTTATTTTTTATTATTTTTTTTGTAAACATACATATATACACAACATGTGGGGCAACCCCCCCACACTAGGGTGGTAGAAAGTAGAAAGAAGTCAGAAATATGGGTGAAAACCCATATGGCATGCTACTGTTTTTGATTCCCGAGTCGCTAGCTTGACTCGACCCCGAATTCATTTGTTCATGGGGAAAGTAACTTGGAAAACCAATCTCGATCGGACTTTCGTTCACAATGTTAATAAACATATGAACATCAGAAAGTTCCACACCGACGAGATATAACCGCGGTATTTAATAGTAGAAACTATAAAGGAATGATACCGGGGTCAAAGATGGTGTCCTCATTCCCGAAAGAGAAAAGGGAAAGAGCAACCACACCATCTGTGAAGAATGGAATAAAGACGTACATGAGAATGCATGTCCATTCCTCATCAGAAAGAAGCAAATCACCATTTTTAACATTTTTAAGCTTAAACTTGAAGCTTATATGGTGATTGTCAAGAAGATGTCGGGAGGGAGGTGGGAAACGGTTCTTCAATCAAGATTTTAGAAAAGGATGTCTCCTCCGGATCAAAGTAAGTATTATCAATTCCCGTTGGAATTGACTCATCACTAAGAAAGGCATCGACTTCATTCCAAAAGTTGTCGTCTTCCTCATCAGGAGTGAGAGAAGGGATGGAAGAGTTGGGAATAATAAGATTAGGAGATGATGGAACATTTTTGAGCAATTCTTCAATGGGAAGAATGTCTCCCATTGGATCACAATCATCATCATCCAATTCAGATGAAACCGAAGAGAGTTTGGTTTCATCCACAGAGTTAACAAACTCGATGCGACAAACGATTCGGAGGTGGGACAAGTGGTGTGCTCTTAGAGCTAGCAGTTTCCACCACTTCCGATGAATTCTCCGATTATAGATCATCATCATCATCAAGAACACTCTTGACTTTCTCCGGGTACACTTTCAAACCATTTGTTTGAACTGGGTTGATTTTCAAAGCTTTGAGCTCAGCACGTTTTTGGTGACTCGTCTTAACCGTGAAATTTGAGAGTGTTGCATTGAATCTTTCAGATTTGTGATCAATTGTGGCAACACTCTGTTTGGACAAAGGTTTGGAGTTTAAGTTGATATTCAATGTGAGCTCTTCGTTGTCAACCCGTATGGTCAACTCTTCAAGAACACATCAATCGAGCACCGACTCGTTCTCAAGAAAGCTCTCCCCAAGATGAGGGGAACTCTAGGATCTGCATCAAAGTCTACTACAACAAAGTCAGGAGGAAAGTGAAACTTTCCCACTTTCATCACGACATCCTCGGCTATCCCAAGTGGACGAGTTATGGTACCGTCCGCTAGCTCGAGTGTCATACAAGTGGATGAAAGTTTAGGAAGAGACAGTTTCTTCCATATTGAGAGTGGCATGAGGTTAATGCTTGCGCCAAGATCGGCCAAGGCGGAGCATTGAACCATCCCTAAGAAATCACACGGGATTAGAAATCGCTGTGGTCTTCAAGCTTTTGGGAAGCTTCTTGAGAAGGACCGCTGAGCATTGCTCATTGAGAGGAGTTTTAGCCATCTCTGATAGCTTATCTTTGTTGGTCAAGAAGCCTTTAAGCGTGGATGCAAATTTAGGCATTAGAACGAGAGCATCAACGAAGCTTATATCAAAGTGCAGCTCATTGAAGATTTGGAAAAATTTTTCCATTTGCTCTTTGTTTTTGTCTTTGAGCTTCTCATTATTCATTCTTGATGGGTACAGTCGACTAGACTTTTGGAGCCGGGATGGAAATGTTTTCCGCTCAAGATTTGTCTTGAACTTCGGGTTCCGGACTTAAAGCTTGGACTACCGAAGATGGGACGTGTGCGGTACTTCGTGGGCTTGAGAATTGCACCTTGTCCGTTGTATCCTTGGTAACTTGACTCAATGCTACAGGAGGAGGGGGCATTGGAGCCGAAGGTCCATTGTGCGTCTTACCACTACGAGTGGTGACGGCTTTCAACTCGGCATTGGGATTAGGAATTGTATTGCTTGGGAGTCCTCCAGAAGATGATGAAGCTTTGTTCATATTCATGTTCATGAAACCGCTCATCATATTCTTCAACTCATTTGTCTGCCGAGACAATGTGGTATCAATTTCCTTTCTTAGATCAACTCTCATGTTATTGATCTGAGTTTGCATTGAACGCATGTTTGACTCAGTAATTTTCATGAAGTCATTTGGCATGGGAGCTTGAGGAGGTTGTTGATAACTTTGATGATTAGGAGCTTGATATGGTTGGTTGAAATTGTTCCGGTTTTGATTGAAATTTTGAGAGTTATTGTAATTTTGTCCTTGATTGAACAAACGATTTTGATTGCCATGGTTTTGCGGAGGAAAACCGGTGGTGTCATACCGCTAGGTGCACGGTAGTGAGGATCAGCTTGTGGTCGGTATGGATTGTGGTTTACCGGCTACGGAGCTTGGTAAAAGGAAGCATCGGTTGCTTGACAATCATAATACGCGTGTGGACCACTACAAGTTTCACACACCTTGTTTATGGTTTTGATTGGTTCCGGCTTATGAATTTCGCTTTTGATCTCCTTAACATCCTTAATCATACAACGGATGGCATCCGTTAGAGCTGCTATCGAGACTGCTAACTCGGAAGAGTTATTGGATGAAGAAGCAGGAGTGTTAGGAATATTGACTTTGTTGCGAGAAATAGGAACTTTTGATTTCTGCTCGCAAATCTCAATCACATCTTTAGGTCTACGATTCAAGATATTGCCGCTGCAGTGCATTCAAGAATCTTGATCGTTACCGTTCAACCCATTGTAAAAGATATTGACTTGTTGAAGCTCCGTGAATTCATGATGGGGGCATTTCCCGAGGAGATCTTTGAATCTCTCCCATGCCTCTCCAAAGTTTTCATCGAAATTTTGACGAAATCCCGAAATTTCATTTTTAAGATTAGTCGTCTTTGATGGAGGAAAGAAGTAATTGACAAACTTTTGAACAAGATCCTCCCAAGTTTCGATGGATCGAGGGGTTCTTTTTTCCACCAAATCCGGTCTGTCCCCTCAGTGAGAATGGAAATAGCATCAACTTGATCACTTTTTGTGGCACATCTTTGAAATTGATCGCTTTGGTCAACTTGTTAAACCAAGCGGATGTGCATACGGGTCTTCTCGATCAAACCCGCGGAATTGATTCGTAGACACAAGTTGGATCAAATGTGTCCTCAATTCAAAGTGATCGAATTGATTCTCGGTAAAACGATGGCATCTCCATAACCCTCGGTGGGTGCCGGAGCATTTCGCCATAGTTGCGTTCGTCGCCATATTGTTGTTTGAAATAGTACAATCTCGGTTCGACTATTTGGGCAAGACGCTCTACGAGAACGTCTTCTAGGAATTTCTGCTAGATCACGCAAAGGACTCAATGATCTAGAAGAACGAGTGCACATGCACTAGAGTTAACTCTAAGAGACTCAGAGTTAAGGAGAGAAATGGGAATTATGAAGATTATAAAAATGGGGTGAGAAGAATCTTTATGGGTTTTATGTTTCTGACAAGTAGATATAACAACAAAATCAATCAAAACAAGATCGAGGCAAAACAACAGTGAACTTGAACCAATAATCACAAGATGAATGGCTTCTTTGAAAAAGGTACACCAATCACAAGGACACAAAGGTAAGTTTTGAATCTTTGGTTCGGGAACTTATTATGGTCGCACCCCCCAGTTAGGTAGTACACGCCTTGGTTTTGTGGTAAGATTTTATGTTATTATTATTAAGAAAAAAACGACAAATCTTTTGTATTTTTATATTTGATACATATATAGAAACAAAAGGAAAAATATTTTTTGTGTTTTATACGTTTTAGGTACATTTTGGGTTTTTGGATTTTTTTATAAGAAAATATGGATATATATATAGATAGAGATGGATGATATAAACAAATGAGTGAGTATTCAAACAACTAATCTGCTAAACGGAGGATAATCAGACAGCCTCAGAATAGCGCCATAAAATTTGATCCGCTCCCAAAGCGAGTCAAGTTTTTCTCACGCAAGCCGGCCACTTGTGAATGGCCGACCGTAAGAAACTTAAAACGGTTCAGGAACGAACTCAATGAAGATCTGAGGAGTATAGTGTTTCCCCGGGTCGTTATGTCCCAGCGAGCTATGCAATGGATTACCAAACGTAAAGTGATCGAGGAATTTGAACAGAAAAAGGGATCTGAATTGATTATAACTACAGAAAAAGCCAACAAATTACAACGGCTTAAATGCAAATTAAAGGAAATTAAAAAGATAAAAACTATTAAATAAACGCTATCACTATATTTAAAATGATGTTTTTGATTTTATGTTTTTATAAAAACTGAATTAAAAACTACGTAGCGTACAAAATAAAAAGTGAAACTTACACAATATTAACCCTAAAAATATGAAAATGATATTTTTACAATCCTAATGATAAAAGAAAATTATTAGAAAGAGAAAATTATTTTATAACTAATTATCTAATTATTATTAATTAAAAACTATTTTTAACTATTTAATATTAGCCTAAAATACAAGAAAATAGGAAATAAAGCTAAAAAAATAAAATTAAGACTTAGAAAAATCTAAAATATCAAAAGAGAATTTTCAAAACTATTTTTGTAATTTTCTGATTATTTTTCTATTTTTTTTATGAATTAAAAACTATTAAAAACTAATTAAATTATCTAAAAATACAAATTTAACTAAGAAAAATCTAGAAAAATATTTTTTTGTCTTTTTATATTTATCTTAACTTAAGAAAAATGAAAATTTATTTTTTTGAAACTTTTCTTAATTAATTGTATTAAATGCTATTTAAAAAAGGCTAAAAATTGATTTAAATTCAGAAAAATAGCAAACAAGCTTGGAAAAATCTGAAAATTTCAGGAAAACTCTAAAATTATATTAGAAATCTAGGAAAAATGGAAAAACAGGTGGTTGTTTGTAAGAATATGGAACTGCTAAGCCAAGGGGTTATAAATAAGCACTTGAATAAGCCAAATGATCAAAACAAGCCACCAACTGATTACAGAAGCTCTAATATGCTATATGTACCCAAATGCAACTAAAAACAACAAGTTTCAACTTCTGGATTACAAGCTACCAAGATTTGATGTGAAGAGATTATAAGCTAAAAGAGTTTTGAGTGCTACTTTAGAGCTTAAGCACAGACTACTTGATAAGCAGAGAATGGAAAACAAAAGTTGGAACTTAATATAGACCTAGTTGGCTATCTGAAATCCACAGCTGAGACTTGGACAAGCTCAAATGAGCTTGTTGCAAGCTCTGCAAAATGCTGCACACACTCGAGTTATCACGAGTGTGTGCACACATATAAGCCCTGTTGCCAAGCTCATTTGGAGCTTAAAGAAAAATCACAAAAATATGTAAAAATGGTAATAAAGAAATAGACCAAGAGAAGTTTATACACCCACAATTTCAATTGATTTGGTCCAGAATTGAAGCAAAGAAAATCTTTTCAGTTGGGCTAAAAACAGGATTTGCAACTTTTGACTTTTGATGAAAAAATGAAATCTTGACTTTTATGAACTTTGATTCAAATTTAAGGACTGATCTTGGTTTATATTGATGAAATGAAGTTACAAAAAGCTTGGTCTATGGATTTTGAACATAAAACAAGTGATTGGATTTCCAAAACACAAACAGTTAAGTAATTAGGACAGTTGAGATGAGAATTTTGACTTTGGATTTCACAGGTACAATTTTGAGACAGCTATGAGTATAAAAGAGATAAACAAGCATGAATCTACAGTGTTCTACCCCTTTGCACAAACCTCGTAACACGCTTAAAGGAACAAATCCAAACACACCTTTAATTATTAAATTGCAATAAAAAATGAGTTAAGAACTGAACAAGCCTAATTTATTGATCAAACTGAATCCATATATCCTAAATACAACTTAATGAGCAAACTTAAACCAATTATAACTACAAATTAAGATAATGCAAAGACCTTGAAAATCACTTACAAATTGTCCTTAGCCACTATGGCTTGAAACAACTGTAAAACCAGAACTCTAACCTATATTATCCAACCCAATAACTTTAAATCAACCCAATTCCATGGTTGCTTCAACCCATGTCCATTTCCATTACCAAATTGACCCTGTTTGACTTTTGTTGACCAAAGTCTAATATTGCATGAAACTGGAATGAGAGCTTATAGAAAGCTTTGATAAGCTTGCATAACCCCGCTTAAGCTTGAAAAATAAGCTAAATAGAACTTGTATGTAAGACTTTGAATTGGAAAATTTCAACAGTGGACATAAAGTGTGAATTGTGAACACAAACTGAGATTGATGCTTGAAATGAGTTTCAATACACTTAAACACTTTGGTTTGATACAACTTAACAAAAGATTACAGGTTTTATACTAAATTAAGGACTTTAAGATAAAAACGACATTAAAGGTAAAATAAAAACTACAAGACTCCCTTTGCTTCTTCTCTTGCTTCCTTTTTATATCCAAAGTCTTTCTCTCTCTATTCTGATTGTTTCCCAGCAATATCCTCAGCCATTGGATGGCTTAAAATGATCCTAGCCATTAAATCAAGTTTTGGCACCAAAATTGGATTAACAGCTGGAGAGGTTGAGTGAGGGGGGGAAAAGTGCATTAAATGATCTTGGATGTTAGTTGAGGTGGAGGGGACATGGAAAGGAGATTGTGAGCTGGGTGGTTGTGTTGGTGGCTGGGTATGGGAGTAGCAGACGATTAGGGGAGAAATGGGGGAAAGGAGAAGAGGTTTGACCGGTTTGACTGGGTTTTAATATTAAAAGGCAAGGGTTCAAAACAAGAGGTCCAATTTGGTTATGCAGGGTCACTTGGGGATATGACCGAAGCCAAAAAGGTGTGAAGGGTTAATATTCAAGGGCTTATATTGTAATTTCTGAAAATGCAAGGGCCAAAGCTGCCAATTCATCAAAGATGTTCCAAGGGACCATAAGTGACAAGCTTCCATACTACAAGGACCAAACTTGACATTCCCAATTTTCCAGGGGCCATTTTTGCCAATTTTCAAACTTGAAGGACCAATTTTGTAATTTCTCAAAACTTTTGATACTTTTCACCAAAGGATTAAATTTGACAACTTATGATTTTAAAAGGACCTTTGGTGATTTTCTTTTGAATTTAAGGCTCAGGGACTATTTCTGACAACTTTTGAAACTTGGGGGACTGAAACTGCCAATTATGCAAACTTTGCTCATTTTCATCTGATTTTAAACATTTTGCATCCGAAACATATAAAATGCAATTTTGGAATATTTTCAGTGTTTTGATGCATTTCTGAGCATTTTTTAGACGTTTTGCAGTTCAGATTTAACCAAAAATAATGAGTATTTATACACTCATCAATTATTGATTGGTTGTCTCTTATCTTAGTTGATTAATGATCTAGTAATGCGATAGGTCATTCGTTGTGTACTTAATGCTTGATTAAATCTTTGTGAACCTTAGAATATAACTCTTTGAGTAGTTGTAAGCTAAACCATCCAAAGAGTGCCTTAGAGTAAGAGTTTATTATCCCTAGTGGGTTTTGTAGACGAGACCCTTTGGTAAGTTCAAAGAGTTAGGGAACATACGCATACCCTACAACCTTAGACACACAACGCAACTAAGAATAAGGACGTGGCAATTCAACCACCAATAGGAGATAATTAAGGAGTAGTAAAACCTAAGTAAACACATCTTTAAACTATCATACGAGCACACAATAATTAGACATAGACTACATACACCTTAGATTAGATAATTAGATAAGTAGAGTAATCGGTAGCAATACCAACCCCCAAATCCAAACCCGAGATTCGTACCTTTCAATTTCCTAAAAAACATAAAAAAAGATAAAAAAATTAATCTTCCTCAACCCCAACCTTAGCGTAGTAACTTCTTACTAGCATTCCTATTCCCCTAGAGAACGATATCAATACCCGTGGCTTACCCTAATACTACACTACAACGATTAGGTTCACGCCTAGGGTGTTATAAAACTTGCTCAAGAAAGGAAGTTCCTTTGACCCCGAACGACGCGGCGTGTAGCGTTATAAGTTTTTACGCGCTGCCGGGAATAGAATAGCTAGTTAGTAGTCCACCTCGTTTAGGTTTCTTTTCTTGATTCCTATCAAGTAAAATTTTCTCATTTTTAGCTTTCTCTTAGTCTATCCCCCTTCTTCGTGACCTTTGTTCGTAACACCATCACTTTTCATCATGGAAGGTGATAACCACCCACCATTCATCAACCCACCACCAATTGACCCGCGAAGAGCCCGTACTCTTGGTGAATACTCGAGACCAAGCCACCTAGGCTATAGGAACACCATTGAGCTTCCGACCAAGCCCAAACTACGGCCCTGCGATCCGACACCATCCGTTGGTGCAAAACGGATGTGCATTCCATGGACTTCGTTCCGAAGATCCTAATCAAGATCTAGGGATTTCCTCGAAATTGTCGCTTCCATTGACCTTGATGCTACTACTCGGGAGACCACGCGCCTGCGTCTCTTCCAATTCTCTCTACCGGACCAAGCTAGTAATTGGCTTGAGCGACTTCCCGCCGGATCCATCTCAAGTTGGGATGATCTCACCTCTCGCTTCCTTGCTCAAATTTTCCCACCGGGGAGAACCACTAAACTTAGGAATGACATCTTGATGTTCCAACAACGTCAAGATGAATCTCTCTACGAAGCATGGACTCGATTCAAGGACTTACTCCATAAAGTCCCTCATCACGTCATTGATCTTTGGCTTCAAGTCCAAATCTTTTATGATTATGTCAACTTCCCCACCAAGCGATCCATTGACCAAGAGGCCGGTGGAAAACTTAGTGATCTCACCGCGGAAGAATCATGGGGTATAATAGAGGACCTTGCTCTCTATGACAACGAAAGTTGGAATGACCCCCGTGAGTTGCCCAAAACCGTAAAGGCAATCTCCTTGCCTCCCATTGACTCACAACCTTCCGACCGTAGGATGATCGAACTTGAAGATCAAGTAAAATTCCTAATGAGTTCCTACGAAAATCCTAAGTCCTCACATCAAGTGAATAAAATCACTCTACCTTGTGAGTTATGTAGCGGTCCCCATGACACTCGTGATTGCACAAGACTCCCCGAACAAGATTTTGCGGACTACGCCTCCGTGCGTACCGACGGAGCGGGAGAGAAGTGGTACACGTTCAAGCCCGAACAAAACAACTTAGGAAACTCTTACAACCCTTCATGGAGAAATCACCCTAACCTTAAGTGGAACCAAAACTCAAGCACATCCCAAAGCTCATCTAACCCACCTAATAGGTTCAACTCTCTAAACACCGGGAACCCCACTAATCTTGAGGTAATTGCGTCTAGATTCCTGTCATCTCAAGAGACTCGATTGACTAAGCTTGAAGCCGATTTTAAGTAAAGACAAAGCGAGATGACACACAAGCTTGATGCCCTCTTAAAAGCCTTCAATGAACGGGAAGTTTGAGCACTCCCAAGTGATACTATAAAGAACCCAAAGTGATTTGATTTCATCGCCTTCATGTTCTTGCTCACCATGGGAGAGTGCACATCCATGCCCATCACATCCAACGGTTCACTCAGTAAATGCTATCAAAAAGGGTTCCAAGCCATCCAAAATGAGGTACCAAGGCCCTGCACCATTGGTAAAACCTACTCTTGAGAAACCCGTCAACCAAGAATCCAAACCTAGTTTAGAGAAGGAGTACAAGGAACTCCATCAAGAAAAACCGATTCTTGAGGTCTTAGCTCATGCACCTTATTATAATGCTTTAAAAGAAAAATATGAGTTAGAACTTAAGCTTGGAAAACATGGGTCCGCTTTTGTGCGAAATAATTTACCTAAGAAGTTAGACGATCCCGGGCTATTTACTCTTCCGTGTAGGCTTGGAACTTCCAAACCTCTCGATGCTCTAGCCGACTTAGGATCATGCATCACTCTTGTTCCGTTGTCCCTCCATAGAAGCCTTAACTTAGGTAAGATAGAACCAACGAAAACCATCTTAGGTCTAGCGGACGGTAGTGTTGCACGTCCGGTTGGAATAATAAAAGACATGGTAGTACACGTAGGAGAGTTGACTCTTTTGGCCGACTTTCATGTGCTAGACATGAATAAGGACCCGACATGCCCATTACTAGTAGGAAGAGGATTCTTAGCTACCGCTAGTGCCATCATCGATTGTAAGATGTCCAAGATAGTGGTAGGAGAGGAGAGTGCTAGGTCAATTTCACGATGTCAAAAGCATCGTACTACAAAGAAGAGGAAATCCCACATGAGATTAGGTTGGATAGAGAGCCTTCTAGATATGGACCTTGGATAGACAAGAACCTCATAGGCCCCAAAGACCTTTTTACCTAGATGAAGCCTTCACTAGTAAAGCAACTTTCAAGAAAAAAAATGGCTAGGGATATGGAAGTGAACCCGTTCGAGGACGCCTTAGTATTTAGGAAGATGACCGAGTTCCTAGGAAGCTTGCCCGTCAACCTTGTCATGAATAAGTGAAAAGTTGAGAAATCTAAACACAAATGGGATTGGGATAGACCGCCTAGTGACGGTGATGGAGAGTGGCACATTAGGATAACAATCTATGATCCCGATGGAAAGAAGTTTGAAAAGGCATATCTAACCGAACGTACTACTAGGAACTTGAATGATAAGTTTGATCCTTATGAAATTTTTGAGGATAGGCTTACTTATATCGGTACGTAGGGGCACGACTACGAGTCTAGCTGCAAGACTCATAAATAAAGCGCCGTTGGAGGCAACCCATGCTTAATTGTTTGTTTGTTAGTGTCATATATCTTTTATTAATTGTTTATGCTCATGTTTAAATTTGTAAAAATGCTTTATTTTATTTTTAACCTCGTCTTAATTGCATATAAAGGTATTTTACATAAAGGATAAGTGTAGGGAGGATTATACACGTTTTCAAAAGAAACGTAAACATGAGAATAACAATTCATTAAAAGATATATATGTGTGTTTGTTCGAGTCAAATGCTTGTATCGAGTCATAATGGATGTTTTCTAGGAAATTTTTCCAGATTCTAAAGATGTAAATTTTCCGTAATTTTTCCGTAAAATCGCGACCGCTTTTTGTCAGATAACTGACGGCGTCAGATTGCAACTGACGGCGTCGGCCAGAAGGAGTAAAACATCGTTACTTTTTCTCGTTTTCTGAGCTACTTATAAAATTTTGGAATTTTCCAGGTCTTAATTTTCCAAAATTTCTGTAAACATCCATTCCACAAGCATTATATCCTAGTTTAAATCGAGTCTTATATATATTATTACCGCCGATTTTACGCGAAGGTTTCGTTTGTTTTATTCAAGTGTGCAGGTTTAATTTATCAAGAAGAAGAAACAAAAGATTGGAAGGAGCTTTTCACGCACACATTCTTCTAGGAAAGGATTTAACCACTATTTCACAACGGATCCTACCGAGCTAATCAGGGGAGTACTAGTTTCTTTCGTTTTTAATTACATTTATTATCATAACTTTGATACTTTCGGGGAACATTGGGGACAATGTTCAGTTTAAGTGTAGGGAGGGAAAATAAAACGGGAACTTTGAAACTATGCTTATCCTTGATTATTTGCTTTGTCCAAGTGTATTTGTGTAATAAACCATGAGAAAATATCGATTAGGGTAATTTTGGCACCAAATTTTTAATTTTTCATGACATATAGGAGTGGGCCATTAGTTTTAACAAAAGCGTCTCACGGATAGGAAGTTGCATGACTAGCACAAAAACCTTTACCACCTAAATTCCACCCAAAATGTGAGGATCGCCCTTAGATTAGTAGGAATTAAAACATTCATCTTTAATGCTTAGAGTGTGAACCGGTAGTATATTAGATTCTAGAACTTGTTTTGTGATGCATTCCGAGATCGCTAGTAAGACTACACTTGTGTAGTTAGGAATAACTAAATGATAAGAGGCATTAGGACAACCCTTGTTTGATACCCGTAATATAATTACTTCTTCTACATCGGTTGAGTAATTCCCCCACACCCTTTGCGTTGTACTCATCTTTAGTACACGATACCCCTAGTTAACCTCTCAGAGCCTATCCCTTTCGCGGTTCTCGTGATGTTTCGGTTTTTTTCGGAATATCAATGAAGAGCATTGTTTACACCTCACCCCAAATATACACCCAAATCGCCTTAGCCTACCTTGTATGCACTCACTTTTAGTGCATTTTTGTTATCACCCTAAACCCTTAGTTCAATTATCTAGTTGCTTGCATGAGTTGCTAAGGCGAGTCATATCCTTTATATAGCTTTTGGGACGATTGGGATTCATGGGAAAAGTTAAAGTTTATGAAATGACGGGAAAGGAACGTTAAATTCAAATTCCCTTTGTTTGCATAATAATGTACCCCAAGTGTTTTGATCTTTTCAATTTGGGTCAAATTAGTATTAGAGTAATAAAAACTCAAGTGTAGGGATGTGCCTATAAATCCCTATCATTTTGATGTTACCGTAGAGGATGGTAGAGTAAAAGTGTATGATAAAAAAAAATCGAAAAAAAAATTAGAAAAGAGAAAAGAAAAAATAGAGTGAAAAAAAAACATACCTGGGCCATCCTACATCTATCCTTTTAATTTATGTTTGTTTGTTTCAGTTAGCTAGAGTTTAGAGTGTCGAGTCTTGGCTTAGCAACGCCATTCTTCGTATGCTTATAACATAGAGATTTTTACTTGCCACCACTAAATAGCCTATCCCACCAAACCCTTTGTTTCCCTACCGTAAGCCTAACATTACAACCCTTTAAAGACCTCTTTGATAGTCTTTCCTAGGTGCTTACGCCAAAGCGATGGAGGTTTGATCTGGTCTCAAGCCTATGGTAATCTATGTACTAGGACCGGTTAATGAGTGTTTATCTTCCATTTCCAATTTGTTATATTTCATATACACCAGAGAGATGTGAGTATCCAAACACCCCATGTGAGGTGCTAGTATGTAATTTCCGTGCTTGTTATGACTTTTTTGGGGCTTATATGTGTTGTGGACTGTTTTAAACCAATGCTTCATGACCCCTAACTTATAAATTAATTGGCTAAAAGCACATTTTCTTGAGGACAAGCAAATACCAAGTGTAGGGATATTTAATAAGGTTTTAAAATGTACCTTTTTGAGGGGTCATTTAAGCCCTTATTTGATCACTTTTGTATCCGTTATTACTTAATATCGTTCTTTTTCACTTTTAGGTCTCTTGAAGGCAAAATGCTGGAATGGCACTTATTTGGACGAAAAGGCGCGAATATACGAAGAAAATGGCCAAAGTCAGAATCGAGACACTCAAAGCTGCTGAAAACATAAGGTGATGGCGTCCTTCGCTTATCTCGCATGCCGCGCCGTCCGGGGATTTTGTGACGGACAAAACCCAAAAGTCTTATTTTCAAGTGACAACGTCCCAGAGTAAAAGAGTAGCCGCCGTGCAACTTAGACGGCCTAGATGCAATCCAGGGCGTCGGGTCGGTCGAAGAGGATGGCGCCACAAGCACAAGGTGACGCCGCGTCGCAAGTCTAACGTGGCCAAGCGAAACCCTAATGACGGCGACCACGGGCGTCACAAAACATAAGGTGACGCCGTCGCATATGTAATCTTATATATAGAATCCGAATTTTTCAATATTTGTATGTAGTCTTTTGGAGTAAAACCAAAACCAACCAAGGTGTCTTGTACAAGATATTTTAGGTTCCAAACCCTATCTTACATCAAGATAAGTTCTTTACTTCATTAATACAATTATGTCTTTGATTATTTGTGTGTATGCTTGCATGTTCTCCATGTCCGGCTAATTTATATGTGTGTTTGCTTAGGGAATATGAAACTTAATTATTGATTGGTTGTCTCTTATCTTAGTTGATTAATGATCTAGTAATGCGATAGGTCATTCGTTGTGTACTTAATGCTTGATTAAATCTTTGTGAACCTTAGAATATAACTCCTTGAGTAGTTGTAAGCTAAACCATCCAAAGAGTGCCTTAGAGTAAGAGTTTATTATCCCTAGTGGGTTTTGTAGACGAGACCCTTTGGTTAGTTCAAAGAGTTAGGAACATAACGCATACCCTACAACCTTAGACACACAACGCAACTAAGAATAAGGACGTGACAATTCAACCACCAATAGGAGATAATTAAGGAGTAGTAAAACCTAAGTAAACACATCTTTAAACTATCATACGAGCACACAATAATTAGACATAGACTACATACACCTTAGATTAGATAATTAGATAAGTAGAGTAATCGGTAGCAATACCAACCCCCCAAATCCAAACCCCGAGATTCGTACCTTTCAATTTCCTAAAAAACATAAAAAGATAAAAAAAATTAATCTTCCTCAACCCCAACCTTAGCGTAGTAACTTCTTACTAGCATTCCTATTCCCCTAGAGAACGATATCGATACCCATGGCTTACCCTAATACTACACTACAACGATTAGGTTCACTGCCTAGGGTGTTATAAAACTTGCTCGAAGAAAAGGAAGTTCCTTTGACCCCGAACGACGCGTGCAGCGTTATCAAAGGTTATAACATCTCACTTTACAATAAACTAATATATATATATATATATATATATATATATATATATATATATATATATATATATATATATATATATATATATATATATATATATATATAGTAGGGATCCAGTGAGAAGTAAATTAAAATAAGAAGTGGTGAGAAGTGACCAAAACCACGCATTTGAGACGTAACGACTTGCATTAGATGCATTTCTATTCATATAGATGCAACGTCTTGAGTTTTGAAAGTTAATTTAATGTATAGATGGTGCAAATTGATTTTCATGATTTTGGCACGTGTAGAGGAACAAAAAACAAGAGAAATCATGAAATGCATCTAATATACATATATGCATCTGATTAAAAGCTAGAAAACACACTATGGTGCGTTATAATGCATCTAAGATTATAGGGATGCATCTAATTTAGGTCGGTGCATCTCGGATTTGCGGTGATAGTTCTTCTTATTCCTTCTTATTTTAAGTAATCTTCTTATTTGATCCTAACTCTATATATATATATATATATATATATATATATATATATATATATATATATATATATATATTCAATCACTTTTGTTTTTTTCAACATAAGTATAGCAACTAAACATAACATCCTCCCACTTGAGATGAACAATGGGACTTCGGGGGGTCTTCAATGATCTTTAAGAATATGTCAATTAAAAGCGTAATTCGAACCTTTCCACTTGAACCTTGAACTTAGGCAAATGATGACTTCCCAATCACAAATAAAGACTACAGGGTAGGCTAAGGTGTATCGGTGTATCGAAACAATATATTGGGTTAACAAAATGAAAGGAATGGCTCGGATGGGTGTATCTAGGGGTATCTTGCACTAAAGGGCAAAAGTGCAACAAAGGGGTTTCACATGGGGGTCGAGAAGTCGAGGTAACTAATCGATAGACACACAATGGTAGGCTATTTGGGTGATAATCCTATAATACTGCCTTCTTAAACTGAAAAGTCCAAATACCTCGATCTAACTCAACATACCTCGTCTATGGTCTCGAAATGATGCAAAGGCCAAGTTCTAAAGTATACAAGCTACCGACACACTCATAATTTTGGTAGATTTGGGGTAAAATATTGGAAACGGATAAGGCTAATCTCACCATATAATATCAAGGGTTGTATGTGCTCGGCTAAGGTCTAATCTAGTTAGGTTAAGAAAAACATGTCAAAATTTTAAAAATGGCATAATTTTTCAAAATAAACTAGAAAAACGAGGGCAAAATAAAGTTCAAGAGACAATTCTACTACCGTCCCCCACTTGAATTGTACAAAGTCCCTTTTGTACTAAGCGTTAAATAAAGGTGATGAGAAAAGTAGAATTAGAGTGAGAACTTCCCTGAAATATGCTCCAAAAAGAAAGAAGGCCCACGAAAAAGAGTCGTGCCTTCGTATAAGCATCCACGAGCAAACTTCAATCACTGAAATCACACTACCGACAAGCATAATTCTAAAAAAGAAAAAAAATGAAAAATAAAAAACAAACCTAACTCACTTTCGTAGGAATCACGGTTGCATTTAGCATATGCAACAAGTCTTTTAAACCACTTGGTGTCCCAAGTGGACGAGTGAAGTCTCGTGAGGGTTTACAGGGAACACACCCACAAAGTTCATTTAAAATACCAATACAAGGTTATTGTGTTTTAAATGAAAGAAGTAAAGCAGAGGATAGTTATGTCGTAACTCTTAGAAGGAGTTACGCCGTAACTAGGCAAAACCTGGCATACGCTGCAAGAGTATAGCTACGGCGTAACCACTGAGATGAAATTACGCCGTAATTGGTGATGCATCGAAATTCTGCTGCCAAGGGTTTGTTACTGGTGGCGTAACAGCGAGATGAGTTACGCCGTAACTATAGTTAGATCGATCATGCTGCGGCGCAGCAATCACTCTTCGATTCTGCAAAAATGGTTAAAAACACAAACCAAACAGAATGTAAATAAAACAAATAAAAGGGATAATTCGGGTTGTCTCCCGAAAGAGCACTTTTCTTTATTTATGAGTCTTTAAGTTAGACTCAGAGTCTCGGGGCATTATGGTGGCCTTTGGACTTGGCCAACTTCCTCCACGTCCTTCATCAAGTTATTCCTGATCCAAGCGACATTGGTAGCAGTGCGGAGGTATTCTTTGATCCCTATTTTCCGAACCTTTCAGAATTTTTCGTTTGGCCCCAAATGATACCTAGTGAATTCAAATCTTTACAAAATCGGTGGTGGTTTTTTATATTGGATCCCAAGAAGCTTGCACCTCCTCTGCTCATACTCCTCATCTTCTAGATCAGTCATCCTTGCTTTACATCGTAGCTCCTGGTGATCCATGATTCCATTTATGTCCTAATCATTGGAATTGGTTTCAACTGAATTATACAAATGCCTATACTTGCAATCTTCTCTTGTGTCCACATTGTCATCATTTGTTGAGTTACCCGTATCTTGAGGAGTCGCTTCTTCAGGATTATCTTCGTTCATGCAGTCCTTCCAAATTTTATTTTTAGTGGTCGTATCTACTTTTCCATATTTGATTTTGATCCAATCGTTAAATCTTAATCTACCTGACCATTGTACCTCGGTTCGCCTATTGTCAGTTATTGAATTCCATATAAATTTGTCAACTCCTACTCTATCGGCATTACTTCCTCCATTACAGTTGTCATCGTAAGGATCACACGAGGCCCAAGAATTCCCATCAATGGTCTTTATTATTTTGCACCAATGCTTTTCATCAATGAGCCCTTGATCCGTGGTTGAATTAATTGTTGCTTCATGATTATTATCAGAGGGTTCACTGAGGCAAAGATTAGTCCATATTTTTCTTTTATCATCATTGCCAACTTCCCCATACCTAATTCGTACCTAAGCTTCGAATGTTATCTCTTTGTCATTGGTTGAGGACCATAAGTACTTGTTGTTTTTTACTCTTTCCTTGTCATGTCCACCGTCACGGATGTCCAAATAAGGGTTGCATGAAGCCCAGAGATCATATCCTTTATTGTTGTCAATAGGGATAGCCGTACACCAATTATATTTTAATTTGGGAAAGTACTTGTAGTCTACTTTCTGAACTTCGTGCCACATGTCTTCAGACTCGTTTTTCTTTGTTCTCGAGGTGTTGTCGCGTTGTATTCCTCCTATGTTGTGTTCTTTGACTTTCCTTCCCTGCATGTTACGATCATTAGTAGCTTAGTGCTTGTGTGCGATGGTGGGAGGAATAGTTTTGTTTTTTCCTTTCTTGATGACACAAACAGTTTCGACAGGGTGACATTTTCCAACGTCATCCATATTCAGGGTAAGCTTTCTATCGTTGATTTTCAATGTGATGATTTTTTCGAAAACATTAATCTTAGCAGGAGCAGTAGCCAGAAAGGGTCTGCCCAAAATTAATGGGATGTCGAGATCTTCTTCCATGTCTAAAATAACAAAATCGACAGGAAGAGTAAAATTATTAATTTTGATGAGCACGTTCTCAACTATCCCTCTGGGTATGCTAACCGTTCTATCAGCCATTTCAATAGTCATGCAAAGAGGTTTGATGGGACTGATAGTTCAATTTCGTAGTATAGATTTTTTTCCGAAGAAATACAAAGGTATGTATTTTCCCGGGTCGTTTTCCCAACGAGGGATGAATGGAGTTTAACAACTCACGTCGCGTGATTTGGGATTTGAATGGGTAAAAAGGAATTTGATGATTTCTAAACTACGGAGCAAGGAATAATAAAGGGAAGCAATAAAAACTACTGGATCTATGATGCAAACAAGGAAATTATAACTAAGCATGCAAACGATAAATAAAAACGTAAATAACGTAATTATAAAACGCGAATTAAAATGCAAACAAAACTGTTTAAAGTCCTAAAAATGATACAATAATTTTATACAGCTAAAAATGTTATTTAAAAATTATTTCAAAATTAAAACTAATTTTTATGATTTTCCTTGATTTAATTTGAATAAAAAAACTATTTTTGAATTTTTAAAATAGATGTAAAATGCTAAAAATTATGAAAGCATTCAAAAAAAATTACAAAATAATTTTTCAAAAATCTAAATTGACTAAAAAGAAATTTAAAAACTAGAATCACATTTTTCTAATTTTTTTTTCAATTTATTATGAATTTAAAACTATTTAAATCTAATTAAATTCCTAGAAAATTCTATTTAAACTATGAAAAATCTGGAAAAATACTTTTTGTGACTTTTTGAATATTATAAAACTAAGAAAATTAATTTTGTATTTTTCTGACCTTTTTCTAAATTATTACAATTAGGGGCATTTACATATATATCCTTGCGAAAGTCAAAAATTACATATATATCCTTTTGAAGCATTAAAAGCATTGTACTTTATGCATTAAAAACTGGGAAAAGGGATATATATGTAATTTTTGAAATTTACAAGTATATACATGAAATTATGTCTTACAATTAAATGCTATTTTAAAAGTCTAAAAATTGAATTTAAATGCGAAAAAATAGTAAATGGACAGGGAAAATTATGAAAAATTCTAGAAAAATCCTAAATGAGATTAAGATGCTATGAAAATTACTAAATCCTACTTGTGAATGCAGAATATGCTAGTGGCTTTGAAACTGATATGAATAAGCTAATTTTGGAAAGTAAGCTAAAGCTACCAACAAGCTACCAGAAGCTAACAATAAGCTAAAACAGACTTAGAATAACTAAATGCAACCTAACACAACTAAAGGAAATCTAATCAGCACTAGCTATAAGCAGACGAGGATGAATCTAAACTTATAACAAGTGTCAAACAGCCCTTAAGGACTTACTTTAAGCTCAAGTTTAGCTGTATTAGGAAAATACTAAAATTAAACTAAAATAAAAACAACCAACCAAAGTGCTTACGTCCAAAATTATAGCTAAGAAGGACTTAAATTGAGAAAATTAGAAATCAAAAACTAAAGGTTATTAAGACTGAGATAGGATTGATGCAGCAGAATTGGGGATTATTGCAGGCCAAATATAAGCTGGAAATTAAGCACTAAAGACTTATCCTAAGCAAGAAATATAATCTCTACACTAGAAACAACTGGAGGAATCAAAAATTAAGCAAAATCATTAAGTTCCTAAGCTAATATAAGGCTTTGAAATTTTGATTTGGGACAACAAATAGCTGTTGACAGCAGAATAAAAGCAAAAATAAGGGAAAACTAGACTTATTGCAGCTGAAAATTAAGGGACCTAATAAGCACTTACATGCTTCTAAGGGAAACTAGGTAATTCCTAATACTAGATACCACTGAATAAGCAAGTAAGCAATCCTAAACTTCTATCTACATGAGAACAGACTAAGTGTAGAAGAAGAAGTAATTGTCGAGTTAAGAAAACTCTCCCTCCCTTTGGCGACTTTGGAGATTATCTAAACCCTAAATCATTCCACCCTTGATCTTCAATCTGTCCATTACAATTCTGACAAACGATTGGATTATAATCATCTATGATCTATCTTAATTCTTAATTGGTTATTGGTATGATTCTCGATCCTGCTTGGTTCTTTTTAGGGTTGTCTCTTTCGCATCTTAGGGTTTTCTAAGGATCGGTTCATTGTTTGCTCTTTATTCCCAATCATTGTAGTTTGAACTGATCATTATTATGGGTTGATTATTGTCCTTTATTGCTTATAAACCCTCGTTTGTACCTAGGGTTTTACACGGTTTTGTTGAAGATTAGACGTTAGCTTCTTGGTTTTCTGGTTATGCTTGTATTCTAGGGTTTGTGGTGATGGATAATTTGGGAGAGTCGTTATCTTTGAACCTTCACGTTCAGTTGATATTAACAATATTAACGATTCAAGTGTCTTTGAGCAGCCTCAATCGTTGGATTCGTTGTCGTATTTGACTATAAGGAAACACAAGAAATCTAGTAGGAATGTTGTTGAGGATTCACATGTCTCAGGTGGAGTCCTCTCTAAGAGTAAACATGATCTTATTGTAACTTTGTTTGGCGTATCTCTTAAAACACTAGAGGATATTGATGCTTTCACTAATGGTTTGGATCTTTGGTATAAATACGGTGTGGGATGAATTGGATAATGATGTTCATAAGATGGCTAAGGATGCTGTCTTGGGTTTGTGGGAGGCTTTTAGGGCTGAACATAAGGCTAAATCTAATACCTCTATACCCTTCGAGTCTCCTATTGTCCAATCTATGGACATTAATACTAATGCTACATCCTATCTTTGGAGCTACAGGTTTAAGGGATGATCAGCCTAGAGGTGATACTAATTTTCGTCCCTTGGTTGTCGAACCTGTATTTGAAGGTGTTAACATCTCTATTCCCCCCAGCGTGAAAGTGGTTGAAAAAAGTTAGTTCTCGTTTAGAACATACTTTATATGGCTATTTTATGGGAAAGAGGATGGCGTTTCTAGTTGTTGAATACTATGCTAGGAATAACTGGGCGAAACATGGCCTAAAAAGGATTATGATGAATTCCAAAGGCTTCTTTTTCTTCAAATTTGATACATTGGCTGGTGTGGAAGCTGTTTTGGAAGGTGGTCCTTGGATAATACGCAAATCTCCAATTATTCTCAAGAAATGGTCTATGGATACTTGTTTGCGTAAAGAAGAATTGACTAGCATTCTGTATGGATTAAATCGCATGATGTTCCTCTTCAAGTTTTTGAAGAGGATGGTATTAGTTTGATTGCTACTTTTATTGGTAAACCTGTTATGCTTGATTCGTACACGACCTCTATGTGTAAGGAATCGTGGGGTAGAAGTAGTTTTGCTAGATGTCTTTGTTGAGGTCAATTCGATGCTCGATCTCGGAGGTTGTTACTATTGGTTTTCCTTCACCGGGAGGGTTTTACTAAAGAGACTATCCGTGTTGAATATGAATGGAGGCCACCCAGATGTGGTATATGCAAAATATTTGGTCATTTTCCTGATCAATGTCCAAAAAGGTGTGAGTTCTCCTGTTTTTATCTAATTCACATGTTGTAACTCCCGTGGTTCGAACAATGATGGATTCCAAAAGGTGGGTAAGAAAAAGAGATCGAAGAAGGGTAAAGCCAAGTCTAAGAATGGTAATCAGTTTGTTGGTCCATCATTTACTCAAAATGTCGGATATGCGTAGGGCACCTAGTGAACCTACTAAGGGGAGCAAATACTATGGGTAATGCACCCACATCATCGTCTATGTTGAAGTCTACTCGCTCTACCTCTCAGGATGGTAATATTACTACATCTAATTAGGTATCTGCCTTGGTGAACGATGAAGATGAAGATGAAGAACATGTTACACATGTAAATAAAGAATCAGCTAACCCAATTACAGGTGAAAGTTCATCTTTCACGGAAGCTCTTCGGTTAGCTAGGTTGCTTTGTTTCTTGGTTAAGTTCTTATGGCTTGTCATAAGTTCTAGTTTTTTGTTATTTTAAGCAGCGTAGTTGTCTACCTTGTTATGTATGCTTTATCGCCTATGTAACGGGCTGAGATATGGTACTTCACCCATATCCTTTGTACTTAAATGTTTTTTGGAGTAATACATTTACCGGGTCGTTTTGACCTTTTACCAAAAAAAAAGACTAAGTGTAGAAGCAGAAACAAGTGGACAGATGGCTATATTCAAGCACTAAAATAAAACAAGCTAAAACTTCTAATCACTAAATAAGCTGAACTCAGATTAAACTAATGCTCTTAATATCAATAAAAACTAAATGTGAACCTGTTCTGATCAGATGAAAGCTAGTGATTGGGACTGACTAGAAAAGAAACAAGTAGTTGGACAGATTTGATATTGCACTTGAAATTACCAATTAGTTTTAAGTAATTTGAAACTTTAGACTGACACAGCTTTAAAACATGATCCTCAAATTTTTTTCACCAAATTCAACTTGAAATTCAAACTTAAATTCCAAAAATAACCATAATCCAAACACTCTTTTTAAGACTCTATAATGCAAATTAAACTATAAAAATTAGTGAAATCTGAGCCTAACTGTTTTGAACTTGATAAACAAACTTAAAACTTCATTAAACAACAATTCAAGAACAGAAATTAAACAAGACTGATTTGACTTCAAAACATTGACCCGTTTGACTTTCGTTGACTTTCTCAAAAATTGAATTTAAGAATAAGGAAGACAGAAATAAGCTCATATAAGCTTGAACAAGCTTATTTGAGCTTATATCAACAGTAAAGAGACTTGAAACAAATTTTTGCTTGAATGAACAATTATTCAAATTTAAATGACAAGGTATTGAAAGAGAAATTAGATTGCATTAACTGAAAATGAGATTACCACGCAACTTAAAATTGATTAACTAATGAGAAAAATTAACATGACAATAAAGTAAATTGGTCAAAATTACTTTAAATACAATAAGAAATTGGACAATGATCTCTGTGGACTGAATGGGCTTTTATAAGCTGATGAGGAGCCTTGGGTTGATCCCAGAAGGTTCTGGGAGCTCTAAGCTTTACTGTTTGATCAATCATCCTTGTCATCACTTTCAATCTTGGCCGTTTGATCAATGGTGTGATGTGTCCAAACTAATGAAAAGCCTCCAAATTGACATGCTGGCAATCCCATGCATCATAAGGTCTGCCAAGGTGTCAGAAAGCTTCTAGAATCAATTTAAGTACGGGTAAAAAGAGTGTTGCAGGGTAAGTGGTGAATTTGGGTGAAAGAGTGATAAACAGTAATTGTCTGGTTTTGGACGCGTGTTTTATTCTTTGGGTGGGATTATTTTTTATTTGACTTGGGGGTTTGGACTTTGACCGTGGGTAAAGGGGTTATTTAAAGGGGTCGTGGGATAAGAGGTGAAAGGGTCACGGTGTAAGGCTAGGGTTCAAAAGTAGTTTTAATAGGTGGAATGGTGAAGGGTTCGTATGGGGTAATGAAGGGGTCATGATGGGTGGTGGTTTAGTTGGGCTTATAGGGTAAAGTTATGGGCTGGATAATGGATTTGGAATTGTTTTGTTAAGTTGTAATGGTATTTTTAAGTTTAAGTATGTTTTTGACAATTTGTAAAATGAAGGGACCTATGATGTAAATTATGAAAGGGTGAGGGTGAATTGGGTAAATGAAATTTATGAGGGGTTGATTTAGTAATATTGGGAAAGTGAAGGGTTAGAAGTGAAATAATGGTAAAGTTGAGGGGCTTTTGTGTAATTTTGGTAAAGTGATGGTAAAAATGAGAAAACTCCCCGAACATGATCCACAACTTCGTAAGTTGATCTTTTGAGCATCAAAATCCATGAAATAGCATCCCGGCATCGGCTTTTGTACTCTTCTCTCTCTCGTGCTCGGTTTTCTTCGATTTTGACTTTCTTTTGCCTGTTTTTTCATATCCGTACCTGCACATGCATAAACTCAAGAAACCAACAAATATTAGACATAAACGACTCTTTTTTGGTTATTTTGGGTCTATTTTGGTAAAGAAATGGTATGTGTTTTAGCACATACCAGGGACCAAGGTTTAATCTTTTGCACATGGAAAATGGCATGATACTAATACTAGCCCCTAGGTCAGCTAAGGCATTCATATTATGTAAATTATTAATAGAGCAAGGGAGAATGAAACTTCCTGTGTCTTTTTCCTTAAGAGGATCGATTCAGAGGATGACTAGAGCATCGAAGCAATTTTACTTCCTTCTCAAGTACTTGCTTCTATTTCCGTATGTTGTTCTTCCTTTTGAAAGGTCGTCTTGTCACATATGATTTTAGCTTGTTTTTGAAATCCGGAGAGCTCCTCTTCATCGTTCCTGAAAGGGGTATAGAGGGGTTTTCCATTGCTAGAAAATATGGATTTACAGAAACTATCATCAAACGAATTGTCTTGATTAGTTTCATTTTCCTTCATCCTCGGTTCTTTTTCGTTTAGATCCTCATGCCGATCAAGGAGAGTGGTTCTAGTTTCCTGGAATTTTTTGAACAATGCGTCCACGTTGGCTTGTAAACTATTATCTTCTTCGGATACTTATTTATTGATTCCTCGAGCGAAGAACTTATTGTTTTGAAAGACCCCTGATTATAACCTTGATGGAAGGGTTTTCCTTCTCCATACATAACCTTTTCGATTCGGGGGCTTATATTTTTCATAAGACAATCTCTGGTTGAGCGTCCTCCTTCAATTTTATCGCATCCTACTCGAATAGCATGCACATTTTCCTGGAGCTTCTTCATATCCCTTTGCAAGGTTTTTCAATTTTCTTGTAATGGTGACAATGCTTATGGAACCTTTTCCAGGCTTTGGTTGCTTCCTCCATTGTGCTATTTTTTAGAGTGATTGGCAAGTTTCTGAATGGCTTCAATGGCGAGGGCAGGAGTCATACCCGGAATTGGCCCTTGGTAGTCCAACATTTGTCTTGTAGTCACATTGATTCCTTTGTAAAAGATGTTGAATTTTTGCTGGTTGTTCAGGTCATGTGTAGGACATTTGTAGAGGAGATCGTTGTATCTATTCCAGGCTTGATACAACCTTTCACCATTATCTTGTTTAAAATTGTGTATGCCTGCGAGTTGTCTTGATACTTTATATGGTGGATAGTATCGTTGAATGAAGTGTCTTTTAAGGAGAGCCCATGTATCAATGGTTCCAGCTGGTAATCTATTAACCCATCGTTTAGCGGCTCCCGTAAGAGTGATAGGGAAAATTCTGAGCATAACCGCATCTTTTAAAACTCCTGGTGTATTGAACAGGCTGGTGATATATTCAATATTTTTGACGTGTTCGTAAGCATCTTCCGAGGTATTCCCAGAAAAAGGATTTGCTCTTAATTCCCTCATAAATTGAGGTTTTATCTCGAAATCAATATCAGCCCCAATTGCCGGTCTTATGAGCCCTGGCCCTTGTTCTGCTCTTGTCAAAGCCAAATATTCCTCAAGAGTGAGGTCATCAATGTTAACAACTTTCATGGTACCTGAAAACTTAAAAAGTGATTGTGAGAATTTGAAAATTTTTAAAACAAAACAAAATGAAAGACTTAATAGCAATCCTAATATAACTCCCCGGCACCGGCGCCAAAAACTTGATGCAGGATTTACTGACCAGGTTTTAATATTTATAAAGTCTCGTTATACCTATGGTCTAACCTAATACACTAACGGGCAGTGTACCCGGTCGTGTGTAGTGTAGTATTCGGTAAAACCGAGGTCGTCCCAAGAGCTATGTGTGTTGGATTAATACTAAGTCTAGGTGTCACAGATTTTAATATGATTTTGATAACGAATTAATTAATTAACTACTAGAGTAGATAAAAGCAAATAAAGACAAAGGTTGAGATCAATAAAGGAGAGTGGTGCTAACCTAGTTATTCATCCTAGCTAGTAATGTCTACGTCTAATTACTTCCAATTACTTCAGGTGGGGTCAAATTTGAGAGGACAACATTATGTCAATTCGCCCTAACCTATCAGCAAAGACGCCGCCACTGGAGAAGTCAGGTGTCCCCTCATAAGTCCAGTTGTTCCTGGTCCCCTAAGCCGAGTCATTAAGTACCGCTACTAAAACACTCACCCCCTAATTCTGAAGTTCATCCAAATGCTAGGTGATCAGTTGGTCAAATCGTACAAGTAGAAAGGGTCGTCAGTTGGTCATATCTTACCCTTACCCTCTCAGTCTACTCACTTAGGTTCAGTTGGTCATATCTCCTAAGCAACTAGCCTCTACCGCCATTCAAAACTACCAAAACAAGGGTAGCTACCAATAAACTATGCATGCATACACTTAGAAATAATTATACGAAAGTAATGTAAACGTAAACAAAACAATTAAGGAATCATAACTAGGCCAACACCAAGAGGTGCTTAGCCGCTCATATTAACCATACAAATCAATTCGATATTTAATGTTACGAAATACATGAATCGAAAGTAAAGAAAAGATAAAATGCTAATGCTTATCGTAGGGGAGTGATTTCTCCCTTGGAGATAGCTCCGTATGCTCCTCAAGACCTGCCTTTGGCTTCTTCCCATGTTCTTTGGTTGTGGGATGCTTTGAAATGCTAGAAATCGTGGGGCATTTATAGGCCAGATCTGGGTTACGGCGTAACTAATAAAATAGTTACGCCGTAATCATCTACATCTTCGTAATTTGCACTAGATCTGCTGGTTATGGCGTAACCTAAGAAGTGGTTACGCCGTATCATCAATAATTCTTGGTTACGCCATAGTTTATGCACGAGTTACGGCGTAGTTATCAGCGGCGCGGATCCTCATTTGACCTAGTATAGTTACGTCATAATCTTTTGGGAGAGTTATGCCGTAATCTTGTGATAAGATGGCTTTCTAAGTCACGCTTTAGTTACGGCGTAATGTGAGAGATGGGTTACGCAGTAACTTCTTCAAAGTGAGCATACTATGATAAATCTTTAATAATTCTCCAATTCCGCGTCTCTTTAGCTCCAATGCTCGTAGTTTACCTAAAAGTGAAATATAATGGAAAACAAGCGTAAATCTATATAAATGATATAAATTACAAGCATTATCAGGGGAAATTGACACTTAATATTCAGGATAATTTGATGTTATCAGGTTCCTTAAAACCATTTCAGTGGAATCATTAATATTCACCACTGGCATTTTGCGAGTAGGCTTATTCCAGAACCATGGAAACATTGATTGTTGGGATATGAAAGTGCTGAAGATATCAAAGTACTGAAGATATCAAAGTACTGTAAATTGCAAAGTACTGGAAAAAGTTAAAGACTCAAAGTACTGTTAAAGACAAAGTCAAAGTACTGCAATATGAAGTCAAAGTACTGCAAGAACAAAAGAACTGTTATATTCGTTTATGGAAAGAATTGTATTCTATGTTTAGATTACTTGTCATACAAGGTTATCAATTGTAAACCGACTAGGATATCCTTGAGCCTATAAAAGGACTCCTAGATTGGCATTAGAGATATGACTTACGATTTTAGAATTAGAGTTTTAGAGAAAAGTTCGATTATCTTAGAGTTGTATTAGAGTATCTGCATAATAAGCAGATTTAGAGTTTATAATAAAGGTTATTCTTCTTAGCTTTGTTAAGTAAATTCCGCGTACTTAATAAAGATTACTCAGTGTTTCTTTGTTAATAACTTAGGATTTATCCGAGGTTATTAAACCTTAACAAGCTAGTTAAGATAGTTTGATTAAAGTATATCGATCCAACAAGTGGTATCAGAGCTTGTGTGGAAACTCTGACTAGAAAGAAATCCTACTTCAACTATATTCAAGATGTCGACTGAAGCTGTTCCACCACCCTCAATCACCTCACTCAGAATTTCAATAATCAAGAAGGAAATATGACCTCTGGTGTATGAAGATGAGGCAGTACATTGCCATTACAGACCATGCACTTTGGAATGTTATTGTGAATGGGAATGAAGTTGTAGCAGACCCTATTGATATTCCTGGACAACCAAAGGCACCTAAACCTGTATACCCAGCAGCAACCTTAAGGAATCAAGAGAAGGCACTTAATATTCTCTTATCTGCCATTCCAGATGGTCATCTTCTCAAATTTCATGATGCTAAAGATGCTAAGCAACTCTGGGCTGCTCTCAAAACCAGATTTGGAGGGAATGAAGCCTCTAAAAGATGCACAGAAATTTGCTAAAGCAACAGTTTGAAACTTTCACAGTTGGTGAAAGAGAGAGTCTAGATGCTGCATATGATCGTTTTCAGAATCTTCTCAACATGTTGGAGCTATACAAGGCAGAAGTATCAGTTGAAGATGCTAACTTGAAGTTTCTAAGGAGTTTGCCATCATCATGGCATGTGATTGCTACAATGATCAGAGGACAACAAGGTTTGGATGTCATGGACTTTGATGATCTATATCATCAACTTAAGGTGTATGAGCATGAGATGAGTGGTCAAACAAGTTCTAAGTCTCACAGTATTGCTTTTCTATCATCTAAGAAGAAGGCCAGTACTTCCAAAAGTACTGCTTCTCCTCAAAGTACTATTTCTCAAAGTACTGCTGTCTATACACCCCCCTCATATGTTCAACAGGTCCCACCAACTACCACTATGGCCTCAGATGAAGCTATGTGCTCCTTCTTTTGCACAACAAGCTAGTTTACCTGTCACTTATGAAGAAGATCTAGCACAAATTGAAGAAGATGCACTTGAAGAAATTGATATCAGGTGGCAAGTTGCTATGATCAACTGCAAGAATCAAAAAGTACATGAAGAAGACAGGCAAAAGCATTGATTTCAAACCCAAACAGGGCATAACTTTTGACAAATCTAAAATTGAATGCTTCAATTGTCAAAAGACTGGTCACTTTGCAAGAGAGTGCAGGTTTGCTAAGTATCAAGCTAGCAGGACATTTGAGAAGCCAAAACTTGAGCTTAAGGAAATTCCCATTACTGAAACAAAGGCTTTGGTTGCTCAAGAGAAGTTATCAGAAGTTGACTGGAGTGAAGAGTTTGATGATGAACCCGTGACTTACTGTATGGTAGCAGTGGAAGATGCAGTTGAAGACACAGTGAAAGCATTGGACTGGAGTACTGCTTTTGATGAAGTATCTGAACATGCTGCTTTGGAATCTGATGATGGCTTTGGAGGATTTGACTAGAGCAAGGAAAGTGAAGATGATCCTGTTCAACTCGCATTGGTGGCTACTTCACCAAATCAATCTCCTATCTCTGAGGTATGCTCAAATTGCTATGATTTTTATCATAAATTGCTTAGCATTTATGTGATTGAGAGAGATAATTGTGTTAAAGCTAGGGCTGAGGTAGCAGGTTATCAAATAACCTTAGAATCTATGGAAGCCAAAATCTTAGAACATGAAACGAATGAAGTAGCTTGGCTGAAAAATATGCACAACAGGATTACCAGTTAAAGCTTAGTGAATGGAAATTAAACTGTAAATTTGCTGAAATTGAGAAATTAACTAAGGAAAGAGATGATTTGTTAGCTAAGTTTGCTGCTTGGGGTGAAGCTGGTCTGTCACATGTTTCTTATGTTCAAAAACAGCAAAGAGCTTATCTTAAAACTGGATTAGGTTTTGGCATGGATTTTAGTAAGATAGAAGAAAACCAATCTAGTAATCAGGATGAAGGTGAGTATGAGGATATAACCACTAGTGATGAAGAACTCATTAATTATGTAGATACATCTAGTAATGATGGTTCATTAAGTGACTCACCTCCTGCATATAAGAAAGCTAATGATTATCATGCTGTTCCACATCCTATTGGCATTCATCAACCCCTTAGGCCTGATGTTTCTCGTTTTGGAATAGACAGTCTAGAGTTTAGGAAAAAACTAGTTGCTAAATCTAGGTCTGAAACACCCAAAGAAACTGTTGAAAACAGTGTTCAAAACCAAGCAGTACCTTTAAATCAAAGTACTGCTTCACAAGCAGTACCTTCTTCAAAATCTTTTCAAAACAGTACTGCTAAACCTTTTTGGGATAATTTTGGTCAAAACAAGTATAATCACTCACCAAGAAGGCACAATAATTTTGGGCATAGACATAGAAGAAATCACTTTGGTCATATGGGTCAAAACCTGTGTTTTGTGTGTTATAGTCCTACTCACTTAATCAAAGATTGTGACAAACACTCAGAATATCTAAGCAAGTTTTCCAGGAATAAGTCTACAAATCAGAAACCTAGAGAGCACAAACCAGTGTGGACTAATTCAAATAGGGTTAATCACAGAACCTTCACACCAGATCATAGATACCCACATCAGAGAAGATCCTCAGTATCTCACAGTACTTTCCAAAGTACTGCTCAGAGACAAGGTACTGATAAAACTGCTTGGAATAGGTATTCTAGGAGATCTCACTATCAACCTAGAATGTATCACAATTCATATAGGGGATCTAGATCACAGGAACCACCTGTTTAAACTGAATGGGTAAAAAGAGGAAGTACTGGTAAGGGACACACAGTACGTTCAATAAAAAGTGAATCAGATGTTTGTGTGACACAAGAAAATGCTAATCAACTGGTGAAAGAGATTTATGTTGAAAAACCAGAAAGTTTTGAAAATCCACATACTAAAACTCAAAAGATAATTTTGGATCATCACTTGAAAGATAGTGGGAATTACATACTCAAGGAATTTGAGTTTGTAACTCCACAAAGGGAACACAAGTCAGTGATGGCTTGGGTTCCTAAGAGTTTCTAACTCTTTTCTTTGTGTGCAGGGCAACCCAGAAGAAGAGCTTAAAGATCATCTTATTGTGGATAGTGGTTGCTCTGGAAGTATGACAGGAGACAAAGAGATCCTGTCTGATTTTAGGAAGATTAGTGGAGGAAAAGTTGCATTTGGGAATGATCCAAATGGAGGAAGGATTACTGGGAAAGGAACAATTAAAGCTGGAAGAATCGATTTTGAAAATGTCAGATATGTGAAGGAGCTTAAGTTCAACTTGTTGTCAGTCTCTCAAATTTGTGATAAAAGCATCCTGTGTTATTCACTGACACAGAATGTCTCATTCTTTCCTCTGACTTTAAACCTGTCGATGATGACTTGGTAGTACTTAGAGTACCAAGGACAAATGATGTGTATAGTTTAGACATGAAGAGTCTACATTCATATGGTACAGCCACATGTTTGGTGGCTAAAGCAACATCTGAGGAGGCACATCAATGGCATAGAAGATTGGGCCATGTTAATTTCAAGAATATCAACAAACTGGTCAAAGGCAATTTAGTTAGAGACTACCTTCAAAGACTTACAAGAATGATCAATCATGTTTGGCATGCAAGAAGGGTAAACAACACAAAGCTTCCTGCAAGAAGCTTGAGGAAAGAACTATTAGAGAACCATTGGAGCTGTTACATATGGATTTATTTGGACCTGTCTCTGTGGCAAGTTTAAATAAGAAAAAGTACTGTTTGGTTGTTACTGATGATTGTAGTAGATTCAGTTGGGTTTTCTTTTTGGTATTTAAAGATGATACTTTTGATGCTATCCAGACAATGATTATTGCTCTTGAAAACCAATTGAGACTCAAGGTTAGAGGTATTAGATGTGACAATGGGACTGAATTCAAGAACAAACTTATGGATGAATTTTGTTCAAACAAAGGCATAAAAAGGGAGTTTAGTATTGCAAGAACACCACAACAGAATGGTGTTGCAGAAAGGAAGAATAGGACTTTGATTGAAGCAGCAAGAACAATGTTAGCAGATTCTCACCTACCTATTCAGTTCTGGGCAGAAGCTGTAAGTACTGCTTGTTATGTACTTAAAGAGTCTCAGTCACTAAACCACACAATGAACACCCTATAAATTGCTGATGGGCACTAAACCCAACATTCGTTTTATGAAACCTTTTGGTTGCCTTCTTACTATTTTAAACACTATTGATAATCTGGGGAAGTTTGATGGCAAGTCAGAAGAAGGATACTTATTGGGTTATTGCACTAACAGTAAAGGCTTTAGAGTATACAACAAAGTTACTAAGAAGGTTCAAGATTGTCTTCATGTTGAGTTTTTAGAAGATCAAGACAATGAGACAGGTAAAGGTCCTGATTGGATGTTTGATCTTGAGATTCTATCTCCTTCAATGAATTATGTTCCTGCGAGAGAAGAAAATCAACCTATGCACAATGAATAAGATATCCAATATGTTGTTCATGATGTTCATATTAGCCCTGATGCTGTTCCTGCTAAAGATCCTGTCAGTTCAAACCAAAGTACTGCTGTTCCTAAGCAAAGTACTGTTTCTACAAAACAAAGTACTGTTGCACCACAATCCTCATTATCTGCTGAGGATCAATCTATTCAAGAGGAACTTAATCAGATGCTTCTTCAAGATGTTTTAGCACATTCTTACACTGATGAACAAAGGAGAGCTTATGAAGAGGCAAAGAAGAAGAACAAGACTGCCGAGTACTCTTACAGTACTTTGGACAGTACTTTTGAACAAAGTACTGCTGCACCAGTGACATACTTTAGATGATCTAGATGATCCTACCATGCCTGGATTAGAAGATACTGATGATGAATTTGAAGATGAAGGTATTTTTCCAAATTCCAATGAAGGTGCTGATGTTACTAATTTAGATGATAATTATGAAGTTCCACAGTCTCCAAACTTAAGAACTCATAAGGATCATCCTTCTGATCAAATCATTGGTCCTTCTACTTCTGGAGTGCTGACTAGACACAAAGCTAAGGGTTTCACAAAACCTCACAATGCTTTACTTAGCTTTGTGTATAAACAAAACAGGCTAAATCATAAGGACCATCAAACCTGTTTATTTACTTGTTTCATCTCTCAAGAGGAACCCAAGAATATTGCTCAAGCTTTGACTAAAGAAAGCTGGGGTGAAGCTATGCAGGAAGAACTTCTTCAATTTAAACTTCAAGAAGTTTGGATTTTATGTGATCTTCCAGATGGGAAGAGAGTTATTGGAACCAGGTGGGTTTTTAGAGTTAAAAGAGATGAAAGAGGCAATGTTATCAAAAACAAGGAACGGTTAGTTGCTCAAGGTTATAGACAGGAGGAAGGGGTAGATTATGATGAGGTATTTGCTCCTGTAGCAAGAATAGAAGCTATTCGAATATTTCTTGCCTTTGCTTCTTATATGGGCTTTCAAGTTTACCAGATGGATGTTAAAAGTGCCTTTTTATATGGCAAGATTACAGAGGAAGTTTATGTCAAACAACCCCCTGGTTTTGAAGATCCTAAACATCCAAACAAAGTCTACAAGGTTGTTAAGGCTCTTTATGGCCTTCATCAGGCACCTAGAGCTTGGTATGAGAGACTCTCCACTTTCTTATTGCAACATGGATATAGAAGGGGAGCTATTGACAAGACTTTGTTTATCAAGAGAGACAAGAAAGATATCATGTTAGTTCAAGTTTATGTTGATGATATCATCTTTGGGGCTACCAAACAGTCCATGGTTAAGGAATTTGAGCAGCTGATGCAGAAAGAATTTCAAATGAGTTCAATGGAAGAGTTGACTTTCTTTTTAGGACTTCAGGTTAAGCAGTCAAAGGAAGGTATTTTTATCAGGCAAGACAAGTATGTTACTGACATACTTAAGAAATTCAATTTTGATGATATGAAGGCTGTTACTACACCTATTAAATCTATCAATTCATTGGGTAAAGATGAAGATGGACACCATGTTGAAGTCAAGCTTTATAGATCAATGATTGGCTCTCTTATGTATCTTACTGCATCCAGGGCTGATATCATGTTTGCAGTTTGTCTATGTGCAAGATATCAAGTCTCACCAAAGATCTCTCACATGAATGCAGTTAAAAGAATTTTCTGTTATTTGAAACAACAACCTAAGTTGGGGTTGTGGTATCCAAAGGATTCACCTTTTCACTTGAAGCTTTTTCGATAGTGACTATGCTGGTGATAATTATGATAGAAGATCCACAACTGGTGGATGTCAATATCTTGGAAGAAGGCTAGTCTCTTGGCAATGCAAAAAGCAGACAATTGCAGCAACATCATCTACTGAAGCTGAATATGTAGCTGCTGCTGCAAGTTGTTGTGGTCAAGTTTTGTGGATGCAGAATCAACTCTTGGACTATGGGTTCAATTTCAAAAATACTCCTATCAATATTTATAATGAGAGTACAATTTGTATTGTTAAGAATCCTGTGTATCATTCCAAGACAAAGCATATTCAGATTAGGCATCACTTTATCAGAGATTGTTATGAGCATAGGCTCATCAATGTAGTTAAGGTTCACACGGATGACAATGTAGCTGATTTACTCACAAAAGGTTTTGATGTGTCACGATTCACTCACTTGGTCGTGAGCATTGGAATGATTAACTACTAAGCTTCGTTTAAGGGGAGGACTATAAGATGTTAGTATAGTCCTGTGTATTGCTTGAGGGGAGGATGTTTGTTGATACTTAGTTTATATGAAGAAATTTTGGCAAAGTACTGTTTTTCCTGAAAGTACTGCTTGGGAAAGTACTGCTTATGTGGAAAGTACTATTTGTCGTATTAAAGTACTGTTCCAACGGTAATATTGATGGGTAATTGATAATAACGGTAACTTTGTTATTATAGGCTGTGATTTTTCAAATCCTACCTATAAATAACTACTTTCCGAATTTCCCTCTCATATTATTACTTTACATCTTTTCCATACTTATCTTCCGATCACCAACTCTTTATTCTTCAATAAAATCTTTATTGTGCTCACTCATTCAACAATGGCGAATCGTTTAACTGTTTCTAAGCACAATATGGTGGCTAATTTGGACAAGACTGAGGCGAATATAGCTTTTTATGATATTGTTGATTATCTTACTGGGTCGCCTATTAGTTATGCTCTTTTAGTTGAACCAGATGTTATTGAAACATGGATTCAAGAATTTTGGGCTAATGCTAGAGATAACATGGAGGAGGATGAATATTCTATTAGATTTACAGTTGCTGGAAGGACTATCAAGATTACAGAAGCCTCTATTCGAGAAGATTTATTATTTGGAGATGAAGATGGGGCTATTCGATTTGACAAGCAACTGATTTGGGATACTTTTAGGAATCTTGCTTATGAAAGATCTTTAACAGAACAAACATTCAAGAAAGCATTATTCTGTCCTCAATGGAAGTTTTTGATTCATGTACTGCTTCATTGCATAAGTTCTAAAAGTACTTCTTGGGAACAGTTTGGGTCTAATATAGCATCTGCAGTGGTTGGACTAGCTACTGACAGAGTGTTTAATTTTTCAAAGCTTATTTTGGATGGGATGCTATCACGTATATCCTCTGGGTCAAAATGGCTGATGTACCCAAGGTTTGTACAGGTTTTCTTAAACAAGCAATTGGCTGATGTTCCAAAACCTGCTACTTTGTTACCTGTTATTGTGCAACAAGCCAAAATCTTTACATTTATGGCTAGGAGAAGTGCTTTGTTCAGAGGTAGAGATATTCCATTAACTTCTACCATGATGGAAGTTGTTCAAGCTGTACGTAATGAAGCCGAAGAGGATGAAGAAAGTGAAGGTCCTGATTCTGTTTCTCCAAGATCTGCTTCACAAAGTGCTGCCTCACAAGGTACTGCATCTGAAAGTACTGCTTCTATTGAAGGTACTGCATCTTTACAGGGTACTGTTTCTCCAAGCCCTGAGGTTCAAGCAAAGATTGAAAGAACACCTACTCCATCTCCACAACATTCTGTTCCTATTTCATAAGAACATTCACATCTTCAAGGTGATGATCATACTATTCCTCGTGAAGGTTTGACTTTAGATAATTATGCTTTGACAAGGGAGCTAGTTAGGTTGAATAAGACTGTTGAGTCTCAAGCTAAAGCACTTAGGAAGTTGAGACGTAGGTATATCTGGTTAAGGAATTTTATTAAACCCTATATTCAAGGTTTCAATTTATGGGTTAAAGAGGAAAACAAACGTCGTAAACAACTTCGAAAGGAATTCAAACGAAAGAAGGTTCCTGAATCATCTTCTGTCAACTTGGGGAGGAATTTAGAAAAGGAAAATTTGAAAGAAGATGTTACAAAGAAGAAAGAATCTATAAGTACTGCAGAAAAGATTATTTCAGATTCTAAGGAAGTGCAAGTTCAAAGTACTGATATTCAAAGTACTGAACATCAAGGTACTGAACATCAAGGTACTGATGTTCAAGGTACTGATGATCAAGGTACTGAACATCAAAGTACTGATTTTCATGATACATCTAGGCAAGAAGTAATAACTCCAAGGGTATTGAATTTTGAAGAAGAAGCTGGTCCTTCTACATTTGTTATAGAAGAAGAGGAGGAATCCACATTCATACCTATTCATTCTGCTAGTGATGATGAAGTAATTGCTACAATATTAGATTTATCACAACCAAGAGGAGGGGTTACTATTAGAGATGTACAAGAAGAAGAACAACCAAGAGCTTCTCAACCAGCCATTGATCCTAAAGACAAAGGGAAAGGTATTCTGGTTGAAACAAAGAAAAAGAAACTCACTTTGGCAGAACTTAGAGCAATTGAAGTTGCTAGGAATGAAGCTGCAGCTAGAAAAGTTCAAGAAGAGTTAGATGCTAAAGATAGAAAAGAACAGGAAGCACAAGAAGCTCTGAATAGAGAAGCAGCTCAAAAGGTGCAAGATGAATTAGATGTTGAAACTACTGAACCTTTACAGTCCCCTACACCTGTTAGATTTATGCCAAGAAGACCTAATTTAGCTAAGGACAAGAATGCTATGATGGCTTATCTGAAAAGTCAAGGGTATAAAGGATTACAGAAGTTTAATTATCTTGAGATGAAAAGATTATATGATGCTGCTAGGGAGGATTATAAGAAGAATGTTGCAGGCATCAAAGATTTTAGAGAAGAAACTACCTGGACTGAAACTGAAAAGAAGAAGAGTTTAAAGAGAAAAAGAAAAACTGAAGTTACTGATGTTCAGTTTTCAAAGAAAGAAAAGGTAGAATTAAGATCTGAGACTAGTGATGAATTGAAGAATTATCTCAGAGTGGTAGATTTTGATTATTCAAAAGAAGATAATGACATGAAGATGAATAGATCAAAGATCAGTGTTTTTTAAAGTTGTAAAATCCAAGAATGAAGATTACATGATTTTTTATAAAGAAGATGAAAGCTTCAAAGTTTTCAAAAGGCTATGGGATTTACTGCATATTATAGATAGAGTAGACCTATTCTACTTATATCATGTTGTGAAGGCTTATTTTGAAAATAATCAATTAGAAGGGATTGGTTTGGTTTTACATGGTGATCTCATAACTATATGGGAAACTGATGAAGAGAGCACTGATG
Source organism: Chrysanthemum makinoi (assembly GCA_910596185.1). NCBI lineage: Eukaryota > Viridiplantae > Streptophyta > Magnoliopsida > Asterales > Asteraceae > Chrysanthemum > Chrysanthemum makinoi. The sequence goes on along the minus strand of OU343220.1, from coordinate 285,594,940 downwards.
ATATCTGGAAGAATCAAGAAAGCTGGGAAATAGTTTGCTGGAGATTCTTTGAAGAATCTGGAGTTCATGTTTTGGAGCTGGAAAATGGAACAATGATACACATGTTTGCAGAAAGAAGATATCCTCTCACAGTTGAGCTCATGAGAAGAATGCTAGAGCATGGATTGGAAGTGGAAGAGGATAATGAAACTGCTTGCATGGTTATCAACTTGTTTATAAACTGGACTACCATTGCTGAGGATGATCTATAACTGGTATAAATTTTATTTGAATAAATACTTTTTGATATATCAGTACTTTTATTCAAAGTACTGCTGATCAGACAGTACTTTCATCAAAGTACTGTTTGCTGAACTAAACCAGTTAAATAAATTTTAGAAGAAACCTTGTTGCTAAGTAATAAATATTTTGAAATAAAGGTTTAGTAAATGGTTTTTGTGATGATAACATCAATAGGTTATCAATCCACCATGGTTACAAAAGGATTGACTAATCCATGAGCAAACGGCTCTGGTAAAGATATATCAAATCCGTTTTTAGTTGACAACTTGCTAATAAGTTGGATGGTCATCAACTCACCATATCATAATGTGAGAGTTGGCTAGCCCACAAGAAAATGGCTTGTGGTAAAGGCTGTGGAAAACCATTATTGGTAATTAGTTCACCATTAGATAGAAGAACTAACTAGTCCAGAAGGGTACAGCTTTTGGTAAAGACAAAACAAATCTGTTGATAGCTGGTGGTTTGCTAAAAATCATATGGTTATCAATGTACCATGGTCTTACACACCAAAACATTTGGCTACTCCACAGATAATGGCTTTGGTAAAGAGTTCTAAATCCATTAATTTTTCAATGATTCACTTGAAAGTGATGAGAATAGTATGCAACTTAAACTGAATTAAAAGTACAAATTTTCATATGTTGCTGTGTTGCTGAAAAGATGGAGCTTGCTGGATGCTGCTGAAAAGAGAACAATTCTAAGAGATACTTTGACAAGAACAGATGTTACAGAGATAAAAGCTTAAAGACTAAGAAACAATCCGTCTTTAAAAGATGAAGCTGTTAAAGATATATTCACAAAGGAACTTGAAGTCAAGCAAGTAGAATTCAAGTTAGGGGAGGATTGTTGGGATATGAAAGTGCTGAAGATATCAAAGTACTGAAGATATCAAAGTACTGTAAGTTGCAAGTACTGGAAGAAGTTAAAGACTCAAAGTACTGTTAAAGACAAAGTCAAAGTACTGCAATATGAAGTCAAAGTACTGCAAGAACAAAAAAAATGTTATATTCGTTTATGGAAAGAATTGTATTCTATGTTTAGATTACTTGTCATACAAGGTTATCAATTGTAAACCGACTAGGATATCCTTGAGCCTATAAAAGGACTCCTAGATTGGCATTAGAGATATGACTTACGATTTTAGAATTAGAGTTTTAGAGAAAAGTTCGATTATCTTAGAGTTGTATTAGAGTATCTGCATAATAAGCAGATTTAGAGTTTATAATAAAAGGTTATTCTTCTTAGCTTTGTTAAGTAAATTCCGCGTACTTAATAAAGATTACTCAGTGTTTCTTTGTTAATAACTTAGGATTTATCCGAGGTTATTAAACCTTAACAAGCTAGTTAAGATAGTTTGATTAAAGTATATCGATCCAACATTGATAATTCAAGTTTCATGGCTGTTAGCGAAGTTGAGGCATCATTAGGCATAAAGTTCACCCGTGTTCTATCTAATTCTGTAGCAGAGTGGAAGTTTGGCATCCGATCAGAAAGTCTTGAACGGTATGAAGGTTGATACAAATTATGCAGAAGACCAAGAATACGATCATAACGCGTATCTATGGCACCCGTGTCCAGATTTAATGGCTTTGCTTGCAAAATATTGTTCATTAAACTCACAAGAGACGGAGGAAATAGTTTAGTGAGAGAGGCTTCTGTTGGTCCCAAAGTGAGTCGATATGAAATTGCAAATGAATAACTTGAATAACTATTAATCGGTCTAACCAAACTTGTGTTACAGATTTGTACATATATATAAGACATGAAAGGGTATGTCCCAATCATTGTGTCCATTCGGTTCATAACCGAAAATAACTTCTAACTAACTTAACCATAACTAACTAACTTAACCATAACTAACTAACTTAACCACTTTGGCGTTTATTAAGTTTCTAACGAACAACTTTGGTTCTTCGAGTTTGAATGTGAAGCAATGTCGAGATTAGTGTTCACATTCTCCTCCTTAATCTTGATCGTTGCTTCGTCCTAAGTCTTGAACTCTGAGCATTTGTCGCATAGTCATGAACTTCAGTCTTGGTAAGGCCTTGGTTAAGATATCTGCTCTTTGTAGTTCTCCACTGACGTGTTCCACATTGATATGACCATTCTCTACACATTCACGAATGAAATAATAGCGAATGTCGATGTGCTTACTCCTTCCATGAAATACTGGGTTCTTTACGAGTGCTATAGTCGCGATATATTGTCAACTCTAAGCGTTATCCTCTTCTCTTGTCATCCAGTTATTTCACTAAGTAGTCGTTTTAACCACAAAGCTTGACATGCTGCTCCAGTAGCTGCCATGAATTCTGATTCACATGATGATAGTGCTCCTGTAGGTTGCTTTTGAGTACACCAAGTAATAGGTGACTCTCCAAAGTAAAATACGATTCCAGTAGTTCCTTTTCCTTGATCGGTGTTGATTCCATAACTACTGTCACTATAACCTGTAATCTTGCAGCCACCTTCTTTCTTGTATATTATGCCATGCTCTTTTGTTCTTTTGATGTATCAGATTACTTGTTTCACTGCCTTCAGGTGATGATCCTTCGGGTCTTGCATAAATCTGCTGAGTAGTCCGACTGAGTAACTAAGATCTGGTCTTGTATGTAGTAAGTATATGAGAGTTCCAATTAAGCTACGGTAGTAAGTTGCGTCAACTGAGTTTCCATCTTCCCCCTTGACCAACTTAGTGCCGGGATCCATTGGTATCTTCGTATCATTACTATCCGTCATACTTGTATCTTTCAAGATCTTATTAATGTATCCAGTTTGCTTTATTGTAATCTCTCCTTCTGTCTGTGTAACTTCTATCCCAAGGTAATAAGCTAGCAACCCTAAGTCGCTCATTTCGAATTTGTCTTTCATCTGGGATTTGAACAAGTCTATTTCTTTCTTTGGAGTGCCCGTGATTATCAAATCATCTACATAAACTCCAACTATAAGTGTAGAAGTCTTGCTTCTCTTCGTATAAACTGATTGTTCAAGATTACATTTCTTAAAGTCCAATGACTTCAAGGTTTGATCAAGCTTTACGTTCCAAGCTCTCGGTGCTTGTCTTAAACCATACAAAGCTTTAGTTAGCTTGTAGACTTTTCCTAGGTTTCCTTGTTGAATGAAACCTTCAGGTTGTGTAACATAGACTTCTTCCTTCAACTCTCCACGTAGAAATGCTGATTTTACATCTAAGTGGTGTACTTGCCATCCATGAGATGATGCTAGTGCTAATATTAAGCGAACTGTCTCTATTATAGCAACTGGTGCAAACACCTCATCGAAGTCTATTCCTTGTTCTTGTACATGCATAACCTTTTGCTACTAATCTTGCTTTATATTTAATGATCTTTCCTTGTGCATCTCTCTTGGTTTTATAAACCCATTTGAGTCCTATTGCCTTCCGATTTGCAGGCAATGTGGTAAGAGTCCATGTGTTATTTTTGTTGATTGAATCTAATTCAATTTCTATGGCCTCAATCCACTTCTTATCGGTTGATGCTTCCTTATAATTACAAGGTTCTTCTTCTGTGAAAAATAGGCTTGGTGCTTCTACTTCACGTGTATTTTGATAGATTGCCGTTATATACCTCGTACTGGTCTATGATCATATCTTTGATCTGAGCTTCCTAATGAGCTAAAAGTAGCTTCTTCTTCATCCTCTGAGTTAGGGTTGTAAGTGTATGTTGGTGGTGTGATTGGTGAGGCTGGATCTGGTATAGGTTCCGGTTCATGATACGCGTTATCATTGTTTTCTGTGTTGACTGGTGTAGGATTCTCATTGTCAACTCCGCCTATTACAAAACTAGTCCAAAACGTGTCTTGTGTACCTGTATCCTCTTCATTGTTATTCCAATCCCACGGTTTCGTTTCCATAAACTTTACATCCCTACTAACATGTTTCTTCTTTCCTATTGGATCATATAACCTACATGCTTTTGATCCTTCTTCAACTCTTAAGTAAATCATTGGAATGCTTCTATCATCCAGCTTCTTCAAGTGAGGTATTGTTATCTTAGCATAAGCTGTGCATCCGAATATTTTTTTTTGGGTAAAAGGGATATTTCACCCTGGTAAAATTTATTACACCAAAAAACATTGAAGTACAAAGGATGAGGGTGACTTCCCCCATCACAGTCCAATCACGACACTTACAAATAAAATAGGGCTAACTTCCATAGCCTTCACGTCTAACTTCCCAGCAGGTCTTACGCATTGAGGTGTACCCTACCAGCAGCTCACAGGTCATCCATGGGATGTTATGTGTAAAAGCAATAACAAGCATTACTTCCTTGGTCTTGACGAACAACAGGTACATGCCACCTGCAACTATAACCAAACCCTTGCATTGAAAGATATCCAACATGCATGCAATTCTTCCAATTATGATTCCATACGAACAACCAGCATCCTAGCCATCTTTATGATTTACGATCCAAGCATAATGGTCACAGAGATCCAACAGTTCTAGAAGATTCGGGCTGTGAGACAAGGAATCTTCATCCAAAAGCCAAACCGAATCCCTAAAAAATAGGGTTTCAATCACGTACCAAACCGGCTAACCAAACCCTAAAACATAAGCATCCCAAACTATCTTGAACGAATGATAATCAATCAGGTTATGATTAACCACATTGATCAAACAAGCAAATTAAATTTTAAGGTTTAAACCATAACCACCATATGAAACCCTACATCCGAATATTCTTAGGTATTCCAGATTTGGTTTTCTGTTGTAGAGGGCTTCATATGGTGTTTTATCTTCCAGGGCTTTCGTAGGTACCCTGTTGAGTATGTAAATGGTCTGACTGCTTCCGCCCAAAAAGTTAAGGGTAAATTCATTGCTTTCATCATGCTCCTATTAGTTGACAACACTGTCCTATTTCTTCTCTCTACCACACCATTTTGTTGTGGTGAGTATGGTGCTGTCAATTGTCTTGCTATTCCATTCTCCTTACAGTATTTGGTGAATTCATTTTATGTAAATTCACCTCCTCTATCAGTTCTTAGCATTTTTATTTTCAACTTCAACTTCAATTCAATCTGTTGTCTAAATTCCTTGAACGTGCTGAATGCCTGATCTTTCGAAGTTAGAAAGTAATCCCACATGAAATGTATGCAGTCATCTACTAATAAGAAGATGAGCTTCTTTCCAGAGTGTGTGGCTGGACTTATGGGACCACATAGATCTCCATATAATAAGTCCAACGGGTTCTTTTATCTAAATTTAGCTTGATTTGGAAATGGTGTTCTAATGTGTTTTCCTAATAAACATGCATCACAAATTTGTCCTGCATGATTTATTCTCGGTATTCCATCCACTAGACCCTTTCTTGTCATCTTGTTGATAACGTCAAAGTTTAGATGACCTAATCTAGCGTGCCATAACCATGCTTGGTCATCTACGTTTGCTAAGAGACATATAGGTGCTTATATATGTAATCTAATACTGTAAAGTCGATTATTAGATCGTTCTACTTTCATCAACAACTTCTTGCTCTTATCGTACAAAGTCAGTTTGTTTCCATCCATGATGATCTTACAACCTATCTCGGTAAGTTGTCCTAGACTAAGTATGTTGCTCTTGAGGTTTGGAATGTAGTAAATGTCCGAAACTATCTTTTGTTGTTGGTTTCTACATCCTAATAGTATTGAACCTCTACCCTTTATCTCCACATATGATCCATCTCCAAAACGAACGCGTCCAGTGATGCTTTCGTCAATATCTTTGAAATGACTCTTGGTTCCCGTCATATGGTTACTTGCACCATTATCTAAATACCATATTCTAGCATCTGTTGTAGCATACTTTCTGGGTTCTACTTGTTCTTCATTCAACAAGATTTCTTCAGTTTCGTGTGTAGCCATTAATAGTGATGGTTCATCATCTTCTAAGATAAGGTTTGATTGTTCTTGAGTTGTTGATGGTTTTCTACAGTCTTTCTTCATATTTCCTAATTATAACACTTCACTCTACTCATATCCCACTCATGTCTACCCTTGTTTGATTTATCCTTGTGAGACGAGTTTTCTCCATTCGAGTTGCTTTTATTTCCCTTATTCTGCCAGTTTCCTCGTGAGTAGTTTGATCTACCACCGCGTTTGTAAAAATGTTTTCCTTTCTTAGAATGTTCGCCTTGTGCGAATAATAAGTTATCCTGGCTTTCTACTTGTCCTCCCTTTCAGAGTTTTATCCTTTCCTCAAATGCCTTAAGTCTTCCAGCGATATCATCTAACGTAATGTCGTTGAGATTATTCGTCTGTTCTATGGATGCTACTATTTGAATGAACCTATCTGGTGTGGAGTCTAATAGTTTTCGTACTAAAAGTGATTCATCCAAAGTCTTTCCTAATTCTTTAGCCTTCGTGGCGTAGCAGTTTAGTTTGGTTGTAAATGCATCCACCGTGTCATCTTCGTTCATCTGAAGGGTCTGAAATCTAATCATCAATGATTGTAACCGTGCTTGTTGCACTTTCTCTTCTCCAACGTGTCTCTTTCTTAACGAATCCCATAATTCTTTTGCCGTTTTACAACTTGCTACTTGTAAGATTGCATCTTCGGTCAACGCTTGATATAGGAAGGCCGTCGTTGCCTTATCCTTCTTATCATCTACTTGCGTGTTATCCTTAGGTTCTATTGCTTCCCATAAACCTTGTTCTTCTAGTATAACCTTAATTTGTATAGTCCAAACTGTGTAGTTTGTGGTTTTGAGTTTAGGGCATTGATATTGTGCAATTGGTGTTACGGGTTTTGGTGTTGTGTTGGTATCGTCCCCAGGCATCTTGATAGCGCTTATAATCTTCACTTTCTAATTTGTATGGGAATTCTAACTTAGTATGGTATCACTTAATACTACGGGAACAGAAATAGTTATCCGGGAATCCTAATAGTACGGGATCAATATAAAGTTCTATGGATTTCTAATAGTATAAAGTAAATATCTATACTATAAGTATGAAATGAAATCCAAGGTTTGAGTTTTGTGACCTCGTTGTGTTAACCACAAGTGTATTCCCTTTTGTGTCGGTACTCGAATATACCAACTATGTCTTTCTTTTCCCTCGTCTTGTCTCCAACAGTAAACAATTCGTATGTACCCTTTTGATTGTTTTCGAATTGCTCTTTTCAAATAAACCACTCTTCCACCACGTTGTCCTCTTTCCTTCCTTTGTGTCGACTTGAAACCAAACGTGCCCTAGATCCCTTTTTGTTGGTCTCGGCTTTCTTCCAAAAAAAACAAAGTGCTTCTCGGTAAAACAACAAAGATGTTGTTTGTTGTTTTTTTCTTGATTTCCAAGTCTACGTGAACACAAAGTGTCCAAAATACCTCTCGGTATTTTATTTAAAACAAACAGGTTTGCTTGTTTTCTTCTCTACTACTACGACGGTAGTATTCAAACAAGGATGGCGTTTTGCTTAATTCCTTGTTGTCCTCGTTGCTTGTTCGTGTTCCACAATACTTCCTTCCTTTTGTTCCACACCGTATAATCCACAACAAGTCTCCAAGAATACCTCACGGTATTCCCTCCAAACAATTGATCAGATTGTTTCTGTTGTTGTCATCCTTAGCGTCTTCTCCAAAACAATCCTTGATTGTTTTCTCAATCGGTATACCTTCTTTATAAACCAAGCAACTTTCTTTTACTTCCAACATGTTGCGTTAATAGTTTTGCAACAGTGGGTCTTCTATCTTTCTTGACGTCTCTCTCTTCCAACTTTGTTGCGATAGATAGCAACAAATAGGTCTCCGGTTTTTGTTGTGTGATGTTGGTTGCCAACAGGTTATTGCAGCAAAACGTTTTCTTGTTTGTTTTGTTCCTGCCGCGTACACAAGTCACACTAACACAAAACCAACAAGTCACCAACGCTGTTTGGTGGCTTCTTGTTTGCAATTTCTACACAAGTACGGTCGTGCACTACTTTCCTTGCGTCCTAGTTATCCAGGCAACGTCTTTGTCTATTGTACGTCGCGTCTTCTTTTCTGAAACAAAGTTTCAGCGTTGTTTTCTTCCTTTTGGTCTCGTTAAGATTTCTGTTTTTTTAAAATGTATGTAACGAACGTGGCTCTTGATGCCAAATGTTGGTCCCAAAGTGATTCGATATGAAATTGCAACGGTCTAACCAAACTTGTGTTACAGATTTGTACATATATATAAGACATGAAAGGGTATGTCCCAATCATTGTGTCCATTCGGTTCATAACCGAAAATAACTTCTAACAAACTTAACCATAACTAACTAACTTAACCACTTTGGCGGTTATTAAGTTTCTAACGAACAACTTTGGTCCTTCGAGTTTGAATGTGAAGCAATGTCGAGATTAGTGTTCACAGCTTCTGGGTCAAAGTCCACAATAGTGCACTCATATACATGCTTAAGAACAAAGAATGGGATTTGGTTTTCTACTCGCAGCAAGTCATCAAATATACGTTCTGTAATCACTGGATTAGTATATAGTGGTCCATCTTCGTCTGAAAGCTTGCAATAGATTTCAAGAATGAAAAAAACTATCCATTACTATCATTTTTGCAAGTTCAGTGTCATCGAAGATCCCCGTGTAACATGCCTTGATTTGGTTTATTGAACCCCCCACCTTCTCCACACAAGCTTGTAATGTTTCCTTTGGCGATAACTCAAAACGAAATAAAAGATCATGAAGATAAGTCACTTTCCGCTCTTCAAATTCTTGCAAATTTTCATCTCCTTTGTGAAGAGGTCCAATAGCGACCACTTGAGGGTTAAAAGAACTTGGGCTGAGATCTCTGAATCCTTTAGGAACAATACATATTGATGGTTGAAGTTGGCTTTTTCGTTTTCGTCCTTTTTCCTCACAATCAAGAAGAAACTGGACTGTTTCGCCAATGACCTTGCCAATGACCTTGCCCAGTTCCACATCACCAATTTTCCATTTCAAATGTAGGCTAGCTAGTTTAGTACGTACTCTGCGTATTCAATCAATTTGACAAGAATTTAGGGTGTAATAAATATATGAAAAATATACAATATTGTTGTCATTGGCTTATACTTTGATATTAAAAATAATAAACAAAGAAGAAAAGAAATATCAATCTTATTAGTATATATATACTGTATATCTTTAACCTAAAAAACATAAAACTTTAAATAATAAATAAACCGAAGTGTCGAAAATAAAACAGAACAGGTGCATTTAGCAAAACATGACCAATATATGTCAAAATCAATTCACATATGTGCTTATGAAAGGCAGGACATTACAAAATGTATATCTTATTGAACATAAATTAAAGTTGGGATGCTTTAGTGATTACTTACTCTTGATATGAGAGTTGACCAGCAAATTGAAGGACGAAATTATCCAGTAAAGGAGTTCATGAGGGATAATGAATGGATGGATATGAGAAAAAAGAGCTAAGACAATGATCAAAGATATAGAACATAAGAGAAGTAATTAAGAGGAATGAGATACGACATGTGTTGCATTATTTTGTATTAGCGTTCTATAAGGCTGAACACAATGGTTCGGTTGGGGGAGAGGTCAACCGACCATTTTGCTCGGTTGTGCCCATTGTGGGTATTAGGTGATGATCGGTTGGTTGTGGCCATTTGGACAACCTAGTTTGTGCTAACAATCGAGTTGAATGCACACACAAATCCAATTTTTGTTACCTTTTCATATTAAAAAAAAAAAAAAAAAAAAAAAAACTTTACCACTTTTACATCCTATAAATACTAACTCAAATACATTTCTAAAAAAAAAAAAAAAAAAATCTCAGGTCACCACTGTGGCAACTAGATCGTTGTCAGGTCGTCGGAGAGAGAAAGCCGATGGGGCATGGGTGAACTAGGTTGCCATTGTGTTTAGCCTAAGGGTCAAACTCAAAGGTAGTTGCAAGTTGCAATTTGACAGCCAATCGGAATAAAGGAAGAGATAATTAACCAAAAATTATTATATTAGACGCATTTTGTTATTCTATAGACGAGTACCCGCGCATAGCGGCAACGTTGTCTAGTTTTTTGTAAAATTCCGACGACTCATAAGTTTTTTTCAATAAACTGTATTTGTAGCGTTAGAGACTCAATTTCAAATAACTATAATCTAGATGCGTGGTTGCATAACAGCAGAAATATACAGTTTTCAAAAAAATTATGTGGAGTCGATCTAAGTGAGGAGTATATTTTCTAATAGAATTGTTTTAAGTTATTAAGATTTTAGTAATGATAGATTCAAGCATTACAAAAAGCAAGGGTATTATGTAGCTGACAATATTATATTGTAGTTTAGAGGTATAGCCAACGTGTGTGACCGCCTTTTCTTGTTTTGTCGGTAATTTAGGTAGTGATAACTTTATTTATTTATTTATTTATTTATTTTCACATGTGTAGCGTTTATCATTTGGTGTGTGGCTTTTAAACTTGTATCCTTACAAATTTGATATCACCATAATAAGATTATCATGTACTATCAATTTGCATAAATATTTAAGTATTATTCAAAGCTATTTGTTTGGGGTAAAAAATAATTATCGCTAAAGATAACAATACTATTTAATTTTTGTGATTTCAATAAACTTACATAACATTATTTATATACCGGACAAAGGGCTATATAATATATATTAACTTTTAAAAGACGATTCATATATGCTAGTCATTTAAGTGGTGCAAGATCAACATTTTTTAAAATAACATTATACAAATGACAAAGTACATGTGTCAAAGCAAAATAAACAACAAGTAAACTACAATTACTTTGTCTCTCATTTTTTCAAATTTGTCACGGGTTCCAAAACTACTTCATCAGTTCTCATATAATTTTGTCAAATATGAAACCCAGTTTAACCCGGGTGGTTCAACCGGTTGAACCGTTCCGGTCAAAAAACAGGTCGATTTAAGCCGAGTCAACCCAACAGGTTGGGTCGAAAACAGGTCAAATTAAACTGGGTCAACCTGCCGGGTTTGAAGCATCCCGAGTCAACTCGGTTTTTGATGTGTATTAATACTTTCCTTTTGAAATATATGTCTTCAACATTTCCGCTTTTAGTTTCAACTTTTCACTTTTTACTTTTTGGTTTTTCCTTTATATATAGTAACAGCAGGGTACCCGCGCGTTTCGACGGCGGGTACCCTGTGACGATTAACCGGAGAAATATATATCATTCACCAGTTTGTATCGGTTTCAACAGGTCCTCTCTGTTTTGTTTTCGGATGGCTTTAATTGGTTAGCCGAACCGGTGGCGGCACCGGTTCCCGGTTGAACACGTTGGTCCGGTCCGGTCCGATTTTCAAAACTATATGTACCATCAACTTGTTAGCTTGTATGAAGTTTTGTGTGTTTTATTAATTTGTATAATGTGTATAATAACACATACTTTTCATTTTAGGGCGTTTTAAAAATAACATTAATTAGTGTGTTTAATTATTTTATATTTTGGATTATGTTATAGCTTCTTTGAATTGTACGTTACGAAAACTTTATTTTACTTTTTAGTAAGTGTTTTTAATTTTTTTTTTTTAATTTAGTAGATGTGCTTTTAATTGGTTGTACAATGTGAATAAATTATTGTACTTTTAAGTAATGGGGTGTTTAAATAAGAATATTAATTACATTATACATTTCTATCTCAATTGACCAATTTCAACTTTTCAACAATTCAACAATTCACCTTTGACTGTTTTTCTATTATATGCGGTATAGACGTAGCATTTAATTTTTTTTGTTTACTTTGTGTACCATTCAATCTTTTTTGGGTTATTGTGTGCCAAATTTGATCTCCTTAGCCGGTTTTGCCACGTAATTCAGGTTACCATTTACGTCACTGCCACGTAACTTCCACGTCATCCATGTCAACTCATTTTTTTTATTTTTATTTTTTTTATATAATTTTTTCGTTTCTGTGTTTGCTCAATAATTTCACCGCTCGTCCTTTGCCTGCGAAAAAGAACCCAAACCTACCAAAACCCGATTATATTCCATTTATTACACTCGCACACTCTTCAAAACCCTGTTCACTCCTCACAAACCTAAATATATTTGTGAATAAAACCCCATTTTGTACAATGGCTGATAAGGATTGGAGCAAAATCGTATTAACTGATGATATGTCAGACTATATGTATGCTAGATACGGGAAGACTTGGAAGGAAGGCGATGAAGTGTCTCAGAAGACTTATGGAAATATGCGACGGAGGTTGGGAAACGTTACTCGTGTTTACATTAATGTTTATGATCATATTCTGAGAGATTATTTTAGTTAAAAATGGACTTATTATTAGATGTGTCAAAATGTCAAATGATGCATATTAAGATTTTACATTTTGATGAAACAAACCTTTACCAAATCTCACTTTTCTTATGAAAATGAATTACTAATATGTTTATTGTAGAAAGGTTGATGTATTACATTCTTTGTTTGGATATTGAAAATTGGTCATATAGTTGGTAAATTAATTGCAGTGATGTGGAGACTTTGAAAAAAAGTTTGATGTATTACATTTTTTGTTACATTGTTCTGTATTTGGTATGTGTAGAGACTTAATGTTAGTTTTGCCCATGGTGTGAGTTAGACCTCTTTGTCAATCACCATAATTAGATTACTGCATCATTGACAAATTCTAAGCTATTTGGCTATCTTTGCAAATGACAAAGGAAACTGAAAATTACTTGACGCTTTTATTTGTTTCTTTTGAAAACAGGTTTGAAAATCTAGATTATGTGTTTAACAAGGCAAAACAAAATAAATTTATATCCACTTTAACCAAACACCCTTTCTCTCATTTAGAAATAGATGATTGCTTTTCATTAAGAGTTGTAGTATATTGACAGTTGGCACCCTTGCTCTTAAAACAAAAAGGACGGTAAAAATGACAAATTGTGTACTTGGTCGTGGATCAATTGTGGGTTGATTAAGTAGTAATAGGAGGAAGTGTTATGTTCCATCCCCAAAAAAGATGAAGTCTTAAGTTGTGTTGGTGATGTGAAAACAATGTTATGTATTATTGTAGTGGTAAGGTGAAAACAATGACTTTTAACTGTTATGACTTATGATGTAATTAACTCTAGTTCAACTATTATAACTTCTGATGTAATTAACAAAATTTTAGCTGTTATGAGTCATGGTATTAATTTTGGTGTGGGAGATGACTTGTTTTCATTTGGTTGGGATGTGTTAGATTCAAGTGTAGGGTTTGCATTTGGTTCTATTGTAACTGATGGTGTGGATTCTAAGTTTGTAGTGGTGGTAGATTGATTGTTTAAAGGTTAAGGTGAAGTAGGAGTAGTGAGATAGGATGACATGGATTGATCTTGAATGAGTGTTAACTGAGTGTTAATCTTGAATGAGTGTTGGAAATGGCTTGCAGGTAGTATAATGACTGATGTGCGGGGGTCGAAGACTTCCTTTACAAGAGCAAGTTTTACAACCCACCTAGGCAGTGTACCTAATCGTTGCAGTGTAATATAGGTAAGCCCAGGGGGGGGTGGTTGATCGTTCTCTAGGGGAATATTGTTGGGAAGGTCGAGATGTATGGCGAATAGGTCTAAGGGTTGAAGGAATATTCTTTTTGGTCTTTTATATTTATTAGAAAGCAATAAAAATCTCGGGTTTTGGATGAGGTGGTTTTAACTAATTAAACTTCTACTAAACTAATTGCAACAAAAGTAAATTAAAAATCCACAAGAGAGGTGAAGAGTATCTACTTATGATGTATTACTCCTTGCTAGCTATCCAATTATACCTAATGAATTGTCACATCCTTGTTTAATTGGTGCATTGTATTCCATGTTTTAGTCATAGGGCGGTGCCAAATTCCCTAATTCTATGAATGTATAAGTCTCCTCTAGAACACTCGGGATCGCCAAGTACCGAGGTATCTCCCCCGAATATCCTAGTATCTACAAGCCGCAATTCATGTAATAAATACAAAGAGAGCCTACTAGTGCACTCTAGGGCTTATAATCGTTATTTAGGATGTTCATGCTAGCAACAATTAAAGAAGAAGCAAGTTTTCCTTAATCTAACGTGACAACCAATTAAACAAGAGAAAGTATGATGCAAAAATTATAAACTAAATAAATTAGACTTATAGAATTTGTCACACCTTAATGATGAAGATAGACACAAGCATCAATAAGAAAATAATAAGATTCTAATTAATTATATACAAGTTTTATACAATCATAAGCAAACACTAGGTGAATTAGCCAAGTATAATCAATAAATAATAAATAAGAATAATGATAATTGAAGACATGAAAATCAACAAACCATTACAAGATATTTATGAAGTGACTGAAATCCTCTAAGTTTCTAGAAAAACACCTACCTAAACCCTACAATCGGACTTAGGGTTTAGGGCTTACCAAAAAGTGAAGTTATGAGGTTATATTTATAGCTGATTTTTCTGTCGCACCGATGTAACGACATCATCTCTATAGATTGACTGCATCACGAATCCTTTTTCACCAGATTGTATATTTTCTCGTTCGGGTCGCGTACGCTTTTGAATCACCTAAATCCGAGTTTGTATGCAAAAGATATGGCCAAAACAATATCAGCTACTTCACGCGCATGTTATGATAGTCTTGATCAGCTTGTGACGGCGTCACTTTGTAGTTGTGACACCTTCTGGATTGGTTGTGACGCCGTTGTTGAAAAAGAACTGGCCGTCTGGTATAGAAAGTAAGCGTGACGTGTTGAAATGCAAGTGACGTGGTCACTTGTTAAGGTCCAATAGTGAACTGAGCCGTCGCTTGAGCGAATTTGAGTCCATCATATAGGCGACGACGTCGCCCATGAATTTGGGACGCCGTCCTGTGGTCTGTTTGCACCATGTTTTCTTGACTTAGTTTTTTTCCTCATGTTTTCGTCCTTTTTCGTCCAAAAATGCTTCATTTCAGCATTTTGCTTTCAAATGACCTAAAATGTGAAAAAGAACGATTTTAAGCAGTAACGGATATAAAATTTAACAATTTCGGGCTTAAATGACCCCCTAAAAATGTATGTTTTAAGTCCTTATCAAATATCCATATACTTGGGATTTGCTTGTTCTCAAGAAAATATACTTTTGGCTAATCAATTTATGAGTTAGGGGTCATTTAGCATTGGTATAAAATAGTTTACAACAAATACAAGTGCGATAATAGTCATAACAAGCACGAATTATACACTAGCACCTCACAATAAGTATTTGGATTCTCTCATCTCTCGGGTGTGTATGAAATATAATATGTATGGAAATGGAAAAAAACACTCTCTACCTGTCATAGTACATAGATTACCATAAGCTTGAGACTAGATCAAACCTCCACCGCTTTAGCGTAAGCACCTAGGAATAACTATCAAAGAGGTCTTTACAAAAGGTTGTAATGTTAGGTGTAAGGGTATGATAAACACGGTTTTGTTGGATATGGGAAATTTACTGGTGGCAAGTAAAAAATCTAAGTTAAATGCATGTAAAACGTAGTGTTGCTAAGCCAAAACTCGACTCACTAACTTATAATGACTTGAAACAAAATAAAAACAAACATAAAAGATAGATATAGGATGGTATCATGGTAGTCCGTTTTTCTTTTCTTTTTCTTGATTTTTCATTTTTTTCATACACTTTTACCCTACCATCCTCTAAGATAACATCAATGTAGAAAGATTTATATGAGCTTCCTTACACTTGAGTTTTTCTTTCTCTAACACTATTGATCCGAATTGAAAGATCAAAACACTTGGAGTAATTAATTACATAGATAAAGGGAATTTGAATTTAACGTTCCTTCCCGTTACTCTATAAAATACTACTTAACCCATGAGTCCCAATCGTCCCAAAACCGTGTACAAAAGATATGACTCGACTTAGCAACCATGCAAGTAACTAGATAATTAAACTAAGGGTTAAACAATAGTTACAATAATGCACTAAAGATGAGTGCATACAAGATGGGCTAAGGCGATTTGGGTGTAATATTTGGGGGTGGATTGTAAACAATGCTCTTCATTGATATTTCGGAAACTGGAACATCACGAGAACCGCAAAAAGATAGGCTCGGAGGGGTTAACTAGGGGTATCGTGTACCAAAGATGAGTACATCGCAAGGGTGTGGGGAAAATTACTCAACCAATGTGGTCAATGTAATTAAATTACAGGTTTCAAATAAGGGTTATCCTAATGCCTCTTATCATTTAGTTAAACCTAACTACACGAATATAGTCTCACTAGCGATCTCGGAATGCATCACAAAACAAGTTCTAGAATCTATTGTACTACTGGTACCCTCAATAAGCATTAAAGATGAATGCTTTATTCCTAAATATCTAGGGGCGAACCTCACATTTTTGGGGTGAAATTTGAGTGGTATACGGTTTTTTTGTGCTAGTCATATAACTCCTATCCATGAAACGCTTTATTAAGACTAAAGTTGTACTCATAAGTGTCATAAAAAAAAATTAAAAATTTGGTGCTAAAATTACCCTCACAAATATTTCTCATAGTTTATTATACTACTGCTAAGGACAAGGCAAAAATCAAGTGAGTGAATAGTTTCAAAGTTTTTCCGTTTTTTCTCCTCCCTACACTTAAACTGAACATTGTTCCCAATGTTCCTTGAAAGTATCAAAGTTATGATAAAGGAAGGTAAACTAAAAGAGAAGGAAACTAATACTCCCCTGATTAGCTCGGTAGGATAGATGTAGAATCACGGTTAAACCTTCCTCCAATAAGAATAATTCATCAAAGGTGTTGCTCCAAAGTGCACTAATCTTCTTGTCCAATATAACCTGTAAATTGTAAGAAAACGACAACCCAAAGCATCAAACCGAACAAAGAAAAATCACAACAATATGTAATTCTTGACTTAGAAATAAAGACAAAGCAAAACAGTTTAAGGATATGATACTTATAGAATGTAAATACAAATAACATACAGGAAAATTGGACATTTAATAAATTCTGGAAATTTCTCAAAAGTTAATTTTCAGCATTTAGCAAAAATATGGAAAAGTTGTGCTACAGTAGCTGACACCGTCAGGTGTAAACCGTGACGCCATCAGATTAAACTGACAAATTTGTTTCATTTTGTTTTCTGAAAATTTTACTAGAAAGGTCTGTTTTATAACGTCCGTTTTCCTGCAGAAACTCATAAAACATATCCACAAGTATTGACACACAAAGACAACTAAAACAAACAAACATGCTAAGAATTTAAACAATAAACCATCACATAATCAATTTAGGTTCTTAGTAACCACATATGATCTTCTCTACACTTATTTTATGCAAAGTACCTTTAATCACCAATGAGACGAAGTCAAAAAGCAAAAGAAAGCATAATTGCATATACATTAATCATGTAACAATTCATAATCAAATACTAGCATGCCAACATCCTAAAATCAAAATTTAAAGCAAACAAAGCGAGTAAATAAATTATGCACGGGTTGCTCTCGAGAAACGCTTGTTTTTGTTCGAGTCTCGAGCCTGACTCTACCCCTTATTTAACGGATATAAGGGAGGTTTTCACTACACTTAAGATTAAGTGCGGGTGATAGTAGCGATATATACCATTAGGATTGGAATATTGCACGTGAAGTGAAGGAGGTGTGTGAATGGTCAAAGGATCTACTACCTTTATCCTAAAACTACCCGGACTATATAGGTTGATGGTTGGGTCGGTGCCTCTTTTGTTTCCTAGATATATATCTAATGGTGGAAAATTGAGTAAAGGTTGAGGCTCCGGATCATTTTCACAAGGAACTTCCATAGAACTTAGAGAGAGGTTATGACTACAAGTATTCAAACTTATATCCTCTAATTGTGTTTGGCACAAAGGTTCTACCTCCATTGGGGTTCCTATAGTCTCATTTACTTCTTCCGGGTAAGTCACGGGCGGTGTGTATGTCTTAAATGATGGTGGGACTAGCGGGATACCTTGTGGGTCTATACTTTTCACCTTATCCTCAATCACCTCTAGATCACATATATGCTCGTCATGTGTTTTGGTGGAATTTAACCCAAACATGTGTCTAAGTTTTTAAATCCTTCTTTAGCCATTTCATATTCTAAGTTTGATTCATAAGAATCTTCCTCAATAATTTGATCACTATATTCCGTTTGCCTAAAGGATTCATTGTGTGTTCCTTGAGATTCAAAGTCATTGCACTTATGTTCGTCTAAATCCTCCTTAATTGTTTCCTTAGGTAGTGATGAAAGCAAACCTAGTAATTCATCCAACTTATGGTTTATTGCTCGGGATTTTTTCACATGATTTTGATATACTTAGTCAATTTTTACTAAGGGCCTCACTAAAAATAGTTGTTCCTAAACATGGAGGTTGTTCATAAAAGTCTATCCTAGGTGAAGGCTCATACGATGCATAGGTTTCACTAGATGAGGTGTTTTGTGGGATTGATGGAACTCCTAAGGTGAAATCCTTAAACTTTTTATGAACTTGGTCTCTTTTCTCAAGGTACTCAAATATAGTTATATAAGATCCCGTTCTCATTACTTCATCCCACCATCTTGATTTATCCAAATTAGTAATATTATATTTCTTCATGAAAAAAATCTAATCGCGGATTTAGTGGATTTGCATTCTCCATGATGTTGAACGGAAAAGTGAATGGAAAAGTTACGAACAAACACACAAAGAAAAGATAGACTATGAGAAAGCTAATAAAAAGAAAAAGAAAAATCTCACTTCATAGGAATCTAGTGAGTAGACCTAAACGGGATAGAAATCGAACCTAAACTATTCCCCGACTGCGGCGCCAAAAACTTGATGTGTGGTTTGGGTCGAAGACTTCATTTACAAGAGCAAGTTTTACAACCCACCTAGGCAGTGTACCCAATTGTTGCAGTGTAGTATAGGTAAGGCCGGGAGGGGGGGGGGGGGGTGATCGTTCTCTAGGGGAATAGTGTTAGGAAGGTCAAGATGTATAAAGAATAGGTCTAAGGGTTGAAGGAATATTCTTTTTGTCTTTTATATTTATAAAAAAGCTATAAAAATCTCGGTTTTGGAGGAGGTGGTTTTAACTAATTAAACTACTACTAAACCAATTGCAACAAAAGTAAATTAAGAATCTACAAGAGAGGTAAAGCGTATCTACTTATGATGTATTACTCCTTGCTAGCTATTCATTTCTACCTACTGAATTGTCACATACTTGTTTAATTGGTGCGTTGTATTCCATGTTTTAGTCATAGGGCGGTGCCAAATTCCTTAATTCTATGAATGTATAAGTCTCCTCTCGAACACCCGGGATCGCCAAGTACTGAGGTATATCCCCCGAATATCCTAGTATCTGTAAGCCGCAATTCACGCAATAAATACAACGGGAGCCTACTAGTGCACTCTAAGGCTTATAATCGTTATTTAGGACGTTCATGCTAGCAACAATTAAAGAAGAAGCAAGTTTTCCTTAATCTAACGTGACAACCAATTAAACAAGAGACAGTAGGATGCAAAAATTATAAACTAAATCAATTAGAATTATTGAATTTGTCATACCTTAATGATGAAGATAGACACAAGCATCAATAAGATCTAATTAAATATATACAAGTTTTATACAATCATAAGCAGACATAAGTGAATTAGCCAAGCATAATCAATGAATAATAAACAAGAATAATGAAAATTGAAGACATGAATTAAGGTAGAATTAACAAACCATTACAAGATGTTTATGGAAGTATTTAAACCCTCTAAGTTGCTAGAAAAACACCTACCTAAACCCTAGAATCGTACTTAGGGTTTAGGGCTTACCAAAAAGTGAAGTTATGAGGTTATATTTATAGCTGATTTTTATATCGCACCGATGTAACGGCATCAGCTCTATAGAGTGACGGCATCGCGAAGCCTTTTCACCAAATTGTAGATTTTCTCGTTCTGGTCGCGTGGGCTTTTGAATCACCTAAATCCGAGTTCGTATGCAAAAGATATGGCCAAAATAGTATCAGCTACTTCGCACGCATGTTCTGATAGTCTTGATCAGCTTGTGACGGCGTCACTTCTTAGTTGTGACGCTTTCTGGATTGGTTGTGATAGCGTCGTTGAAAAAAACTGGCCGTCAGGTGTAAAAAGTAAGCGTGACGGGCATGTTGAAATGCAAGTGACACCGTCACTTGTTAAGGTCCAATTGTGAACTGAGTCGTCGCTTGAGCAAATTTGAGTCCATCATATAGGTGACGGCGTCACCCTTGAGTTTGGGACACTTTCCTGGGGTCTGTTTGCACCATGTTTTCTTGACTTAGCCGTTTTATTCATGTTTTCGTCCCTTTTCGTCCAAAAATGCTTCATTCTAGCATTTTGCTTCCAAATGACCTAAAATGTGAAAATGAATGATTTTAAGCAGTAATAGATATAAAATGTAATGATTTAGGGCTTAAATGACCCAATAAAAACGTATGTTTTAAATCTTTATCAATGGTCATTTGACTTTTTATAGTCAACTGCATTTCCATTTTTTAGATAAGGGGTGTTTGGAACTGCATTTGCAGTTTAAAGTTTGCAAGTTAGGGTGTGTTTGAAAATGGCTTGCAGGTAGTAAAGTATCCATTTGACTTGTTATGGTCAACTTCATTTCCATTTTTGTAGATAAGGGGTGTGTTTGCAAATGGCTTGCAGGTAGTATAATGACCATTTGACTTTTTACAGTCAGCTGTATTTCTTTCAAAAGGTTAGGGTGTGTTTGGAAATGACTTATATAAATGTAGCCTATTTGATAATGTGTATTTATGTTTTTTGGGGTCATAGAGAATGCAGTCTATTTCACGATAAGGATAGGATGGCAAGGATTGATCTTCAATGAGTGTTGGTAAGTTTGTAGTTTGTAGATTATGTTAGGGTGTGTTTGGAAAATCTTCATCCTCACCCACATCCTCAACAAGTTTGCGACTGCCGTTTGTGGGAAACAACAAAGACTCAGGTTGTAAGCATTTAAGTTGCATTTTGTGGGACACTGCCTAAACAGGAAACCTGATTAACAACATCAATGATTTAACCAAATACAACAACACCGTATAAATAACGTAAACATGAATTTGCATTTCACATTATAAAGCAAATACAACAAAAATAATGAAATAAATAGTTTAGGATCCTAATATAATAGTAAGACTCAAGTTACATATCATCCATCCAGATTAATTTCAAATGCTTTAGCCAGTCAAACTGGTCTTTATACTATTTCTTTTTGGTCTAACATTCTACAACCACCTACACCACTGCAATTTCCAGCAACTATATCCTTGTGGAAAATCTTAACCAAGTTTCTCATTGTAATATTAAGATAATTGATGATTTAGGAGAAAACACCAAAACTTTATGAGGTATAAAATCAACACCTTGAGTAATATCCTTTCCATAACCCCTGTCTACAAGGAATTTGTAATGTATTGTATCATAAATTTTACCCAAAAGGTCTTTGAGTGTTAATGTGAGATCACCAATCGTATTCGGAGTCTAAGACATGATTATCGCAACCACCTGGTCAAGTTTCCCATTCTTAAGAAACTTTTTGACATTTCCTAAACACCCAATCACGATCCCCCAGTAACATTCACAAACTCAACCGTGCTAACCCACAACCCACGCGTAAAATACCCATCCTCACCCACATCCTCGACAGCTTTCCTAATATACTCCCGTGTCGACATCACAAACTCCTCCCCACCTTCCCGAATATTCGCTATAAGTTATTTATGTGCAAATACCATTTGGAGTTTGATTGTGCAATAATTGGCACTACCAGACTTCGTTGGTGATCGAAGAGTATGTTAATGAGGGATGAGTCACCAAGCTGTAAGTAACCTATGTCAACACAAATGAAAACACTACGTTAAGTAAAGCGCAGTGGTTGGACCCTGCGCATCACCTCCAACGTGAGAGTAAGTATGTGTATATGATAGTAAGTATGAAGTATGCGTGTGTGTAAAAGTCCGTCCATACTTGAGTGCTCTGCCCATCTATTTATAGGCGATAGAAATGGGCAGTTACACGTCTCTCATTAGAACTTCTGAACGTGGGGGCGTCATGCGTTTTAAGGGGATTGCATGGGGGTTGTGTACCACGATCCCTATCTTGGCGGGAAAGCTTTGACAAGGGATTTGAACGTGGATTTGACTTGGTCAGAGTTGTTCTTTGAGCCAGTCTTCACGAAAGGCAGAACCCGAAGGGCGTTGTGCTTCGGTTGGCGGATTCCCATACCGGTAGCCATCATAAAGATAGTTTTACGCCATAAGAGCCTTTTCGAAGGCCTTTGCATGTTTAGTGGGAGTAGATCCCAACGAACTCGGAGGGGTGGGCCTCTGAGTCGTTTCGGAGGGTACGTCATTAAGACCCCCAGTCGAAAGTGATATATACATCTATGAATGTATTACATTCGACTTCAAAATTTTATTCCGAAACTTTTGCTTCGAAGACCCGTTCGTATACGCTATCGAAAATCCGCGTTTAATGCCCAATCCCACTTGCACAGGGAGTTAGTACGTCTTATCAACCAAGAGTCTTGCCTTGATTCCGTGAGTGTCTAATCAAACAAAAATACCTATTTGAAATACGGTTGTGCTCATGACCGTACACGTGGATGCCTGAGATCGAATACCTTACATTATAAATACCTGTTTTTACTTAAACCCTAGATTTTTTTTTTTTTTTTTTTTTACCATAATCCCATCCTTAGAACTCTCTACATCTTCACACAACATCAAAAAGGTAATTGTCTCTCTTTTTTTCCATATAAGCATGAATGCCAAGTTTATTGTTCGTACTCAAACCTGCACTATTACCCAAGATGATTTAACATTGCTATTAGCTAATTATGATGTTCCATCTGATCTAAAAGTCCTTCTTCCTGAAAAGAATAAAACTGTATTCGATGCACCTGATGGTTATGTTGCCTTGTACGAGGATTCAATTAAGCTTTCCAACTTAAGAATTCCCCTTCCTAAATTTGTTTGTGAAGTTTTGAACTATTTCCGAGTCCATCTATCTAGGTTAAACCCTTATGGTCTTGCCAAGCTTACCACCTTTGTTGTAATGTGTAAGGCTTATGGTGGAGAACCAACAATTGACCTATTTAGGGCTTTCTTCAACTTATACCCTGGTGGGGATTGGTTGACCTTTGCTAAGAGGCCTGAACATGATGTTCCAAGCGTTCTCTTGAAACCCATTACCCATCTTGATGACTGGAAAGGCCAATTATTTTATATTACTGACTCCATTGTACCCAAAGACTATCCTGAACTGTTAGCGAAGGCTAATAGATTTTGCAAAGGGTATTTCAAAGACAAGATTCCTTACGAAGTCCGAAAAACCCCATTGTACAGTCGTCTCACCAGATATCCTGCGTGTGTTCAAACATATCCAAATCCCATTCTTTACCTAGCTGGTCTAAAAAATACTTGGGTGCATAGTCCAAAGCTGTTTATGTATCTATGTTCGTGTTAAGTTAATTATTGATAATAACGCTTTAATAAAGTTATCACCTTCTTGCTCCTTTAATGTTTCATTGTGCATTTGGCTGTAACTATATTATCTATTTGAAGATATTATGCCTCGGGAAGAATTTTGAACCTCTTTAGCGTTATTGGGCTGAGTTGTGGGACTCACCCATAACCGTTGTACTTAACTGTTTTTTTGGAGTAATATATTTCACCGGGGAACCCTTTACCCAAAAGGAAAAAAAAAAAGTGCACCTAAGATAACATAAATAATGTCATTGTACCGTCTCAGCTAATTGATGATGGTGTCCATGACTCCTATTAGCTTCCTGCAAGCTTATAGATTTTTAGCCACACATCCATTATATGTGATATACATTAATTGTGAAGTTATTCTTAAATCAGTTGATAGTAGAATTTACAATATCGAATTTTGTGATGAAATAAGATGCTGTTCTTAGGAGGTTGACTTTGTTAGGATTGAAAAATGGAAAGACTAATGTCAATCCAAGAATGCACTTCATGCGTTAAAAATCACATAAAAGTTGGTTTCTTATATCTCAAAAGTCTTGTAATATAGGGATTCACATAATCCTGAATTTAAAAGAAACGTTCCTGTTTAGAGTTTGATTTTGATTGCTATGCATGTTTATAGTCGTGTTACCTAACAGTAATTGCAAAAATGCCCGTGTATATGGATATTTTAGCTAATCCTTAGGCCGCTAAAAGACCTTTATACAATTGCACCCGCACCTTAAATATCACTATATAAAAACCCGATTAGACACATATAGAACCATTATAATTGATATACTTTTGTTGTGGAGTGATCAACCTTTGGGTTAGAATTTACAAAATCACCATTTGGTAAGAATTAAAGTTATTTTACGTTTTAGCATTAACTTTGTTAAGTTTTTAGATCTATGCTTAATTGGCAATGCATTTATGCGTATTTTCGTTAAGCATACGATGAAAAGGGATTTACATGTGAAAGTTATCATGAGTTTCGGTTTACACAATCCTCAAATTAGAAGACATCGATTCTAGTTTTCGGTTTCGTTTTAATTATGGATGTATGGACATACATGTGACCTTAAATAGACTTGGTGATAATTTTCGACAGCCCACAGATTCTTGAATTAAGATGAAAAAGGTTAAAGAATGTGAACACAAAAATAATATGCCAACACATTAATGAGAATTCTATTTTTAGCTCAGGATTAATCAGGTAGTTGTCCATTGTTTAATGTGTTGAGGTAACAATGCAAAGCTCTTTTTGTACTGATAGAAGCTGTGTAAAATTCGAGTTACACAGCTTCTATAAATTTATTATGGTTTGGAGAGGTTTTTGGCCCCTTTTTTTGTTAGGTATATGGATCTATTAAAGAATTTATCTTTTCCTTGTACAATTTCTGTGTTTATTCATGTAGCCAGATTTTCAAAACTCCATTTGAATGTGGTCATTTGGCAATTCTTTTTTTTTTTTTTTTTTTTTACCTGTTGTGAGTTTTTAAGGATTTTATCTATTGTTTGCCTATAATCTGTTAGTCAGAAGTGCTATATTTTTTTTAGATTGGATTGACCAGAAGGGAGTGTGTGACTGTGTGGTATCTGATTCGAAGAGTCTAGCTTTACCGGGTTTGGAGTATAAAAAAGTGGATTGTTTTGTCTCTGGATTTTATGTTATATTGGTTTCAGATGATAAAAAATTGTACATGAAACCACTGAATCTAATGCAACAATTAGAGTCAAACAACGAGAAAATATTTTGGAAACTAAAAGAAGGTAGTTAAATGATTTCCGTAAGTGAAAGATGATCCAATGCAAATTTGCTACTGCAATTGGACGTGTGCTCCGTCTTAGATTTTTACTAAGGTTGGAAAATGGGATTAATTGACTAGTAAATTCTGAAAGCGGATTTCAGAATTATTTGCTCTTTTCTTCGATAAGATAATTGAGGGATCTTGGATGTAGTCTCCATACACATTTAACTAATATGTTCACTGTTTTTTTTAGTTATTGTAACTACCCGATTTTCACTATAGCTATAATTTAGACACATTTGGTCCAGTTAGTTGATAAAGATCGTGCATGTTTATTAAAACATAGTTCTATTTTCATAAATCGATATCACATTGTGCAAGACACAAGATATATAAGTTAGTGAAACATAGAACTATATTTTATCTTTTTAATTTAATGGGGAAGTGTTAGTAATTAACATTTGAGGTACCTAAATAATTCATGTATCCCTCAAATATAATGGTACGTCTAAGCTTATTATAGATACTCAGTTATCTCCACATACTAACTACAAACATGTTACATGTTTAGCCTAATCTATTATTTGAGTGTTGAGCTAGTATAATTCTGTCATAAAAGAAGTAAGCCCATCTCTTCTACTTTTAACTGGCAAGAGGCTCTAGCTAAAAGATTAAAAAAATGCATGAAAAGAATAATTGGAAAGGAATGGCTATGGCACAAGTATGTAAGCATGATGTTTGCTCAGCATCAACAACAATTATGTTTGAGCTATGCATTAATACTCAATGTCACTAATCAATGTGAGTTTCGTGTTGATTTCCAAAACTGAGATGTGTGCTAGTATCTTGTTTGAAGTGCTGAGTGATTCTATATGTATATTCATAGTTGTGTTCTAGCATACGATTTCATGAATGTGTCATTAATGTTGTAATGGGCATTGGATCCGGCTTGCCGATCTAACTAGAGTTAACGCGGGTTAGCACAAGGCTACCCGATCTTCAGTTTACAAGATCCATTTCTATATGATTTGTATCTATTTATGTTCATGGATTTTTAACTCATTAAGGATACATCTCATGATCATCGTTTGCTATTAAGTATGTTATGTTGTTCACGGCATCATCGAATGTGGTATTTTGCAAACAAACACACGAGCTCGCTAAGCCGTTATATCCCAGGTTATGAGAAATAGATATGTTCAAAGATAAAGACCAAGTAAGATGAAGTGCGGACCATAATGATGAGATATGAGCTATTGAAAATTGTAGTATATGTTAAAGTTTAGGTTTTAAGTGTTGGACAATAATGTTATAGAAGCAAATGATTAGGGTACTTTAGTGTTTATATATTATGTATTTAGTTTAGAAGTCTGTAAACCGAAATATAGTATTGGGCTGGGTCCAAAAAGAAACGGTTATATGTTAGGGTTACAACGTTTAGAAAAGTTGTGTCGCTTAGTTTTATAGAATCGGTATGTCTGTTCATGAAGACAATGATTTTTTAGTATGTATCGGGGTCAAAAGTCTGGAATCAATTCAACACTTTTTCAGTTATATATATATTCGCAAAAAGCTATGTTCAAGTCTGTAATATATTCACATATCATTTATATGTTTGAAAACTTAATTATATTAAGTTTTGAATAGCTAGAAAAAAATTTATTCGCAAAAAGCTAGAAAAAGAAAAAGAATGTATTATTTGTTGACCAATTAATTCTAACGATAGAAATAACAAGTTAATAAAAAATAACACAAATAAAACTACTAACACCTCAAAGCAACATCCATTCTAAAACTACATAACTGATGCAGGTTTTACTGACCAAGTTTTAATATTTATAATGTCTCGTTATACCTATGGTCTACCCTAATGCACTAACGGGCAGTGTACCCGATCGTGTGTAGTGTAGTGTTCGGTAAAACCGAGGTCGTCCCAAGAGCTATGTGAGCGGATTCTAATTAAGTGTAGGTGTCACAGATTTTAAGGTTGAAATGATTAATTACTAAAGCAAGAAAATAAGAAAAGAAAGTAAAGGCGAGGGTTGTGATCAATAGAGGAGAAGTGTGCTAACCTAGTTAGTCATCCTATCATCTTAAGTTCACGTTTAATTACTTCCAATTGCTTCAAGTGGGGGTTTAGGTCGCTAGGACAACATTTGGTCAGTTCGTTCTAACCTATCAGCAAAGGCCTTCCACCGGAGATCAAGCTACTACCCTTGAAAGTCTAGCTGTTTTTAGTCCTCTAAGCTGAGTCATTAAGTTCCGTTACATGCAAGATTCATAACAATGAGTGCCCGGGCGCTAGCATCTTAAACACTCATCCCTAACTTCTTAAGTTCATCCAAACGGTAGGTGATGAGTTGGTCAAATAGCACAAGCGAAGAAGGGTCGTCAGTTGGTCAATTCTTACCCTTCCCACTCAGTCTACCTACTTAGGGTCAGTTGGTCATATCTCCTAAGTAACTAGCCACTACCGCCATTCAAAACTACCGAAACAAGGGTAGCTACCAACAAACTATGCATGCATACACTAGAAACAATTATACGGAAGCAATGTAAACATAAACAAAACAATCAAGGAATCATAACTAGGCTAGCACCAGAGGTGCTTAGCTACTCATATTAACTGAAACAATCGATACAATGTTTAACATATCGAAATACATGAATTGAAAGTAAAGAAATGATAAATTGCTAATGCTTATCGTTAGGGAGTGATTTATCCCTTGGAGATGGCTCCGTATGCTCCTCGAGATCTGCCTTCAGCCTTCTACCCACGATCTCTGCTTTTGTATGTGGAGTGAATGAATAGAAATGCTGGGCGAATCTGGTTACGGCGTAACTTAAGTTGAGAGTTACGCCGTAATATCCAATTCTTCGTATTTTGTTCTGGAAAAGCTGGTTACGGCGTAACATCGGGAATGAGTTACGCCGTATCTTCAATAAATCATGGTTACGCCGTATTTGTGGAATTAGTTACGACGTAGCTTGCAGCGGCGCGGAACATTATCTGACATAATTAGTTACGACGTAATCCTAGGAGGGAGTTACGCCGTAATCTTCAGTTTAGTTGGTTTTCTGAGCCACGCTTCTGTTACGACGTAATGTGAGAGAAGAGTTACGCTGTAACATCTTCAAAATAGGCATACTATCATATATCTTCAATAAACTCTCTAAATCCGCGTCTCCTTAGCTCCAATGCTCGTAATTTACCTGAAAGTGAAATATAGAGAAAAACAAGCATAAATCCATATAAATGATATAAAATACGAGCATTATCGGGGGAAATTGACACTTAATATTCAGGACTATTTGATATTATTAAATATCCCCCCACTTGAACTCTACTTGCCCTCAAGTAGACCTTATTAGATAGATTTCTAAAAAGATATCTCTCATTACCTGGAAAATATAAGTTTACAAATCCCTTATGCTAGAATAAAACAAAGCCGAACACCTCACGAAATGGGAACAAAACACTCAAATCTCTCAACTATTCTAAGTGTCAATTTCGGGGTGATCACTCAACGCACAGTCATAGCATGTATTCTATCATAAGTTTGGCGGTTACACAAATCTCCACCACTAGAGTTAAGGACTAAACAATTCTAGAAGGCAATATGGGTAGACACGACAAAGGTTAAGGGTGAGTCGTCATTACTAACATGTTACGGGGAAGTGGAAAAAATCAATGATACATGACCAAATCCATGGCCAAGACACCAAAGATTGCTCGTTGCATCACCTAGACACGCTTTATGACTAAAGGGTAGGATAAGACATGGGATAAAATTGGTGTAAAAAAAATCAAGCAAATAGTCTATATCTATAACCAAGTCATCACCACTTACCGTTCATCTAAAGTTTAAGTTTCGAAGTCAAGAAACCGGATCATGATAATACTAGGTAGATGTGCCATTAGAGGACGTCATGATGGGCACATTACCAACTCCATTCTTCAAATGTGACCGAGGTGGCCTCCTCGATACTAAATCTATAATAAGCTCATAACATAGTGCTTATAACTTCGCACTTTACAATCAAATAAATAACTATAACTATTTTTTTTTCCGACCCCCCACTTGAAATGAACAATATGAGAATTTGGGGGGTCTTCAATGATCTTTAAGAGTATGTCGTCGACGAAAGCGTGATTCCCGAACCTTTCTACTTGAACCTTGAACTTAGGCAACCAATGACTTCCCAATTACAAATAAAGACTACAGGGTAGGCTAAGGTGTATGGGTGTAACGAAACAATATTTTGGGTGAACAAAATGAAAGGGATGGCTTAGATGGGTGTATCTACGGGTATCTTGCACTAAAGTTGAGTGCAACAAACGGTTTAACATGGGGGTTGAGAAGTCGAGGTGACTAATCGATAGATACACAATGATATACTATTTGGGTGATAATCCTATAATACTGCCTTCTTAAACTGAAAAGTCCAAATACATCGAGCTAACTCAACATACCTCGTCTATGGTCTCGAAATGATGCAAAGGCCAAGTTCTAAAGTTTACAAGCTACCGACACACTCATAATTTGGTGGATTTAGGGTAAAAATTTGGAAACGGATAAGGCTAATCTCACCATATAATATCAAGGGTTATAATGTGTTAGGAATTGGAAATTCCATGTTAAAGTGTCGGTCAGCCCAATTATAGTCTAGCATATGTTAGCTCGTAGACTTGTCATTATTTACGTTATTTAGTAGTTAATTAGTTAGTTTGTAGCGTAGATTAGTTTAGTGTAACACCGTGGAGGAAGGACGGGTCTTTACCCACTGTATGTATGATCCACAGTCCGATAGGAGGACGTATCTTGTGTAACTATAAATACCCCTTCCATCCTTGGAAGGGGTGGAGCTTTTCTTTAATCTAACCTTACATATTTGTGAAGCAAGTCTCTATCAAGAAACTCCCTCTCATCTACTTTCTCTCTCTAATGGCAAACATGTATTTTCATCATCCAAGACCACCCGAATCATCAACACAATATTATTTACGATCCTACAATTGGTTTTAGAGCCAGGTTATTGTTTTATCTTTGATTTGTGTGGTCCGTACCATGGTTGTTTTTTGTGGTTTTTGGATCATGTTGTTAACTGGTTTGTACTCTTTTGGTCGGAAAGTATGTTAAACTGTCTATACATGTTTTTACATGGTTCTTGGTCAAAAAAAATGTTGTTAACTATTTATACAATTTATACATGGTTGGAAATGTTGTTAACTGGTCTTTGGATATTAAGTTTTTTCTGGTTGTGTTAAACATGTCCAAACAGTCCTTATACGATTTTTTTGTTTCCATATCGTGAAATATTGTGGTCAAAGTCACATTTTTATGGTCAAAACTGGTCTTAACAGTCATAAGAAGCAGTTGTTATGATGTGTTTCTGGGTTTATTATGCATATGGTCGGAACTTAGTCGGAAAATACATCAGAAAATTTCAAAAATCGAACTAGCAACTTGGTACAACCACTGGTGGCGACTTGTCTTTACAGGTCGTCTAGATTCATTGTATATGAGTAGCAGTCGTGCTAGCGAGTTGTTTACATATTTCTGTAGCGACTTGGAGATTTGTTGACTTTCTTTAAAGTCAATGGCGACTTGACACTAGACCTAGCGACTTGTCACATATAGGTAGCGACTTACGCTAGCGACTTGACTCAAAAATTCTGCTAGCGATTTGCTTTGAATAAGAACAAGACCTAGCGACTTGGCTCATGACTTGGTAGCGACTTGTTGACAGAAATGAAGAAGAAGAGTGACTGAACCAAGATTACGACCACAAAAAGACTTAAACCATATATCAAACGACTCAACACAAATACCATCATCAAAACCAAAAGACTCGTGAGACCTCAGTACCATTACCATCATCAGTCAAACTAAACCAAGACTCACAACTCCATTTCATCTATCAAAACTCGAAACAAATACATAATGATCAATCTCAGTTTTTTCTCTTTCGTGGTTAACAAAGATGCATCTAGACACTTAAAGGTCTATCCACCTAGAGAATCACACATCATAGATCTTGACTCAAACAATTAAACTCATCCAAGATCTCTGTTTCATCCCTTCATGATATAATCGAGACCTTTTATTCAGATCCATTACTCAACAAAGGAAAACATCATTGATGTTAATGCCTTTCACAATATCCGAAAAATATTGAAGAAAGAACAAAACCATTTAGGGTTTCATCCTTTCCTCATTTTCGGTTGAATGGAAAACTAAGCGGGATTAATAAATAACCTACCTTGATTCATTCATTAGGTTTGAAATCGTAGCCATATCTCACCTCATGCCATCCCTGTGGCCAAGATGTTGTCTTGAGCCAACCCTGTGACGAGACCAATTTGAACAACGAAGCTATAAGGTGTGATGAAGGAGTCTTATTAGATAAGAGTTATAATCTGTTTGATATTGAAATTGATTAGTGGAGGTGGACTGAATTGTATTTGAGAATTAGGAGTGAGAAGCAGTTATGTGAAGGTGGGGGGCGGACATATGTTGAGAGTGATTAGGGTTGAAAAATAATTAGGGTTAAGTGATATATAAGGTGTGAGTAATTGTAGTTTTAACCGGGTACCCTATTTTTGATGGATCGTGGGTTGATATCTCAATTATGAATATGGGCCTCAGTTTTCTTTTAACGCATGATTCATTCTAATGGGCTGAACGTGTTATATGATGGACGAGTTTTGATTAGATTTAAGATTAGAGTGAATGGATCGGACCTCATGTTTTCGGATTTGGAAGTGGGTTTCTAATTAGACTTTGGGCCTTGTGCATATCTTGAATGGGCTGATGGATCATGAATTGTCTGAAAATGGTATATTCGGTTATGATTGAATTGCATATAAAAACTGTTATCCAAATTTTGAAAGTTTGGTTACAAATTTTATTTTTATTTTTTTGTACAAAGTTGGTGTTTTGGTATGATTAAATTTTCATGAAAGACACATACTTTTTCACGGCTTGATTTAATGATTGATCTCTAATTGGTTTAAGGCTCTTATCCGGTATTATCGATTTGATATTTAAGTGATGGTTCAAAGGGTTTTAATTGGTATTATCGATTTGGACTTGGGGTCGGGTCAAATTCTTGCGATTGGTTATATGTCAAAGATATTGGAATGCATGAGATGATCATTGCAAGAAATTTCATTGACCAGATCGGGTTGAATAGTTATTTGGACCAGGCTTGAGATGATATATGATGATTTCGGATGATGGACTGATGATCATTGATGATGAGTTTTGATGAAATGATCTGTGTTAATGAGATTAGATTGTGAGTTGTGCTGATAAGATTTAATGTGTTATGGGGCTTGACACTTTGGTGTATACACTTTCACGATTAATATTATTTCACGGCTTGAAATGTTATTGGAACTATGTTGACTACGGGGTTGTATGGACGATATTTCTTATTTGGATTTGCAGTAAGATTTTCCGGGCGCGTTTAATTATTTCGTCTTCTTTCTTTCTTCCCTTCCGCGAAGATGACTTGTTTGGGCTTTTATAGAGGGTGATAAAGACTTGACTATTTAGTTGCGTGTGTGATTATTTCTTGCTTAACCCACTACGTAGCTATCACTTCGGTGTCTCACTCAGTTGAGAATTTGTCAAGAGGTTTTGTACATTGGGTACACCGTGTCTTTCTCACAAGGATTAGTACAAGTTTAAGTAACAAATCTGGGGAATTATACTTCATAATCAAGTTTGGTTTATCGGGTTTACTTCTCCATGTGGTCATAGCAACAGCCGACAGAATATGTGGATGATGTGTTTACCAAAGTGCTTATTGGATGATTGATGATATTGTTGATGTTGGATAATGAACCGCTGCATGTTCCCCTAAAACAGATATTCACCGAAACCAAAGTTGTCATAACACATTCAAGCTGACATTGTTTACGGTTTTGTCTTGATTTTGTAAAATCCTGCGAAAGAATCTATTTCTCGGTTTAAATCATAGACTTGTAAAATCCCGTGACAATGGAAACATCCTGGTAATTGTAAAGTCCATTTCCGGATCTATCTTACGGTTTATTCTTGGTTTTGTAAAATCCCGCGAAAGAAACTATTTCTTGGTTTAAACCATAGAATTGTAAAATCCCGTATTGATGGATTCATCCTGGAGAAAGGAAAGCGTATTTCGGAATCCTTTCTGATGCTGGTGCTATGGTTTCTACTTCGAAGAAGGGATAAAAGGGTGTACTTCATGAATTGGATGTGTGTTTGGATCAAGGTTGTCAAGATCGGGATCCTATCCAAGATCGTTTTCATCTTTGCAAGATCGTGATCGTAAGATCGGATCGGGACTTTAAGATCCTACTCTAAAGTTATTTCTTAATAGTTTATGTAATTTTATACAAATCTACAAATTCTAATACATAATAACCACAAAATACTCATGGTGCTAAATTATGATTATAAAATGTTTAAAAGATTAACATGTTGTTTTTTCTACAAACAAACAACCCATAAATTTGTAGTTTTTAGTTTGTATCTGAGAAAAGTAAGATCGGAGATTAGATCGTAAGATCGATGGTCAAAATCGGGGATCTTGTGCAAAGACTATGTTCATGAATCCTAAAATTGGATGTGTGTTTGGATATTCGTCATGGCAGTTTGGTTATTACATGGTTTTACGGGATTTTGTGCTTTTAACCATGGTCGGGATGAATACCATTATCATAGTTCACTTAAAACGTCAAAGAAGGCTAGAGTTGAGCTTTTAACCAGAAGATGTGACAACGGGGTTAAGTCAGTATTATCTATTTGAGGTTGAAGTGAAATATCACGGGCGAGTGTACTTAGTATCTGAAGGTATCGGGGATGGTTGGATGAAGATTCTTCATGATCCTTGTTTGAGCTTATTATCAAAAACGAAGACTTGGAAATCTAGTTATTGTTGGGTGTCTTTTACTTTTTCTTTTACCACTTGGGGGAATTGGGCTCATACCACCACAAAATAACTATCACTTTAAGGAGTTACGTTGTAGTGCTCAGTGTCTCATTCAATTGTGGATTTTCAAGAGGTGATGTACGTCTTATACTTGATGGTTGGTTGGATGAAGAGTATAGAGTACTAAGAGATTCAATGGAGGATGAAGTCTCGGCACCGCTCTTTGTTACATATGTGCAAGTTTAAGTCACGAGTTCGGGTTAGTTTACTTCAGGGTCAAATTCATCATACTGGGTTTTCTCCATCAGCTGTCACGACAAAGAGCCTACTGAATGATAATGGGTTGATTACATGTTTTGCCAAGAGAGTTTGAAAAGAGAGACATTATGACGTTTGAACACAACAGTTCAAGCTTCATTCCTCAAAGAAAAGAAAAGTGTACGCCTCAGTGCGCTTTATCTTCTGAAGAAGAGAAATCTTCTCAATTATGACCAGTCTCATCAACATGATTCATGCTTTTTCCATGCGCTTCAGTCATTAAGTGAACCGGACTACTGATAATTACTCTTATTCCACTTGCTCAATATAATGAAGATGGCGACATCATGTGCTAATTTTGCGGGGGAGAAGTGTGAATAGACTACATTTGAATGATGTTCACTTGTTTAATCAAGAATGGCATCTCCGTATGCAATTCTTGAGGGGGAGAAGAAGTGTGATAATTCTGCATGGTTGATTGACTTATGAGAATATATGGTCATACGGCTCCTAACTCATGTAAGAACCGAGCTTCTTCTTATCGGATCATCTTTACATGGAGTTTCTTCTAAGAGCCGTTGGTTGACATCTTCACTCGGATTGATGAGTTTATCGACAAAGTGCTTCCGGTTAATGCTTCACGTATACATCAACATGATGATTCTGAACAATCTCTCTGTTCTTGTTTGATGTGATTGGTAGTTTGGTGTTACCATCTTGTGTGTTTGTTGCGGCCTGATTGCTGATTTCCTTGATGAACATCTTTCTGTTCTTGTTTGATTGGGAGGGATTTGGTGGGATGCTTTTTGGTGTGAGTTGAAGATGTTAACACTCTATTCCCCATTCGGACAATCTTGAAGAAGGTCGAGTCTACAGTCGATTCTACATTCTCTGCTACATGTTAGAAGACTAAAGACGAGTTGTATTTGATTATCTAAAGACTTCTTCTTAATCTGGGCATTTTTCAAACAGATTGTCGATTTAGGGGAGAGCACTAATTGGGGGAGAGTGATAAGTCAGATTCAATCCCTAATTAGATTTGCTCACTTTCTTCAGCAAGTTGATTCTCACAAAGACTTCTAAGTGTTCTTCTCTAAAAGATTTCTAGTATTTGGGCTGATAAGATGTTGTTGATTCTGAAGTGTCAAAACCAGCAAGGGGGAAGGAGACACACATCTAAACACAAAGCGAGTAAACTTGATGAACTTAATTCTTCTAAGTGATTGAAGATATCCCGGGAAGACAAATGTCATGACCGCAGAGAATCTCAAGGTTTTACTCAACAAGGATGTTAGTGTTATTATTCCAACTACGTGGGGGAAGTGATGTAAGAGAATGTTTCTGTGATAAAAGAGGTACACAAGTGTGTGATGATTTCGATGTTATCGCAATCATCAGGGGAGAGAGAATTGTGTACATTGGGGGCGCTCAGCTGTTTCACTTGAGGGCTTAATCAGTGGTTCAGAGATATAATCACTTATTACGGAGTTGACATCCGCAGAGACAGTCATCCGCAGAGATAATCAGTGATTCGGCCTGCTTCTTCAATGTTATCGGTTATTCTCTCTTTGGGCATTAGGGTACTTCGGGTTCTTGAGCTCATGCACTTTCTTCAAGGGGAGAGAAAAAACTACATCGGGGTTATTCATTGGCTATTGGACTTAATCTGCTACTTCGATGTTATAAGGTTCTTTGTCTTTGGGTAATTGTGTATTCGGGTTCGTGAGCTCTAGTCTAAGAGACTGACTGCATCAATTCATCTACATGGGGGAAGTGGTCTCTTGACACCTTTTGGAATGGATTGCGTCAAACTTCAGTGGTTTTGAAATTTGAGAAGATTATTTATGGGTGGGATGATACATTGCTATTCTATTGGATGATATAACCCCGAATGGAGAATCTCGATTATCGTTCTTAAAAGGAGCAGCAGGATTTATGATAATGGTGTGCTTCTTGGTGCACCTGGCTAATGGTAGCTTGAAAGAAAGCTTTGAATCTGCTCAGCTAAAGGATTTTCGGTTTGGGGGGGAAGCTGCCAAAGTCTCACTTTCAGATGGTTCAATTTCTTTCTTTTATGCAAGAGCCTCGGAAGCTTTGGTGTTGAAAGTTTTAGGGATGATGACTTCTATCTTCTACAACGGGGCTGCTCGATATCCTTATCTCGGTACTCGTATCATCATCTTCTTAAACTATATCATCTACTCTATCTGTGTATATATCTATCAAAAAAACAAAATACAAAAATATAAAACCTTGATGAGTGCTTATTCATTCATCGTTTTTACCCACCTAAGACCACAAAAATGACTAAAAACACCCAAATATGTTCAAAATATGTTAAAAATATCATCGGAGTGTGTTTTATGTCTTGCAGGTACAAAAGAATTGAAAACAGAGCGAAAACGAGCAAAATCAAGCCAAAATCAGAAAAGTGCTGAGAAGCCGGTGCCGGGATGTGATTTTCTACGATCATTGATCAATTGAAGACCCGGACACGTTTTTAGAGTGGGTTTGGGAAAACCGTCTTAAAACCTTCCCCGAAACACAAAATTTCTAAATTACCTTTCCCCGATACCCAAATGCCCATTTTGCCCGTCAAAACCAAAAATCCAAAACGATAACATTTTACCTTTAAACCAATTTTTGTACAAACTAATTTTTTTTTCCTAATAACAATTTTTAGTTTTCAAAAAAAAAAAAAAAAAAAAAACAACATTTTACATTGAAAACCTTTTGAAATAAAATCCAAAAAACAAAAAAAATAATAAAACCCGTCTCCCCCTTTCCCTCCTTTTTCTCTCTTCTTTACCTGACACCCACCATTCTTTACCCAGAAAATCCCCAGCACCCCAGAACACTCAACCTCTATCCCTCCTATTACCCAGCCTGTCCCTCACCCACTCTTTCCCTCTTTCCCAAGGCTGCCAAGTTGGCAATCCAAGCATAAAAAACCCATGGATGGCTCAGATTACTCCAATCCTGTACCTAATTGATGGATGGTCTGGATCAATTAAAGAAAGCACAATATGGTGCTGTGGCTGATTTACCTCACACAAGAAGCACAAAGAGCATAATGGAAGACCTTAGTTTTAGTATAAATAACTTCATTGTAGCCATTGATAAGGCACCCTTTTTCTTAGTTTTAAAAAATCAGTTTATGTTTTCAAGTTTTATTGTAATGTTTTTTTTCAATCAATGAAAGTTCTTTTGTATATATAACTGTTACAGTTTGTTTTGTGCTTACTTAGTATAATTTAAATTTCGAAAAAATAATCAGTTGAAGTTGCATTTTGAGCTTTTATTGAAAACACTTCCAAGTCCTAAGTTTTTTTTTAAACAGTTTCAAGTTTGTACAATTTAAGAGTGTTTGGGTCAAGTTAAGAAAATGGGTCAAAGTGGTTTTTACCCACTTTGACCACTGAAGTCAAACTTATTTTAGGTGTCCAAGACAAGTTCTTTGAGTTAGAAAAGAGTCCTACAAGATTTCAACATGTTTTCAGTTTTCTTTGGTTTCAGAAAAAAATGAGTTTCTCAAGTTTTTGACAGCAGTTTAGGTGAAGTTTTAATCAAGTTAAAAATTTATAAAAATTAAAAATCTTGAGTTCAGTAGCTTATCTAACTTGGGTCAAAAGAGAAAAAATCAAAAAAATGTTTTAGTGGGTCTGCTAATGGTTCAAAGTGGGTGGTTTAGGACTGTTGCTGTTCTGTGCAGGTGGGTAAGTCCAGCTCCAAGTTTTTTTTAGCTTATTTATAAGCTATAAACAGGTTATTAAAGGTATCTGATGGGGGGCAAAAGTTTGATGAGTTTGTGGACTCAAAGTATCCAGAAGCTCATGATCCAATTCTCACTCTAGCTTATCCCACATAAGCTCAAAAAGGTACCCCTTGGCCTGTTTTGCTGCAACATTACAGCAGCCATGTTTTTTTTAGTGCTATTTAGATATTCCCTTAGCTTATTTAGTGTTTTTTATTGCTTATTAGTAGGTTTAGAATAAGTTTAGTATAGTATAGCTTATTAGTGCTTATTGTGCCTTTTAGATTATCTTATCTCCATTTTTAGTAGTTTAGGATTACCCTCTATAAGCCAACTGATTTCCCATTAATTTTGCTTTAGTTGTAGCTTGTCTGAGCATGTTCTAGCTTATTTGTCATAACCTTTTGCTTATTTACCATTTTCCACTGCTCGCATGCTTATTTGAGTTTAAAAGTTTGCTAAAGGTGTGTTTGGTTGTTCACTGTCCAAAACAGCAGCAATAAGCTGTTCGTACAGCTTATTTGTTAAGTTTTAAGAAAAAAAAGTTTTCACAAAAATTGCTTATTTCATTGTCCTTTACAAGTTCCAAAAGAAAATATTAAGAAAAAAAATAAGAAGCAAAAAGGCAGGAGGAGGGATTCGAACCCAGGACCTCCAGCCCCACGACCAGCACCCAACAGCCCTCTAAATCCATATGCCCTTGGGACTTCTTTGTTTCTAATATTACACAGTTAATCCTTTAAGGACATTTGGCAGTTTTACCTTTAAGCTTTTCCTAGCTTATTTTCTGCTTATTTTCGAAAACAAGTTAGTGTTTTCTTATTTTTATTAGATCAAGCATAAATCAAAGTACTTTCTATGAATTTTTCATATTTTTCTAAAATAGGTTAGTATTTTTAATTAATTAATTAGATTAAATTATTTTTTAATTCGTAGTAATTAATTTAAAAGTCGAAAAAATTCCCGGATTTTTTCTAAAATCATTTTTGGTCAATTAGATCGTAGAAAAATTAATTTTGCATCCGTAGGCCTTAAATTGCATCTTTTTCACTTTCGGGGCTCGGGATTAGATCGGGTTTTCGCGTTTTTGCATATTAGCACCCTATGATGTAATTTAGCTTCGTTTTATCATTTCTTAGGCTTAGTAGTAGTTTATTTAGAGTTTAAATTGTTTTATTTTCACTCCCGTTCTTTAAATTGTAGATTAGCGTAATCAAAATATCCAAATTCGTTTAACCAATTCAAGTCCTAATCACGAAACTCAACGACACCGTCAATTTCACACCTTGTTGGGACACGACCCGGGGAAACCACTTTCCCGGTATCACTTTTATCACATTCGTGAGGTTTGGCACGTTAACCTTTTTCCTAAAAGGTTGATTTGTCGAATTCTTGCGTTAATTTGATACTTTGATATTTGTGTTTATTCACCACACTCACAAACAACGAGATCAAACCTACAAAAAGAAATAGAAAATTTTAAAACCAACAAAAATCCATAAAAATTTGAAAAATCAGAAAATTCCAAAAATATTGTTTTCTCAAGACATGTCTTCTGGTATCGATAACATCTGCGGTCTTAGAAATGTCATTCAATAATGGCACGGGACCATAGATGAAGTTCGAACAGGAGGTGTAAATATTCTTTTCCAAAACATTTCTAAAATTATGGCTTACAGTTATTTCAAACTGTAACCCGCGCTTCAAAAATGGCTTGCTATTACTTCTGATACCAACCCGCTCTTAAAGAAAGGAAAGTGCTACGCTAAACCATTTTTCTTATATTTCGTGCACTTATCCTAAAACAAATTTGAGGAAATTATGTCGAAGGACTGCTGTTCCTACTCAAATATTTTTCCTTCTATAATTCTTCAGAAAAATATTTGTTTTAACAAAATGGTGGAAAATGAGTTGCTTGTAAATCAATCAGATTCAAAGTTTTCGTAAAAATTGAAAACTCAATCAATGACTTCAGCGCTTTTAAACTTTTCAAAGAAAGAGTCATTGATTGAGGGGGAGAATGTTTTTCAAAT
The DNA here is from genome assembly GCA_910596185.1 of Chrysanthemum makinoi. Classification (NCBI taxonomy): domain Eukaryota; kingdom Viridiplantae; phylum Streptophyta; class Magnoliopsida; order Asterales; family Asteraceae; genus Chrysanthemum; species Chrysanthemum makinoi. Next base: position 285,554,521 of record OU343220.1, on the reverse strand, counting down.
TTACATCATCTAACGGACTTTCTTAATCATCCTACGTGCTTATCTGAAAAAATATAATTGCCTATGTTGAAGGACTAGGTTTCTTGGATGTGATTGTTAGGATTAGATGATTATAGATTGATTAACACATTATTCCCATACCTTATATGATCTGATTGTTATATTGCATTGACTTTTATTAGTCGATTGCTGTTTGGGTGATGTCGACCACCATATATCTGTATGTGTGTTCACTAACGTATGCATGTATATTGGTATATAAGAATGTTCCCGATCCGGATCCCACAACTGAATATGATTGGATGCCGAAAGGAAAGGGTAACTATATCTTGGGTTGACAAATGAAGAAACGGAGCTTAATTGGACTTCCAAGGAGAGTTGGCATGGAAAAATGCAATGTAAGAGGTCTCACTGCATCAGCAGATGGTTTTCTTCTAAGTGATTGAAGAAACGGAGCTTAATTTGACCTCAGTTGGCATTAAAATGCAACGTAAGAAGTCTCACTGCATTAGCAGAGGGTTTTTCTTCCAAGCCTTACAGCAGCAACATCAACAGATGTAGCTCAACCACCCAACGTATCTTTGTGCAGGACAAATAGTGGATGATAACATTTGTTTAAAAACAATCTTTTAATAATATTGTTTTGATAAATGGAAAAATATTGTTTTGAAAATAAACTGGACTTAATTTTGAAAATCACCGGACTTCATTTTATCAAAACTTAAGTCACTCAATCATCGACTTCGGTCATCGATTGAGGGAGAGAGTGATTTAAAATAAAATATTTTCAAACGATATTTCTTCACAAAAGTCCATTTTGTACGATAATAAGTGGTGATCTAAAGATTTAATGTTATGTCATGGTATGATTTTTCTTTTGAATCAAGGTCTTTCAAAATGAAATTTTTTCTGTTCTTGTTTGATTGTGAAATTGTTTTATTTTACTTAAAGATCTCTTAAAACTATCATACCTGACACTAACAATCTTTAATGTCTTAAAATGGTCCTTATCTGTCATTTTTCAAAAATTGAATCTTGCCACGTCTTTCCCTAAAACTTTCTAAATGATTTAAATCAACCGGGATCCAAAATCTCAATTTGTTTGAAATTTTTGATCGGGGGAGAGATCGTGATTTAAATCTCAAATATTTTTTATTGGAATCGGTTTTAGTCCTTTATAGGCACTCCTGCCTCCATGTGCCAGACTATTTCAAGTATATAATGCACATGTTGAGGGGGAGCATTTATCCAAAAACTAGATGAGTTTTTAAATCAGGCATATTTTCTCCCATGTTTTCTAAACATTATTAAATCACTTGGGATCCAAAATCTCAAATGGTTTGATATTTTTGATCGGGGGAGAATTTGTGATTTAATAATGAAATTTGATAAAAGGTGATCATTTTGATTCAAATGTGCAGGCTGCTCTCTCATATGTGCTAAACACTTTCGAATCTCGAAGCACATATTGAGGGGGAGCATTTCAAAAAGAAAATTAACTTTCAAGGTACAAAGATTTCTATGTTTCAACATAAAGTACCTTGATTGATTTTCTAATGGTTTCTTAATGGCTTTTGTGATCGTGGATGTACTTCAAAAGAACTCTTTCCTCTATGTGATAAAATGATTTCAAATATCCTATGCACATATTGAGGGGGAGAATTTACCATGAAAATCAAATGGCGTTTTCTATGAAAATTGTGATCAAAGAAAATATTTCAAAGCCCTCTTGCCTCCATGTGCTAAACAATTTCTAAATCATATGCATATGTTGAGGGGAGGTTTTCTAAATGATCAAAACTATTAAGGTACAAAATGCTTTGATCTCGTATCACAAGTACCTTGATTGTTTTTCCAAATGATTTTTCAATTGGTTTTGAGAAGGAATGAACTGTACCAAAAGACCGACCATTTTACTTTATGCATGGAGTTATAAGGATGGTGAGGTTAGGTATTAGTTCCCACGATCCGCCAGAATCGGAGGGATCTACCCAGGGACAATCCACTAGATAGTGTAGAGTCCTTAGGTATATTGAAAAAGGAGAAAAATGAGAAATGGGAAGAGTGCGGACTGAGACAGAGCTAGTACTGGAATAAACCCAACAAGGTTCTAGTAATGAAGTCTCGGTAAGCACTGAAGGGGTTGAAGAATGAAAAAGAAATGAATGTGAAAAGGGTGAAATGAAATAGCCCTCCAATAATTCAACCTTAGGGCAGAAACCGGGTTCAATACATATGCTACTGGTGTTTACTAAGGTAACACTGGTATTGAAGACAAGACGTCATGGACCCAGTGACGCACTGCACCTAACTTCCCAAGCTACTCAAGTTCCTCTTAAAAGGGCTTGCTTCATTCTCACGGGGAACCTACATAATCTATCGACTTTCTCTTAGAGATTGTTGATATTGAAGAAGGAGACCCTCTCTCTAGTCTCCGGCATAGGAACCAAATGTGCACTATTGAGTCTAGAGCCAAGAGATCGTCCACAATATCTCATTAGGACACAAAATTCATGAAGACTTGCTGTTTCACACAATGTGGAAAGTAAGTATATATTTTAAGAGTCCTTCGCATTATCCTTGTGGTATTGCCAGAACATCCGAGTGATATGTAAAAGTATTCACGATGAAGATGGAAATCCTTCTAGAGCCAACCTCAAACAAGCTCTTGGTGGGTGACATGTGAGAGCCTCTCGTAAGATCAAGCTTGTGACAACTGGATAGAAACGATGGGGAGATTCAATCTTGAATCAACCTTGGTCCAGGAATGGAATTGACGAATACTTTTGGAAAAACCGTTCGATGTGAAAATCTTCTTTTCTCTAGCACATCGAATGTGTATTCATTTTCAAACACAAAAAGTATCTCTGATTGAAAAATACTTTTGGAAAAACCGTTCGATAAGTAAATCTCTTCTTTTCTCTAGCACATCGGATGTGTACTCTCTTCAAATACAAAAAGTATTTATGATTGAAAATTGATCTTTCCCATAAAACCTTCGTCGTATTGCAAAACTCTTTCTTCTAAGCAATACGCGATTGTTTTTAAATCATTTTTCATCAATCAGTGAATCTCAATTTGCTGGTTCACTCACTCTGTGTTGTCTTCTTTGAGACGTTCCAGTTTGAGAACAGCTGCGAAACCCTATCAAGGAGATTCTTCGGATTATACGATCACAGGCAGTACTTGTACCGATCAACGGGAACGTGGGCCGTGTACCTCAATTCAACGAAAGTGATCAAAGACACTTTCGTGTGTTTTATTGCTAACTTTTGTTTGCAGGTACATTTGGAAGGTTGCAGCTGATCAGAATTGAGGAGTCAATCCAAAGCCGCATGGTCACAGCATCCACACTTAATTAAAGAAATCATGACTGGTGCATATCTACAGAACCTGGCTCTGATATTTTCATACTATGCTTCTGCTACGCTGCTGCAAATATCATGAACTAGTAAAGCTTCCGCTACTCTGATGGAAAGATGTCATGATCCAGAAAGTGTGAGCATGTCGGTCCAAAAGTCACAACAACACATGATGGCAACACAAAAGGGTGATCCAGAGATGTACTGTGGCTGATGATCATAATGAGAGCTCGAAGATCATCAAAGATGTGGATCAGTTAAAGGCCTCCACTAAAAGTACAAATCAATGCGGACTTTGAAGAATCGCTACAAAAGCACAAAGATTACGGGATTTGAAGAATTGAAGTCTACGAGCTCAAGAACGAAGTCAAGAATAGAATGCTAGGATTCAAAATGTAAATCATGGAGTGACCTCGCTTAAAGGGAGATTGTTAGGAATTGGAAATTCCATATTAAAGTGTCGGTCACCCCAATTATAGTCTAGCATATGTTAGCTCGTAGACGTGTCGTTATTTACGTTATTTAGTAGTTAATTAGTTAGTTTGTAGCATAGATTAGTTTAATGTAACACCGTGGAGGAAGGACGGGTCTTTACCCACTGTATGCCTGATCCACAGTCCGATAGGAGGACGTATCTTGTGTAACTATAAATACCCCTTCCATCCTTGGAAGGGGTGGAGCTTTTCTTTAATCTAACCTTACATATTTGTGAAGCAAGTCTCTACCAAGAAACTCCCTCTCATCTACTTTCTCTCTCTAATGGCAAACATGTATTTTCATCATCCAAGACCACCCGAATCATCAACACAATATTATTTACGATCCTACATAATGTGCTCGGCTAAGGTCTAATCTAGTTTGGTTAAGAAAAAACATGTAAAAATTTTAAAAATGGCATAATTTTTCAAAACAAACTAGAAAAACGAGGGAAAAATAAAGTTCAAAAGATAATTCTACTCCCGTCCCCCCACTTGAAATGTACAAAGTCCCTTTTGTACTAAACGTTAAATAAAGGTGAAGAGAAAAGTAGAATTAGAGCGAGAACTTCCCTGAAATTTGCTCCAAAAAGAAAGAAGGCCCACGAAAAGAATCGTGCCTTCGCATAAGCTTACACGAGCAAAGTTCAATCCCTGAAATCACACTACCGACAAGCATAATTCTAAAAAAGAAAAAGAAAAATGAAAAAGAAACCTAACTCACTTTCGTAGGAATCACGGTTGCATTTAGCGTATGCAACTAGCCTTTTAAACCACTTGGTGTCCCAAGTGGACGAGTGTAGTCTCGTGAGGGCTTACAGGGAACATACCCACAAAGTTCATTTAAAAACTAATACAAGGTTATTGTGTTTAAAAAGAAAGAAGTGTTACAGAGGATAGTTACGTCGTAACTCCTATTAGGAGTTACACCGTAATTAGTGCAAAACTTGGCAGATGCTACAGGAGTGTAGCTACGGCGTAACCATTGCATGGAATTACGTCGTAATTGGTAATGCTCTGAGAAACTACTGCAAAAATTATGTTACGGCGTAAACATAAGAATGAGTTACGCCGTAATTGTGGACAGATCAGGTCCCCGTTCAGCATGCTGCAACAACTTTCTCCATTTTCCTACAAAAATGGTTAGAAAAACAAAACCCAACAGAAATGGAAATAAAACAAATGAAATGGATAATTCGGGTTGTCTCCCGAAAGAGCTCTTTTCTTTATTTACGAGTCTTTAAGTTAGACTCAAGGCCATAGGGCTAGAAGTGCTTGTTTGTCATTTCGTGGATATGGCAATCTCCACATTGAATCCAACTGATCAGATCTCATCCCGCTTGTAGTCCGTGCCCAGATCTAAACACCCCAAATAAAAGTTCTTGATCTTTTGGTAAGGGTGGTCAATACCTTTGGCCTTATCTTCATCACTAAAGTCGAGCAGTGGCTGAGCATGGCTTAACTGCTTCTTAGTCCAATTTTTAAAATTCTTAACAGTCCTTGGCATTTTAAAAACTGTTTTATCTTTGCCAATCTTTAACCATACTAGCCCTTCCTTCTCATTTTTATCTAGCCCAGGCAGTTCTTGAAAGGGTTTCTCGAAAATTACCCCGGTTAGCCCATCCTCCACGAACTCGCTTGCGTCATCCAAAACCACTAAATCGACCAAAAATGAGTGAGTCCCAACAACGACATGAATGTTTGTCGCAATCCCTAGGAAGTTGTTCCCTTTATATTCAAGTTCTTTTTCCATAACTTGGTTGTAGCACTCTTTCGACATGATGTTTACTGGGGAATTTGTGTCGATGAACGGATGGAAATCAATGAACCAAATCTTGCATGAAATTTTCAGATAATAGGGGTTCCTATGATGGATTCGAGTTCCCATCTCATAAAACTTAGGCTGGTCAGATTGTGAAAAAGTCTTTTCAGAATTGTTGTGCCAATGGACCATTTTGACGTCACTAGAGAAATCATCGGCACTGATTCCCAAGTCATCTTCTTCTTCAAAGTTGACAAACACATCAAAATATTTCCCTAAAGCTATCTCGCCAAGATTTGAAGGAGTCTTCGGGGGATCACTAAGAAACTCTTCCAATGCCTCACCAAAATCGCGTATAGGGTCAATAACGCAAACCTTTTGAGGGGTGGATAGAAGTTCATTAGGTCTGAACGTTGCAACTTCCACATTAGCTTCGAGAGTTAATTTTGAGCGAAGACATCTACTTTTGCATGGGCAATAGCGAGCATTGGTCTTCCTAAAATAATAGGTATCCTGTTGTCTTCGGGAATATCCAGAATCACGAAATCCACCGGGAAAAGGATTTTTTTGATTTTTACCAATACATTTTCAACGATTCCCAAGGGTGACTTCATGGATCGATCGGCCATTTCAGTTTTCATTTTGGCTGGTTTAAGATCTCCGATACCCATACGCAAGAACATTGAACGAGGCATTATGATTATGCTCGCTCCAAGATCAGAAAGGGCGTTACACATGTTAAGACTCCCGATCAAGTAGGGGAGAGTGAAACAACCGAAATCTTTCTCCTTTTGCGGCAGTTCATTTCTTAAAACTGCTGAACATCTCTCGTTAAGTTGAACCGTCTCATCGAGATCGTTATTTGATTCCTGCAAAACATTGTTAGGGTCAGTTCTAATGGAATTAACTGGAGGGATGTTTACCGGGAGAGCTCCAATGTCAAGGAGTAAGAGTTTCTCCTTGCTAATTCTTCGTTTAACCTTCTCCGAGAAGGTAGTTGGCTCTTCAGAAATTGTTTCAACCGTGTTGACAACTTCTTCTTCCCGTGTAACAAGGTAATCCGTGATGGCTTTTGAGTATAAATTCACATTCTTCTCCAAACCCTTTATCCGATCTTCATGAGTCTTAAGAGAAGAAACCGTGTTTTCCACGAATTTTCTCATCACTTTTTCAATCCTCTCATCTCGTTCCCTTGATTCCTCAATGTGGTCAAGAATCATCTTTCCTAAGTTTTTTCCCATCTTGGCCCCAAATACACTCTTTACTTTTTCTACCTTACAAGCTTCACTTTCACTGGCCATTTCCAGTCTTCGCTTTTCAAAAATTTCACCGTAATCATATTCTTGCTTGGTTAATGTTTTCATCACCGTATGATCGAAATTATCATTTGGTCCATACCCTGTCTCCATATGCCATTTATAGCAATGTTCAGAAACCCGTCGAATACACTCCAAAGCTTGGTCTGGTGTCATGCTCGGAATAGGTCTAAGAGAATCGAGTAGTTCACGGGTTTATGCATTAATTCCCCTATAGAAGACATATAAAATTTGGTGCTTGTTCAGGTCATGAGTAGGGCATCAGTAAAGTAGCTCATTGAATCTTTCCCACGCTTGATACAATGTTTCTTCACTCTCTTGAACGAACTGATGGATTACACCAAGAAGTTTAGCCATCTTTGAAGGAGGGCAAAACGGTTGAACGAATTCTCTTCTTAATTGATCCCACGTTTCCTTGCATTCGGCTGGGAGTCTATTATACCATCTTTTTGCAGTTCCTGTAAATGTCATAGGAATAATTCTTGCTGTAACCGACTAGCTAGAGATATTCCGGACGCTAAAAAGGGATGACAAATAGAGCACTTCTTCCACATCATTTTGAACATCCTCATTCTCGTGTCCTGAAAACTACAGCTCGTGTAATTCCCAGATAAAATGGTCTGGAATGGAGAATTTTTCCATACTAGAGTCTTTTGTGAAGGCTCGTTTACAGTTCACATTGGGTTGCTCCAAATACTGCTCCATGGTTATTCCCTCGATATTAATTTCATCAATGACTTCAGGTTCTGCATCAGATTGGTCAGATTCGTAAAATGAGAAAATATTATGAATAGGAATTGGCGAGTAAACTTTTTTCGTCAGAAATTGTTTTTCCGGATCATCGAACGGGGTAGCCAAAAATGGCTTGGAGCTTCTAGTCTTGAATCCTGACATTATGAAAAAGTAAGAAAATTAAAAATAGACTTAATAAAAACCCTAATATAACTCCCCGGCAGAGGCGCCAAAAACTTGATGTAGGTTTTACTGACCAGGTTTTAATATTTATAATGTCTCGTTATACCTATGGTCTACCCTAATGCACTAACGAGCAGTGTACCCGATCGTGTGTAGTGTAGTATTCGGTAAAACTGAGGTTGTCCCAAGAGCTATGTGAGCGGATTCTAATTAAGTCTAGGTGTGACATATTTTAAGGTTGAAATGATTAATTACTAAAGCAAGAAAATAAGAAAAGAAAGTAAAGGCGAGGGTTGTGATCAATAGAGGAGAAGTATCCTAACCTAGTTAGTCATCCTTTCATGTTAAGTTCATGTTTAATTACTTCCAATTGCTTCAAGTGGTGGTTTAGGTCACTAGGACAGCATTTGGTCAGTTCGTCCTAACATATCAGCAAACGCCTTCCACCGGAGATCAAGCTTCTACCCTTGAAAGTCCAGTTGTTTTTAGTCCTCTAAGCTGAGTCATTAAGTTCCGCTACATGCAAGATTCATAACAATGAGTGCCCGGGCGCTAGCATCTTAAACACTCATCCCTAACTTCTTAACTTCATCCAAACGGTAGGTGATGAGTTGGTCAAATCGCACAAGCGAAGAAGGGTCGTCAGTTGGTCAATTCTTACCCTTCCCACTCAGTCTACCTACTTAGGGTCAGTTGGTCATATCTCCTAAGTAACTAGCCACTACCGCCATTCAAAACTACCGAAACAAGGGTAGCTACCAACAAACTATGCATGCATACACTAGAAACAATTATACGAAAGCAATGTAAATATAAAAAAAACAATCAAGGAATCATAACTAGGCCAACACTGAGGTGCTTACCCGCTCATATTAACTGAAACAATCGATTCAATGTTTAACATATCGAAATACATGAATTGAAAGTAAAGAAATGATAAATTACTATTGCTTATCGTTAGGGAGTGATTTCTCCCTTGGAGATGGCTCCGTATGCTCCTCGAGATCTGCCTTCAGCCTTCTACCCACGATCTCTGCTTTTGTGTGTAGAGTGAATGAATAGAAATGCAGAATATTGGACGGTATTTATAGGCCAGATCTGGTTATGGTGTAAGTTAAGTTGAGAGTTACACCGTAACATCCAATTCTTCGTATTTTGCTCTAGAAAAGCTGGTTACGGCATAACATCAGGAATGAGTTACGCTGTATCTTCAATAAATCATGGTTATGCCGTATTTGTGGAATTAGTTACGGCGTAGCTTGAAGCGGCGCGGAACATTATTTGACCTAATTAGTTATGACGTAATCCTAGGAGGGAGTTATGCCGTAATCTTCAGTTTAGTTGGTTTTCTGAGCCACGCTTCTGTTACGGCATAATGTGAGAGAAGAGTTACGCCGTAACATCTTCAAAATAGCCATACTATCATATATCTTCAATAAACTCTCCAAATCCGCGTCTCCTTAGCTCCAATACTCGTAATTTACCTGAAAGTGAAATACAGAGGAAAACAAGCATAAATCCATATAAGTGATTTAAAATACGAGCATTATCGGGGGAAATTGACACTTAATATTCAGGACTATTTGATGTTATCAATAACCAACCACAACAGTCCAAGCATCAACACCGGTGTATTGGCGACCACCACCAGAGTAAATTTGCAAGGTGAAAGGATGATAAACATTAGTAGGTGGATTTTGTTACGTAAATGAACCGCGGTGGAGGAGGTGGTTTTACTGCAACAATAGGAGGACATAAGACTAATGGTGGTGGTGGTGGAGGTGGTAGTGGAGGTGGAGGTGGAGGTGGTGGTGGTAATGGACATGGCTCTGGTGGTGGTGGTGGTTGTGGTGGTAGATTTTATTCCCATAAAGTAGATTTTATTTCCTTAAACGTTTTCTTTCCCAATAAAGTTATGTTCAAATCGCACATTCGCACATTCACCGTTCGCACATTTGTATATAAAAGTCAAACATGGCTTTGATAGTGATTGTACTTGCCAATGATTAAAAGTGTACTTATTGTCTGGACACGTGTCAACATTTTATTGGAATCGCACATTCGCACATGACCATTTTGGGAAGAGATGTATATTTTGTACCTTTTGGGACCACTAGGGAACTTTTTATCCCCTTTTTGGAATTAGCTCTTTTATTTTTGGAAACATGCATTTTTACAAGATTATATCCATAAACTACAACAGTTAAACTCATTTGTTTTGTAATCATCCTAATTAACAATTATCATCACTTTTTATATCCTATATCTCAGTAAATAGTTGACTATCTCAAGGACATGGGCATTAGGTACAGGGAGTTAGCCGAGAGATAATTTGCAGAATACAATTACCAGGGCCGTCCCATGGATTTTGGGGGCCCTGTGCCATAATAAGAAAGTCAAGCTATGACGTAGCATCTCCTAGAATTCAATGATGCTATACTATAATTACAATAAGCTTCGTGAATATAGAAGATTTCATTTTTGTATATATGAAAAGAAGTTTATGAATATGGCAAAAGGAAAGGAAAAGGATTAAAAACAACAATGTCAAATTCATGGACATACTCATATCATTAGACAACTCTTGAGACTTTTTTTAACTATATATAAGGCATTGTGTTATTTTAGAACTAGTATTAACTAAACATATGTAAATTATCTCACACGAGGGTGTAAGGTGTCAATTCTATAAACTATTTTAACTTTATTGTAGATAAAATTGTTTGATTGGGACAGTAATGTAAAGCCTCCAAACATTAAGGGCGTAAAGTGTGCATGATCTAAAGTATCATCTTCTTCCTCCGTTTCACATGTCTGTGACCCTGTTTTCAACTTTTTCTTTGAAAAATCACTTAAAACCAATCAATGCTATTTTTTATTTGGTATAAAATCCAACTTATTTCATTTTAGAGCACTTAATCCTAACTTTTACACTAAAAACAAATTAAATCAACATCGATGCAGAAACATTGGGGCCCTTTAAAAAATGGAGGCCCTGTGCGGTCGCACACCTTGCACATGCCAAAATCTGGCCATGACGATTACGAAGAGCTAAAAAACTTTGCCAAAAAGCAAAATATTTTTTTCCCACGGTTGAATTTCTTTTCAACATTCATTACTGTTATCGACATTTATCTCTCTAAACATAAATATTAGCAAACCACCTTGGAAAAGTGATCGCTTCAGTGGTAAGTAATGTACAAATTCCATTTATCAAAGGTCGCCAAATTGTCAATGGACCCCTCTTGATGAATGAAATAATCGCTTGGGGCAAAATTGTACAAAAAGAAACTTTTCTTCCTCAAAGTTGGGGTTTAGTCTAAAATGGAGAAGTTGGATTCTTTCATGTCTTCAATCGGGCTACACTTCGGTCCTTATCAATGGCTCGCTTACACCCGAATTTAAACTTGAACGTGGCCTTAGACAAGGTGATCCCCTTTCTCCCCTCCTCTTTATTTTGGTGGTTGAAGCTTTAAATGTTACTCTTTTGGATGCCAGGGCAAAGAATTTATTTAGGGGTGTTGAATGTTGGCCTCGTTTGTGGATCTATGATCTTTAACACAATCAAAATATACCAAAACACAAAAAAGATAAAAACTTTATAAGTGTAAATTACTTTTCATATACAAAATTTGTCATACTTTGTTCATACATATGTCCTATCTACTTATGCAAAACGAAACGGTGCAAGTGAAGGGTTGTTTTGGTTCGGTTTGTCCAACAGACATGTCCCTTTGTTGTAATTGACAAAATAACCGTTTTGTAACTGCCTATATAACTGTCGTTGGACTTTTGATCCGGTTTGACTTTTGGGTTTGACTTATGTGATTGGGATTAACCTAATATTCTCCCCCTTAATCACAATCGCTTTGTCGTAGATCTTCGGTAGTGCTTGAAACTGCCAATAAGAGGGTTGGTCCTAAATATTCTTCGATGATGTTTGTCTCTTCTTGTCTTTGATATTTTTGTTTTCTTTTATGGCAATGTGAGGCATAATGTCCATATTCATTGCAATCATAACATTTTACTTTGCTGAAATCTCTAGGCTTTTTCGTTGCTTCATTGTAATCTTGTGAGAATTTTTCTTCTTCACGATTTCGGCTATGTGGTGGAATGTATCTTCCTTTTCCTTGATTATCATAGTGATGTCTTTGACCATTGTTGTTGTGTTTTGCAAATAATAGTCTGTCTTGATCTTCGAATGCTCTTCCTTTCTTAGCCTTTACTCTTTCTTCGAAGGTATTCAATCTACCAATAGCTTCGTCTAGAGTCATTTTATCTAGATTGGAGTATTACTCTATGGATGCGACAATGTGAATGAATCTTTCAGGTACAAAATTTAGCAATTTTCGTACGCGAGTTGATTCATCAAGTGTTGATCCAAGACTTTTCATCTTTGACGTAATACTTGTCATCTTTGCGGTGAATGAATCGATAGTGTCATCTTTCTCCATTTGTAATATCTCAAATTCATATTTGAGTGTTTGTAGTTTTGCCTTTTGCACTCGATGCAGTCCAATATTTCTAGTCTTGCAATTTTCCACTTGTAATACTTGATCTTCGGGTAGTGATTGAAATAGATATGCCAATGCAGTTTTGTCTCTTTTATCATTCACTTGAGTCTCGGTAGTAGGTTCTACCATTTCCCAAAGACCATTTGCTTGTAGTATGATCTTTATTCTTATAGACCATATGGTATAATTTGTTGAATTTAACATGGGACATTGAAAGTTTAGGTTATCTGAACTTTTAATTTGACTACTTGCTTCACCTTTTCCCAGTCTGATATAATACTCTTATAAAATTTTGAAACTTTTGTTAATAACTTTATAAATCTAAAAAAACTTAACAATGTAAATCGTAAAACCTTTTAAACTTTTAAATACTTTGTAAGAAACTTAAAACTTAGAAACTTTAATCTTTAAAACTTGTAAACCTTAAACTTTATATATTTCTTATCTTAAACCTAATAAGAAAAAACTTAAAACTTGTTTCTTATCATAAACCAAATAAGAAAACTTTGAAACTTTAAAAAAAAACTCTTAAAACTTTTCTTATCATAAACCAAATAAGAAAAATCTTTTAAAAAACTTAAACTTTTCTTATCCTAAACTAAATAAGAAAATTTTAAAACTTAAAAACTCTTAAAAACTATAATACATTTTATAAACTTAAATCTAATTAAAAACTCAAAAATACTTTAAAACTTAAAACTAAAAATAATGTAAACTTTCTAAATACCTATAATATATCAAAACTTAATATACTACTATACTATATCTTAAAAAAATAAAGTGAGGGGTGTTTCTTGTAAGCTTTGAAACCTGATGCCCTACTAATGTTCTGCGTCTCTCTTATTTCTTCTGAGATAAAAAAATGCCTCTCTTTTTTTCTGAGATAACAACGCCTCTGATTCTTGATGGTTGACCATCGAGTATTTGGCTTGGTTAACCACTTCTCCTCGTCTTCTCCGGTTGGTGTATTGTTTGCGAGTACTTGGAAATTTGGGGTTTTTTCTAACCGTGTAAGATTTGGGCTTTTGGAGATGAAATTGAATCAATTGATGATTCAATTGAAGGTTCTGGGCTTGATTCTTCAAAGAACAGGTGTGTTTGTTCCTTGTTTTGAATCAATTTGATTATTGCCCTTTTGATGATGACTTGTGTTATCTAATTTGGTATGGTTTTTTCGTTTTGAATTGATTGGGTAAACGGTTTTGTAACCGTATCTAATAAAAAATGATTAAGATGATTCTGGGTAGGGTTTTTGTTTTTTCGAATTGAATTGTCCTTTTGACAGATTTTTTGCAAAACAAAAAACGAGATGAAAAAACGTTTTCTGATGCAGGTTGATTGATCACTATATATGAATGATCCCTAGGTGATAGAAAAAAGTTTGCTTGATAAAACTCAGGAAACACAAAAGTGATGATTTGATTTGTGTTCGTTAGGTTTTGCAGAAAGTTTCTAGAAACAAAAACTAATTCCTTTGATTCAAAACAGAAAAAATGGTATATGATGATTTGGTTAGGATGACCAAACCTGCTCTGATACCAATTGTTGGCCTCGTTTTTGGACCTATGATCTTTAAAACAATCAAAATATAACAAAACACAAAAAAGATTTAAACTTTATAAGCGTAAACTACTTTTCATATACAAAATTTGTCATACTTTGTTCATACATATGTCCTATCTACTTATACTAAACGAAATGATGCAAGTGAAGGGTTTTGTTGGTTCGGTTTGTCCAACAGACATGTCCCTTTGTTGTAACTGAAAAATAACCGTTTTGTAACTGCCTATGTAACTGTCGTTAGACTTTTGCTCCGGTTTGACTTTTGGGTTTGACTTATGAGATTGGGGTTAACCCAATATTGAAGTATGCCGTGAGAAGATTCATATCTCTCATCTACAATACACCTAGCTTCCGGTCTAAAAGTTAATTCTAACAAGAGCAAATTCTATGAGTTGGAGTGTCCCACTTAGAGCTAAACTCTCTAGCTCTTGCAATTGGTTGTCAGTCTTGTAACTTCCCTTGCACATACTTAGGACATCCTATTGGTTCGAATATGTATAGATGCTCCAATTGGTTCCCCCTAATTGACAGATTTCAAAAAGATTGTCAAATTGGAAAGCTAAAACGTTTTCCATAGGTGATAGTCTCACTCTTACTAAAGCTGTTCTTGGTAGCTTGGGCGTGTATTTCTTCTCCACTTTTAAAGCTCCTAAATCAATCATAAAAAAGCTTGGAAGCATTAGGAGAAACTTCTTTTGGGGTGGTTGCTCGGATGAAAAAGAGATAGCTTGGATTGCTTAGGACAAAGTCGTTTCTCCTATAGATCAATGTGAGCTTGGTATTGGTAGCCTTAAAATTTGCAATCAAGGGTTATTAACTAAAATGTGGTGGAGGTTCTTAACGGAAGATAATTTCATTTGGTCAAAATCAATACGTTCCTTACATGGTCCATATGGTGGTCTTCGTGATTCAACCTCTATTTGAACAAAGTCATGACCTTGGTACCAGATTGCAAGACTTAAGGAAGATCTCATTACAAATGGTATAAACTTGTCTGGTCTCTTTTCCAAAAAGATAGAAAATGGTGAAAGCACTAACTTTTGGTTAGAAAATGGTTGGGAGGGCCGCCTCTTAATGAATCGTATCCTCGTCTCTTCAGGATCGATCTTAATCAACATTGCCTAGTTCATGATCGCGCTCCGATGACCATAGACACATCCTTAGTTGTTCAGTTACAACTCATGTTGATCCCTTTACAGACCCTCTGTCAGCCCCTGCATATGATCTTAGTACACTTTCTCTCGGTCAAGCTACTAACAACCCACCCCAACCCACATGCCCCTATCTGCCCTCTTGTCTGGCCACTTCTCCCACCAGGTGTAAGGTTTAATTGGGCTAGGAGAAGGCATTTGAGATCCTCCATTGAGTTGTTACATCTTGAAGAGCTTATCAATTTAGTGTCTCAACTGTACATCTCCTCCACCGAAGACAAATGGGTGTTTAATGGTAATGACTCATGTGGTTTCTCGGTAAAAGCAATGAGACTTCTCATCATGAACACGACGCCCGCCAGCCTTTCCGCTACTAGATGGAACCATTTTATCCCAATTAAGATTAACATATCAACTTGGAGAGTCTTAAATGAGCGTCTTCCGACTAGATACAATCTTGATATAAGAGTTATTGAAATCCACACGGCTAGATGTCCCATTTGTGATGATGGAATTGAGACAAAGTTTCATCTATTTGGCCAATGCAAAGTGGTGATTGATACTTGGATTGATATTTTCAAGTGGTGGAACCTTAGTGACAGGAAATTCTCTTGCATTACTGATGTGGTCAACCTTGCGAATCGTTCTAACCTGTCTTCTCACTACACTGCCCTCCTCGATGCTTAGTATAAACTACTATTTGGGTTCTTTGGCGATTTAGAAATGAATCAACTTTCAGTTCAAAAAAGCCTAAGAAAGAGCTTATTCTAAATGAAATTAAGCTATACTCTTTCACTTGGAACTCTAGTAGGCGAAGAAAAGGTTTTTGTAATTGGATCGAGTGGTTTAGCAACCCTCAAATCGCACTTTCTATTGCTATGTAATTATGTTCTCTTCCGCCTAGCTTCTTGCTAGTCTGTTTTAATACAAAATTTCCGTTAAAAAAAAATCTCCCTAGACAGAAAATAATCGATGGCGAACCAGATTGGTACGGGATTTTTGGGCTGGAAAAATCAGCTACACCCGAGAAAATATTTGAAAGATTCAACAAACTATACAATGATATCAAGCTTGGGGATGTTGGCCTCAAATGGGTGGATCTATGATCTTTTCTAGCTTAGGTCAAAATTATACCAAGTAAAAATGAAACAAAGGTTCTGTAAATTGCTTTTGTATTTTTATCAAAATGTCATCATATGTTTGAGAACAATCTGCTATCTATATATACAAAGTGAATGGGTACAAGAAAGAGTCGTGTTGGTTCATGAGAACCAACATGTATGTCGGTTGGCTTGTAACTGCCATATAACGATTATCTTGTAACTGCCATATAACTGCTAGTGTTAACTTTCTTCTTTGACTTTTGGGTTGACCGGGTCATATGGGTGTTGACTTGGGTCGATTGGGATTAACCCAATATTCTCCCTCTTAATCACAATCGCTTTGTTGTAGATCTTTGACTCTGATTAGTTGTCTCATTGTTAGGAATCTGATCTTTGGTAGTGCTTTTGTAAGTATGTCAGCCTTCTGAAATTCTCCACTTATAAACTCGACTTGTAAATCTTCTCTTTCGACGCATTCTCGTATAAAGTGATATTTTATGTCAATGTGCTTACTCCTTCCATGAAATATAGGATTCTTCATTAGTTTGATGGCAGACTTGTTATCGACCATTATTGTAACCTTTTCTTCTTGTGTGTGTGTAAGCTTGCTTAGTAATCTCTTTAACCATAATGCTTGTGTTGCTGCTGTTGTTGTTGTAGTGAATTCGGATTCACATGATGATAGAGCTACCGTGGCTTGTTTTTGTGTACTCCAGCTGATTGGTGATTCACCATAGTAGAATATAATTCCAGTAGTGCCTTTTCCTTTTTGAGTGTTGATTTCGTAGCTATTGTCACTATAACCTTGTATTTGGTTTCCTCCATTGTGTTTGTAGGTGATTCCATAGTCTTTTGTTCCTTTTACATAGCGTAGTACTTGCCTTATAGCTTTCATATGTTGTTCCTTTGGTTCTTGCATAAAATGACTAAGTAATCCAACGGAATAACTTAAGTCGGGTCTTGTATGTAGCAGATATCTTAAGCATCCAATTAAACTTCTATATTCAGTTAAGTTGACCGTTGTTTCTTCACTGTTCTTTGTTAGTCTTGTTCCTGGATACATAGGTATTAGAGTTTCGTCGCAGTCTAGCATTCCAACTTCCTTTAAGATCTTGCTTGCGTAGGTGGATTGCTTTATTGATATGTCACCTCCAGTTTGTGTGACTTCAATTCCTAAGTAGTGGGATCGTAATCTTAGGTCACTCATCTCGAATTTTTCTTCCATTTGAGCTTTGAACTTGTCTATTTCTTCTTTTGGTGTTCCAGTGATGATTAAATCATCTACATAGACTCCTACTAGAAGTATTAAGTCCTTTGATTTCTTCGTGTAGACAGCTTGTTCCAAAGCACATTTCTTGAAATCTAAAGACTTCAAGGTGTTGTCTAATTTTATGTTCCAAGCATGTGGTGCTTTTCTTAAACCGTATAGAGCTTTTATGAGTCTGCATACTTTTCCATTATCTTATTTCTGTACAAATACTTCGGGTTGTGTAGCATTCACTTCTTCTTTCAAGTCTCCATGCAGAAATTCATATTTGACGTTAAGGTGATGTACTTCCCATTTATTATTAGCATTTATGGCTAATAGTAATCAGACTGTTTCCATTCTTGCTACAGGTGCAAAGACTTCTTCAAAGTCTATGCCATGCTCTTGTATGTAGCCTTTAGCTACTAGTCTTGCTTTATGCTTGAATATATTTTCATTAGCATCTTTCTTGGTCTTGAATACCCACTTTAATCCAATGGCTTTATGTGCTTTGGGTAGAGTGGTTAGTTCCTATGTATTGTTTCGGTTGATGGAATCTAATTCGACCTTCATTGCTCTAATCCATTTTAGATCGCTTTATGCTTCCTTGTAATTCTTAGGTTCATCTTCAGCCAGTAATAATTGCTCGGGTAATACTTCCTCCGTGTTATCTTATAAATCATTTAATGTTCTAAAACCTTGTAGTGGTGTATGATCAAAGTTTGGATGTAAATTCCTGGTTGTGTTTGAATTACTTTGATTTGTTGATAGTACTGAGGTAGTTGGCGTAATTTGAGCGTTTACTCGCGATGAAGTTGTAGATGGTGTGCTAAATGATTGTGAGGGTGAGTTTGTTGTTGATGTTGTATTTTCATCATCATTATTTGTAGGGATATCGTTGTCTTCTTCATTTGCTTGGATTTCTTGTTCCTGATGATCATTTGTGGCTTCAAGATTTTCAACTTTGAAGTCAAACCATTCAGGTTCATCTTTGGTGTGTTCATTCAAGTAATCCTTCCAATCCCATGCTTCATCCTCTTTAAACTTCACATCTCTGCTAACACATATTCTTTGTGTTGTTGGATCAAATAGTCGGTAAGCTTTTGATCCTTTTTCATTTCCAAAGTATACCATTTTGTTGCTTCTATCATTTAACTTTGTCAGATGTTGTGATGGTACCTTTGCATATGCTATGCAGCCGAAAACTCTTAGATTTTCTAGGTTTGGCTTTCTTTGTTTGATTGCTTCATATGGAGTGATGTCTTCTAAGGATTTTGTAGGAACGCTGTTTAGAATGTATATAGCATGTCTAACAGCTTCAACCCAAAAATTTTGAGGCATGTTGGTCGCTTTCATCATGCATCTTGTTGTAGACATAATTGTAGGACCTTGTTTTTCTCAACCTTATCACGATACCAAGCTTAACACATGAAGAACATGTAAATACTAAGCGTAAAGATGAAGCAAGGTGGTGACTTGAGATATTTATGATTCGTATGTGAAGAAAGAAATAAGATGAAAAGAGAACTTGTTATACCATAAAGAAAGTACACACTTACACACTCAAGCACACCCCTCAAATGACACATTTGAGCGGTATTTATATTACGTGAGATATACCCTAATGGGCTTGGCCATGGGCCACGGTTTGGACTTGGGTTGGGCTTGGATTACATGAACTTATAAAAGGCTAGTGATGAGTGTGTAAATACTCATCATTTTTTTCCTTTGCAAAAACAGTCAAAAACACTTTGAAAAGTCTCAAAAAGACAGAAAAAATATTTAGACTGTGTTTTATTCAATAATTGTAAAAATCTAGTCCTTGGTTATTCAAAACATGTAATTTTTAAAAGGCCCTCGTGAATTTTAAGTTGTCAAAATTAGCCTTATAAAGCTCAGTTTTGCAAAATGGCAACTTTAGTCCCTAAAGTTTCAAAGATTGACCAATTTACCCCGACATTTTAAATTGAAAAATTAACCTTTTTGGTCCTTTTGTAATTTAAACTTGTCAAAATTGGTCCTTCGATAAATTTTGAAAATTGCAATTTCTCTTGCAAGAATGGTCCTTTGTTAACAACAAACCAAACCGGACCCTTTTAATTCATAACCCAAAATAAACCCAATCCTCCCACCATCTTCCTCACCAACTCGCAACACTCAACCCTCCTCCCATCCTTTACCCATCCCATACCCACTCAACCCCGACACTCTCACTTTGAAGTCAAAAAAGAGATGTCAACATGTGACAGCCACCTTGGTGCAAAAGAGAAACCGACGGCTATGATTAACTCCATATGGTACCTAACTCGTGAATGGCTTGGATCAATTCAAGAAAGCACAAGGATTTCATGTAAGAAGACGTAAGTATCATTATTTTTATTTGTATTAGCAGTAGTAATGAAAAAGTTTGTCTAGAAAATCTTATTCTAGTACCAATTTACATTTATTGTCATTTAAATTTTCATGTAACTTTTAATTTCTAGTTAATGCAAATTCAGTTTCCAAGTTCTATTTTGCTTATGCAGTTTTTAATTTTCTTTGTTCACCAATTCTCCAAGTAATTGCTTAAGTGTTTTGCTCCATTGGTTTAAGCTCAAGAGAGCTTTTGTTAGGTATCAAATCAGTTTTTTTTACTAAGTCTCAAACCGAGTTTTCATACCAGTTTCATAGTATTTTGCCCTTCTGTGCTTTTCTTTTATTGAAAATTAAATCAGCTAAGTTAAGATTTTAGTTTTCAAATTTGGTTTTAATGGATGTTCAATAGTCATTCGTGTTATGTTCAGAATGGTTTTAAGTTTCTAGGTCAGTTAGTGATTTAAATTTTGCTTGCAACTAGCCTTTTTTGCTGCTGATGTGCCCTGTACCATACTTTAAGTACCTAACTACATGATTTTCATCCAAGATTTAGTGTAGCTCGGTTAGGTGTTAGGCTATAGAAATTAGTTTTTAGTGAAGCCTCTTTACCCATCTCAATCTGTCTTAAGTTGGTTTGTAATGTGAATTTCATTTGATAGCTTTTTAGAAGCCCTTGAATGGTCCCCTTGAATCCTTTGTTAAGCCTTGACTAAAGCTCATAGCTTATCTTCAACTTTTAGGATCTTTAATGCATGTAATTTTGTTGTTTTGGGTTTGATTTAGTTTTTAGTATAGGAGCTTATTTTTGCCTCATCAAACAACCCTTTAGGTCGTACTTTAGAAGCCCCACACAAGCTTGTATTCGCTCTCTCATGGCCGCCAAATGGGGCAAAAGCAAGTCAAAATAATCTCATGAGCACACCACCACCGTAGTAATAAGCTATTGAGCCTCCCAATAAGCTAGTTCAGTTTGTTCTTTTCTTGCTTATCACCATTCCCAATTAGCTTAGTTTAGAAGTTTATTAGATGGAATAGATTAGGTTTGTTAGGTCCTAGCTTAATTTTATGCTTCTTGTAGCTTATTTTAATCTCTTGTATGTTTAATCTCACTTGTTAGTTTAGGACACCCCGTAGTGTAGCATTTATTCCAACTGCTTACCCTCATTGTTTCTAGCTTACAATTTGCTTCTTTTAGTGTTGCTTAATTGGCCTTAGTTTTGCTTATTAAATAATCTTTTTAGCTTAATTTTTGAGTTTCATTCCCAACAACATTGTTCCAAAACAGGTCCTTTGACCTTATTTTATAGTTTTGTAAGTTTAGATTGTGTCAAAAGTTTTACTTTGGTCTCCTGTCAGTTGCACAAACAAAAAAATGGGTTGAAAACTGATTCAACCCCAGGATTCAACCTCGACCTCGCTGTCACACTTACCGACACAACACAACACCTCAAGTCCAACTAGAGACTTTATTGGTTATAGTTTGGTAACCTTTTATTTAACTAGTTTATCCTTGGTAATAAGTTTTATGCAAATTTTATGTA
Source organism: Chrysanthemum makinoi (assembly GCA_910596185.1). Taxonomy (NCBI): domain Eukaryota; kingdom Viridiplantae; phylum Streptophyta; class Magnoliopsida; order Asterales; family Asteraceae; genus Chrysanthemum; species Chrysanthemum makinoi. The sequence goes on along the minus strand of OU343220.1, from coordinate 285,533,217 downwards.
GTGCTTATTTAAAAAAAGAGTGTACAAGGTAATTTTAGGAATTTTCTCATAATATTATAAAATCATTTAGTATTTTTTTGAATTTAATTTAGTTTAAATTTTAGATAATTCGTAATAAATAATATAAAAGTCAAAAAATACCGGCTTTTTCCTAAAATCATTTTTAGTCCTAAATTGCATATTTTTCATGTAATGCTTTTAAATATGAATTAAAATGACTTCAAAGTCTTGATTAGATTTAATTTCCTTAGTGTAATCAATCATAACAATATTCACCCGATCATGATTCGTTGTATTATAGTTTTCACACTTGGGACTTGGGCTTGGACTTTATTGCAGTCGTTTGAATTTTATGGTTGACCATTCACAAGTGGTTGACTAATAAAAGATAGACCATTCGGAGCGGATCAGCTAGCTTAACATAACTTCTAACCATTTAGCTTAGCCCAATCCACGAGCCCATTCACTATTCTAATGCAATATCTAACACACGTTACAAAGTTCCTAAACGTGAATGACCATCACTTCTATTAATTACTCTTAAGGCTAACAATCTCCCCCTAAGGGGTGGTCAATCAAAAGATGCTCCACTTGATAAGGTCTTTAGTTTTCTTTGAGCTTGAACTTTGTGTGTTGACATAGAATAGTCTTGATTATTTGTTCATTCATGCTTTGTGATCAGTTAATGGTGTTGTCTACCGTTTGTCAGCTTCTTTGGGATAGGTGTCTCCACGTCTTTCTCCACCATGCTCATACTTCTTTTGAATTTGAATTTCCAATGTTGTGAAGTTCTCTAGTCTTTGAACTTTGTAGATTCTTTGACGAATAATCATCTTTAACTTTGTGTTGCCTTTGATTTTGGTGAGAACTTTCATGTTATGTGATGTTGGTATGAGCATGGGAAGATGGTGCGGTCTTTCCTCCAAGCAACAATCATCAGTACCTGCATAATTATGTTAGTTGAAAACACCAATCGATCATTGTAGACTTTTCTTAAAGAATTGACCACTATGATTGTTTTAATGATGAATGTCTTGATTCCATTCACCTTGGCCGGGCGAATCAGCCGTCCGAATCCCGTTGAGGGACAGTTGGCATTACTTTGAACAAGTTCAAGTAATGACCCACATCTTCAAGATTCCATTCGTGAAAGCAATCTCCTTAGCGGGATTTCCAAAGACTTACAGGTTCGAATGTCGGTGTTAATAGCATAGTGTGAAAACACATCTCTAATTCTTACAAAGGTTGTTCCTGAATTGGAGGCCCTCAAGTAGGCTAACAAGATATACCGAAGTATATCTACAATTCAGGTGAGTCGCTGAGGTACACAGAAGCATCACCTCACGACTGTAGACCTTTTGAGACAACACTAAGCGTAATTCATAAAGAATTACCGAAGTGACCTGCTGTCAGGGCTATTTGATGTTGACCCTGGCAGGAGTTTCCATTCAATCACTGAGGATCACATTTGTAAATCCTCTCATAAATGTTCTGGCAGATTGCTAAGACCTGCGTAGGACTCTAGAATATATCACTTGTGTCCTTATCGTTGAACATCAAGTGATGAAATATTAAGTGTTCCTAAGAGATCTTTTAATGAATCTCGTGGCTCTAGACTCGATTAGTGCATTTTGGTTTTCCTAATCGGAGACTAGGGAGGGGGTCTCCTTATTCAATACCAACTATCTCTAAGAGAAAGTCGATAGATTATGTAGGGTTCCCAGTGAAAATGAAACAAATCCTTTTAAGAGGAATTGAGTGGCTAGAATGTTAAGTGCAGTGCGTCACTGGGTCCATGACGTCTTTGTCTTCAATACTGGTGTCATCTTTGTGACAACCAGTAGCATATGAATTGAACCCGGTTTCTGCCCTAAGGTTGATTATGGAGGGCTATTTCTTTTCACCCATTTTCTTTACTTTTCTTTTTAATTCTTAACCCCTTCTTTCTCCTTTCTCACATTACTTCTTTTTTTCAATCACACCTAAGGACTTCTAATACTAACTATGGGTATTGTCCTTGGGTAGATCCCTCCGGCTCTGGCGGATCATAGGACGTATTTCCTATCCTTAGTCACCTTATAACTCCATAACTATCCTATGTTGCCATAAAACCTTTTTCTTGAAAATTTCTCAAAGGGTTTATGATTATAAAACATATTTTGTTAACACCTTGAGAGTTTTTTATTTAAAAAACACTCCCCCTTCACATGTGCTTATATTGTTTTAACTTAAATCTCCACAGTGAGGGTAGAGTTCGCACTTTTTGAATTGATCAACTTTCAATGAACAAGACCGATTCGAGACACGTTTACATCATGATAACGCTACACGCGTTGTTCGGGGTCAAAGGAACTTCCTTTTCGTCGAGCAAGTTTTTCAACACCCTAGGCAAGGAACCTAATCGTTGTAGTGTAGTATTAGGGTAAGCCACGGGAATTGATATTGTTCTCTAGGGGAATAGGAATGGTAGTGAGAAGTTACTACGTTAAGGTTGGGGTTGAGGAAGATTATTTTTTATCTTTTTATGTTTTTTTAGGAAATGGAAAGGTACGAATCTCGGGGTTTGGATTTGGGCGTTGGTATTTCTACCGATTACTTCTACTTATCTAATTATCTAAACTAAGGTGTATGTAGTCTATGTCTATTGTTGTGTGCTCGTATGATAGTTAAAAATGTATTTGCTTAGGCTTTATTACTCCCTAGTTATCTCCTATTGGTGGTTGAATTGTCACGTCCTTATTCTTAATTGCGTTGTGTTTCTAAGGTCGTAGGGTATGCGTTTATCCCTAACTCTTTGAAGCTACCAAAGGTTAATGACTACAAAATCTCTAGGATTTATAAACTTTAACTCTAAGGTATTCTTTGGATGTATAGCCTACAATTACTCTAGGTGATTATAAACTAAGGTTCAACAAAGATTAATCAAGCATTATTAGCACAACGAATGACCTATCGCAATACTAGGTCAATCACAATTAAGATAAGAGACAACCAATCAATATTCAATAACTAAGTTTCATATTACCTAAGCAAACACACAAATAAATTAGCCAGACATGGGGAACATGCAAGCATACACACAATCAAAGGAAGACATAATTAAATTAATGAAGTAAAACACTTATCTTGATGTAAGATAGGGTATGGAACCCTAAAATACTATACAAGACAACCTTGGTTCAGTTTTATGTTTTACTCCAAAATACTCTAAAAATTCGGATTCTATATATAAGATTAAATGCGACGGCCACTTTAATTTGTGGACGCCGTGGTCGCCGTATTACACGTTAGTTAAGCGACGGCGTCACCTTATGCTTGTGACGCCGCCCTTCTTTCTCTCGACGCCGCGGATCAAATCTAGGCCGCCCGCCTCTACTCTTTAAAATTCAAATATTTGACTAATGAGTCGTCACAAAACTTGTCCGACGGTCTCTAATAGAACCGCCGCACTTGTAGAGCCTCGACGCCGCTTTAGTTCCAAAGAACTGAGTGTCTCGATTCTTGACTTTGGCCATTTTCTTCAGATATTCGCTTTTCGTCCGAATAAGTGTCATTCTAGCAATTTGCCTTCGAGATACCTAAAAAGTGAAAAGGAACGATATTAAGTAATAACGGATACAAAAGTGATCAAATAAGGGCTTAAACGACCCCTCAAAAAGGTACATTTTAAAACCTTATCAAATCTCCCTACACTTGGTATTTGCTTGTCCTCAAGAAAATGAGCTTTTAGCCAATTAATTTATAAGTTAGGGGTCATGAAGGATTAGTTTAGAACGATCCACAACACATATATGCCCCGCAAAAGTCATAACAAGAACGGAAATTACATACTAGCACCTCACATGGGGTGTTTAGATACTCACATCTCTCGGGTGTATATGAAATATCACAAGTTGGAAATGGAAGATAAACACTCATTAACCGGTCCTAGTACATAGATTACCATAGGCTTGAGACTAGATCAAACCTCCATCGCTTTGGCGTAAGCACCTAGGAAAGACTATCCCAGAGGTCTTTTAAAGGGTTGTAATGTTAGGCTTACGGTAGGGAAACAAAGGGTTTGGTGGGATAGGCGATTTAGTGGTGGCAAGTCAAAAATCTTTATGTTACAAGCATGCTAAGAATGGCGCTATAAGACAAGACTCGACACTCTAAACTCTAGATAACTGAAACAAACAAACATGAATTTAAATATAGATGTAGAATGGTAGCCTGTATTTTTTTTTCACACTCTATTTTTTTTTCTTTTTCTCTTTTTTCTTTTTTCTTCGATTTTTTTTTTCGATTTTTATTTTTTTTATTTTTATTTTTTTACAATTTTACTCTACCATCCTTTACGATAACATCAAAATGATAGGGATTTATAGGCACATCCCTACACTTGAGTTTTTATTACTCTAACACTAATTTGACCCGAATTAAAAAGATCAAAATACTTGGAGTACATTATTATGCAAATAAAGGGAATTTGAATTTAACGTTCCCTTCCCGTCATTTCATAAAACTTAACTTTTCCCATGAGTCCCAATCGTCCCAAAACCGTGTACAAAAGATATGGCTCGACTTAGCAACTTATGCAAGAAACAAGATAATTGAACTAAGGGTTTAGTGTGATAACAATAATGCACTAATGCATACAAGGTAGGCTAAAGCGATTTGGGTGTACATTTGGGGGTGGGGTGTAAACAATGCTCTTCATTGATATTCCGGAAAACCGAAACATCATGAGAACCGCGAAAAGGATAGGCTCTGAGGGGTTAACTAGGGGTATCGTGTACTAAAGATGAGTACAACGCAAAGGTGTGGTGGAATTACTCAACCGATGTGGAAGAAGTAATTATATTACGGGTATCAAACAGGGGTTATCCTAATGCCTCTTATCATTTAGTTATTCCTAACTACACAAGTGTAGTCTTACTAGCGATCTCGGGATGCATCACAAAACAAGTTCTAGAATCTATTATACTACCGGTTCACACTATAAGCATTAAAGATGAATGCTTTAATTCCTACAAATCTAAGGGCGATCCTCACATTTTGGGTGGAATTTAAGTGGTAAAGGGTTTTTTTGTGCTAGTCATATAATTTCCTATCCATGAGACGCTTTATTAAGACTTATGGCCCACTCCTATATGTCATGAAAAATTTTAAATTTCGTGCCAAAATTACCCTAACCGATATTTCTCATGGTTTATTACATAAATGAAATTGGACAAGGCAAATAGTCAAGGATAAGCATAGTTTCAAAGTTCCGGTTTTATTTTCCCTCCCTACACTTAAACTGAACATTGTCCCCAATGTTCCCCGAAAGTATCAAAGCTATGATAATAGAAGGTAATTAAAAACGAAAGAAACTAATACTCCCCTAATTAGCTCGGTAGGATCCGGTTGAAGTGGTGGTTACATCTTTCTTCAAGAAGAATGTTTGCGTGAAAAGCTCCTTCTCATCTTATGTATCTTCTTCTTGATAAATTAAACCTGCACACTTTAAAGAAAACAAACGAAACCTTCACGTAAGATTGGCGGTAACAATATATATATGAATCTACTAAACTAGGATATAATGTTTGTGGAATGGATGTTTACAAATTTTCTAGAAAATTAAGACCTGCAAAATTCCAAAAATTTATAAGTAGCTCAGAAAACGAGAAAAAGTAATCGCTTTCTCGCTCCTTCCTAACGCCGTCAGTTTGATCTCGCCGTCAGTTATCCGACAAAACGGTCTGCGATTTTCGGAAAAATTCGGAAATTTTTTATCTTTAGAATCTGGAAAATTTCCGCAAAACATCCATTATGACTCGATACAAGCATTTGACTCGAACAAACACACATGTATATCTTTTAATTAATTGTAATTCTCATGTTTACGTTGCTTTTGAAAACGTGTGTAATCCTCCCTACACTTATCCCTTATGTAAAATACCTTTATATGTAATTAAGACGAGGTTAAAGACAAAATAAAGCATTTTTACAAATTTAAACATGAGAATAAACAATCAATAAAAGATACACGATACAAACAAACAAACAATTAAGCATGGGTTGCCTCCCACGAAGCGCTTTCTTTATTTATGATTCTTGTAGCTAGACTCAAGTCGCCCCTACGTGACTTCATTACCGTCACCTTCTTCCTCATGACGGTCTCTACCAGGGGATTCCATGTTGTAAAAGTGCCCTATGATGCACATTTCTAAGAGGTCGTCCTCTCCCCACTCGGTTCTATACTCCGGTCCTAAGTTCAAGCAATCCTTATAGAAACCAAAAATCTTGGCCATAACATAATCTACTCCCTTTTCCTTATCCTCCTCATTCCTATAGTAGACCGATAGTTTAAGTTGTTAGGAATTAGAAAATTCCATAGTGAAGAGTCGGTCACCCCAAATGTTATCTAGCTTAAGTTAGCTCGTAGACTTGTCATTAGTTACTTTATTTAGTAGTTTATTTATTAGTTTGTAGCGTAGTTTAGCGTAGAGCAACACCGTGGAGGAAGGACGGGTCTTTACCCACTGTATGCCTGATCCACAGGCCGTTAGGAGGTCGTATTTCATGTAACTATAAATACCCCTTCCATCCATGGAAGGGGTGGTGCTTCATTCAATCTAACCTTTTACATTTGAGAACCAAGTCTCTACCAAGAATACCCAACTCTCTAACTTTCTCTCTTTAATGGCTAACATGTTTTTTGATCATCCAAGACCACCCGAATCATCAACACAATAAAATATCGATCCTACAATTGGTATCAAGAGCCAAGGTTTTTGTGTTGTGTTGATTTATGGTGGTTTCGTACCATGGTTTTTTGTGTGTTGTGTGGTTCGTACCAAGTTAACGTGTTATTGATTTATTGTGGTGTTCACTGTTACTGGTTTGGTATATATATGTTTGGTCAAATTATGTCATGTCCAATCAATAGTCATAACCGCTTTGGTCATCTTTGTCCAAATAATAAATATTGTAATCTAAATGGTTGTTATTCTATGGTCAAACTGCTGTTGGAAGTGTTGATAGAATCTTGTTTATGTGGTCATTTTCGTATAGTCAAAAAAAAATGGTCAAGTTTTAGAGGTCAAAACAGATACAGTTTTCTGGGTCATTCATCATAGCAACTTGTTTTTCTGAGTCATTCATCATAGCGACTTGTGCAAAGAAAGTTTATGGCGACTTGAGTTGTCTCCGCCGATTCAATGTATCAAGTAGCGAGTTGTACTATAAAGGTAGCGACTTGTTTTGACAAGTCGTAAATGTAGCGACTTGGATAAAAGAATTTGCTAGCGACTTGGATACAAGTAGCGAGTTGTACTATAAAGGTAGCGACTTGTTTTGACAAGTCGTAGTCGTAGCGACTTGGATAAAAGAATTTGCTAGCGAATTTGGATACAAGTAGCTTACTTGACTCAATCTATGCTTTAGCGACTTGCGGATTATTTGACTATTGAGTCAAATAAAGTCAATGGCTAATTTAGACATATCTATTTGACTTTCGATGGTGACTTGTTGACTCTCTCATGAAAAGATCAGGTAGCGACTTAGTATCAAAAGGTCTAGCGCTTAATTTGTAATGCATGACACTAAGGTAGCAACTTGACTCCACGTAAATGAAGAATGAGAAGACATGACCACAAGACCTCAACCACATCACTAAAATACCATTAACCAAATAACACTCGACTTCGCTTTTAACAACCATCATCATCCGGTAACGAGCAGATGTAAACGAAGCGTAAGAAAGTCAAAACATCTCAACACAATCAAAACCATAAACCAATCCTACTCTAGACTCATCAATTACTCAAAGTCTAAATCGATCTAAAAGTCCAATCTTTTAATCTTGTGAAGATACTTTTGTTGAACTTATGACCTCATAGATCAGACTTAAGCCAATACTTCGTAATAATTTTCGAATGTGAAGAAAGAACAAAACCATTATGGGTTTCATACTAGCTTCTTGCTCGGTTAAATGGATAAATATACGGATAATTGAAATCTCAGATTCCTCGTTAATTGATTAATGACCTATAAAGATCTTAACTTTCATCGAAGTATCATCATCGATTATTTAATCTTGGGAAGCATTCACTTTAGTTAATATTCGAACCTATTAAGAAAAGTTTGAGAAATAATGGTGTCTCAAATCTTGTCTTTCGCTCGCTTCTATTACAAGAAAAATAATCGAGATTGACTATACTTACCACTCACCATCCCATGTGGCTCTGAAGATGGACCTCTAGCCATCTCGTGGCGAGGTCATGTAAATGTACATCCGTTTCATGATATGTGTTGTGAGATAACCGATTATCGAAGTTAGTTTGTTAAGGGCAGGGTGATGATGTGATTCCTTTAGGCCTTTGATCTATTATCTTTATTAGAAAGAGGTTGTTAATTAGTTAGAGATGGGGGCATAAGTCTAGTGTGAGATTTTTAGGTTAAGAGATATGTGTGCTCTCTTAAATATCCTCGTGTATTAGGGTATGGTGGAACTTAAACCGGTTGTGTACATGGGCCAAGGAGTATCAACGGGCTGCAATGGTTTTCATGGGCCGAATGTTTTGATACTCTTTATCTCTTGAGCGAATGTCAATCTCATGGGCCAAGGACTGCATTTTTCTGGTGGATCGATTTAGTAACTTGGAATTATTACTTGATGGACCATGTAATTGGTGAATATGGGCCTCGTTCATTTGTATTGACGTGTGATATTTGATTTTGACTTGTAAGGTTTATATTAAGTATTGGTCCGTGAGTAGTGATGTATTTGGACTAGATAACATTTTCACTAGGACTCAAGTTAATCGGATATTAGATGTTATGCTTGAAGTTGTAACAATGGAGTGAGGTTAATTTTTGTAATTGAATCGGGTACGTTGAATGGACTTGCACATTTGAATGAATTAAACCAGCATTAATGGTATTTTTGATCGGATGATTATTAATGACAATGAGATTTGACGATGAGAGTTGTGATGACGAGATTGATGATAAGATTTGGTATGATGATGAGATTTGATGGGTTGTGAGGTTTGGTACTTTGGTGTATGCATTTTCACGGAAAATATTATGCCTCGAATTGAGTTAATGGTTGAACAAAGTGGACTTCGGGGTTGTTTGTTCGGTATTTCTTATTTGGATTTGAAGTGACGTTTTCCGGGCGCGTTTACTTATTTTCGTCTTCTTTCTTTCCACCCTTGGCAAAGATGACTTGTTTGGGCATTTATAGAGGTGATAAAGACTTGGCTATTTAGTTACGCATGATTCTTTCTCGCTTAACCTACAACGTAGCTATCACTTCTGGTGTCTCACTTTCAGTTGAGAATGTCAAGAGGTTTTGTACATTGGGTACACGGTTCTTTCACAAGGATTAGTACAAGTTTAAGTAACAAATCTGTGGAATTTTACTTCATGATCAAGTTTGGCATATCGGGTTTACTTCACCAAGTTGTCCTTTGCAATGGCCGGTAAATGACGTGAATGATGTGTTTACCAAAGTATTTATTGGATTGTTAACGATATTGTTGATGTTGGATATTGAACCACGATGAACCATTGCGATATTCCCTAAAAGCAGATTTTCACCGAAACCAAAATTGTCATAACACATTCAAGCTGACATTGTTTACGGTTTTGTCTTGATTTTGTAAAATCCCATGAAAGAACCTATTTCTCGGTTTAAATCATAGACTTGTAAAATCCCGTGACAATGGAAACATCACAGTATTAGTAAAATGCATTTCGGGTCTATTCTACGGTTTATTCTTGGTTTTGTAAAATCCCGCGAAGATACTATTTTCGATTTAAACCATAGAGTTATAAAATCCCGTAATGATGGAACCATCTTGGAGAAGTGAAAGTGTAATTTTGGATCTTACTTGATCTTTGGTGCTACGGTTTACGCTTCAAAGAAGGGATAAAAGGGTGTACTTCATGAATTGGGTGTGTGTTTGGATATTCGTCATGGCGGTTTGGTTATTACATGGTTTTACGGGGTTATGTGCTTTTAACCATGGTCGGGATGAAAACCATTATCAAAGTTCACTTCAAAAGTCAAAGGAGGCTAGAATTGAGCTTTTAACGAAGACGATGTGACAGGAGTTAATTCACTATTATTTATTTGAAATTGAAGTGAATTATCACGGGCGAGTGTACTTAGTATCACGAAGGTATCGGGATGGATGGATGAAGATTCTTCATGATCCTTGTTCAAGCTTATTTCCAAAGCGAAGACTTGGAAATCTAGTTATTTTTAGAGTCTATTTTTTATGGGTGGGCTATTTTTCCACAAAAATAACTATCACTTTAAGGAGTTACGTTGTAGTGCTCAGCGTCACATTCAATTGTGGATTTTCAAGAGGTAATGTACGTCTATTACTTGATGGTTGGTTGGTTGAAAAGTATAGAGTACTTAAGAGATTCAATGGAGCATGAATTCTCAAGGCCTCTTTATTACATATGTGCAAGTTTAAGTCACGAGTTGGGTTAGTTTACTTGGTCAAATTCATCATATTGGGTTTCTCCATCCATCATTTGTCCGCACAAAGAGCCTCTGAATGATAATGGGATTGATTACAAGTTTTGCCAAAAGAGATTCAAAAGAGAGAGAGATTATGACGTATGAACACACGGTTCATGCCTCGTACTCTAAAGAAAAGAAAAGTGTATGGTTGCGCTTTATCTTAAGAAGAGAAATCTTCTTATGACGTATGAACACAACAGTTCATGCCTCGCTCTTTAAAGAAAAGAAAAGTGTATGCGTTTAGTGCGCTTTATCTTCGAAAGAAGAAATCTTCTTTTAATGACCATTCTCATCAACATGTTTCATACTTTTTCCATGCGCTTGCCATCAAGTGAACGGGCTACCATTGTTTGTTTTTCTTATTCCACTTGCTCAACTATAATGACGATGGCGACATCATATGCTAATTTTATGGGGAGAAGTGTGAATAGAATACTTTTGGATGATTTCACTTATTTAGTCAAGAATGGCATCTCCGTATGCAATTCTTGAGGGGAAGAATGTGAATTTTTGCATTGTTGATTGATACTTGAGATATATATATGGTCATACGGCTCTAAACTCATGGTAGAACCGAGCTTCTTCTTATCGGGTCATCTTCACATGGAGTTTTTCTCTTCTAAGAGCCGTTGGTTGACATCTTCACAAGCCGATATGAGTTTATTGACAAAGTGCTTCCGGTTAATGCTTCACGTGCACATCAACATGATGATTCGAACAACCTTACATTCTTGTTTGATGTGATTGTTTGCTTGGTATTACCATTTAGATGTGTGTGTTCGGCCATTGCGGTGATTCTTTGATTTCCTTGATGAACATCTTTTTGTTCTTGTTTGATTGGGAGGATCTTAATTAAGGGGATTTGCAAGATGTAAATTAATTGGGATGCTTTTTGGTGATGTTCTTGTGTTTTGGTGAGTTGAAGATGTTAACTATCCATTCCCCAAGCTGGACAATATTGAAGAAGGTCGAGTCTTAGATCGATTCTGCATTTTTTACGCTACATGTTAGAAGACTAAAGACGAGTTGCATTTGATTATTTAAAGACTTCTTTTCAATTCAAGCATTCATCATAAAGATTGTCGGTTTAGGGGAGAGCACTAATTGGGGAATGTGATATGTCGAATTTAATCCCCAATTAGACTTGCTCACATTATTCAAAGATGTTGATTACGACAAAGACTTCAAGCAATCTTCTCAACAAATTTCAAGTATTTGGGCATTCAAGTTAGATTGTCAGAGTATCTGCAAAACCATAGAAGGGGAAGGAGACAAGCATCTAAACGCGAGTAAACTTGATGTACTTAATACTTCTAAGTAATTGAAGATATCCCGGGAAGACAAATGTTATTACCGCAGAGAAACTCAGGGTTTGACTCATGGCGAGTAAACTTGATGAACTTAATTCTTCTAAGTGATTGAAGATATCCCGGGAAGACAAATGTCATGACCAAAGAGAAACTCAAGGTTTTACTCATCAAGCTTAGTAGCGTTCTTATTCCAACTATGTGGGGGAAGCGATGGAAGAGTTATTTTTTGAAGATAAAAGAGGTACACAAGTGCGTGATGATCTCGATGTTTTCACAATCATCAGAGGAGAGAGAATTGTGTACATTGGGGTGCTCAGCTTCGGATTTCACTGAGGGCGTAATCGTGATTCAGAGATATAATCACTTATTCGGGGTTGAAATCATGCAGAGATTGTCATCCGCAGATAATCGTGACTTGGCCGCTTCTTCAATGTTATCATGTTAGCCTCGCTAAAGTGAAGTCATTACGAATTGTATTGTTCCACCATTCACAAGGACTAGTTTAGTCAATAGTGCTAAGTTAGGCTTGTTGAAGTATAAATATCCCTCCTAGTCCCAAACTAGAGGGTAGGAAGTTCATATTTTGTAAAGAAGTGTGTGTGGGTTTCTTCTTCTTCTAGAAACACACACATCTTCCCCTTTTCTATCTAATACAATAACCATGTCTTTCTTATTCTTTGAGCTTCCACCGAACCCCTACACATGAATCACTTGTTTTATCGATCCTACAATTGGTATAAAGAGCCGTGGTTAGTATTTTATCGATTTTTGTGGTTCAATCTTGTTTTTAAACTGTTTGTGCTTATTTGTGGGTCGGAAAAATTTTTTTTTCCGATTTTTTTGTAGAAAGTTTTTATTCAAGATCTAGTATCCTTATTTTGTTCTAAAACACAAAAAGTCATAGTCTTTCTTAATGAATATCTGTCTTGGTCACATCTTGTCCAAACAACACTTTATATGACTTTTGTACCAATATTTCTGTGAAAGTCAAAGTGGTCAAACTGTCATCTTCTTGGTTAACTGGTCAAAATAGAAGCAGTTTTAGATGCTTTTATGGGTTTTTATGAAGATGGTCGGCTATATTAGTCGGAAAAACTCGCCGGAAAAAGTCAACTGGGCCAAAACCCTAGTTTTCTACGCATAAGGAGAATCTACAGTGGAGTTACGCAGTAGTGGAAGTTACGCCAGGAAAAACGTTACATATGCACGCTTTCGCTGCTTACGCTTTAACTACGCTTACGATAAGCATGTTACGCTTAAGGCTACGTGATAAGCATGTTACGCGATGCCCACGCGATAAGCGAAGTCTACGATAAGGTTTCAAAGAAAATCGTTACGCTGCGAAACATGACCACGCACTACCACACACATAAACCAAATACCAAACATACTCAAGTGACTTCATTTTTTTTGCAACATCACAAGTCCAATATCTATACGAAAAAAATCATAATCAAATGTTGTAAAAACAAAGTACACCACTGCCAACATCTACCTCAACCAAATCCATATCTAACCTAATACCACCTCCCCAACACCATCGACCTATCAATCAAGACTAGTCTCAAAACTGAAAAGACAACTCACAAGAAAAATCTCGGAATCTTTTCGTGTTATTAACAAAAAAATCAGACTTCAAAGGTCCGTATGACGAAAAGTTCATTCATCACAGATTCATATTTGAAGCATTCACTTCAATTGATATTCGATTAAAAAAGAATAGAGTAATAACAATTCCGTTAGACTCTCTTTCTTCAACTGTTAGGTCACTAGTTTTACAAACACAAGCTTAATAGAAAGATAGAGAGGCGGATGAACAAGCTACACACACACACACACGTTAACAATAATACGGTTTAAGAAAGAGTGTACATGAAGAGAATAACTTGAACAACCAACCCTCAAGTGAGGGTTATTACATGAGTTTATATAGGAGGAGCTAGGGCAACACTCCCTCTCCTTCCATTCCTTATCTTGGGCCTGCTTATGGCCTTCAACATAAGCTTGACCTTAAACAAACATAAAGGCCATAATAAAGCTACCTATTACATATGAAATATAAATACTTGAAATACCGTTTAGGAGTGATTCCAACAATCTCCCCCTCAAGTATATATGAATGAAAACGGTGAAGGCTTTGATGTAATAGTAGCAAGGACGCCTTTCTCGACATTCTTTCTTGTGAGAAGAATTGCCTTGATTCAACAATTCCCCTGTAGAGAGATAGTTATCTTTGAACAGTTATGCTTTGACGCCATCTTTAACTTTGTTCTTTGATCATTGTTCTTTGTGGTGAAAGTGATAATATGTTGTTGTTGTCGATCAAGTCGCCTTCTGCCCGCTTTCTCAAGCATAAAGGTCTCCACGCCGTTCTTCAACATGCTCACATCTTTTGACGTTGGAATTCAAGCATCGATGGAGTTCTTTAAGTCTTTAACTTTGTAGATTCTGTGTATTGACGAAGAATCATTCTGACTGTTGTGTTGCATTAGGATAGAACTTCTATTAGTGATGATATTGGGAAAGTATGAGAAGAATCTCGACGATCATTCCGCCCGAGCTTCCATAAGAAGAAAAACATTTAAACGGTTAGTAATAAGCTGATTCCGTACTTACAAGTTTAAACTTCGAGTAGTGTTAAAGATAGTGTGAAAACACAACTCCTCTTACAAAGGCTCTCGAATCGAGTCCCACAAGTGAGATAACACGACAAAAACCGGGTACACCTACGATTCGTGATGAGTCACGAGGTACACCAAGCATCACCTCACCATAGACCGCTTGAGACCACTAAGCCAATCCACGGGAGTTGCCAGGCGACCGCCGTGGTCGTTTGATGTTGACCCCGGCAGAGTTTCCATTCAATCACTGAGGATCACAAATGTGGACCTCTCATAAATGTTCTCGACAGATTGCTAAGATCTGTGAAGGACTCGATATGAACCACCATAACCTTATTGTTGATCATCAAGTGATTAAATGTCAAGTGTACCTAAGAGATCTTTTGATGAATCTCGTGTCTCTAGACTCAATAGTGCGTTTTGGTTTTCCGAGCGGAGACTAGAGAGGGTCTCAATACCAAAGAATCTCTAGGAGAAAGCCGATAGTTTACGAGGGTTCCTCTGGAGAATGAAACAAGCTTCTTTTGAGAGAAACTTGAGTGGATAAGAAGGTTTAGTGCATGCGTCACTTGGTCCATGACGACTTTTAATCTTCATCTAAGGCTACTAAGTGACAACCAAGAGTATATGAATTGAACCCTGTCCCAGCCCTAAGTTGAATAACTGAGGGCTTTTTTCACCCTTTACTTTACATTTCTTTTGGATTCTTCAACTCCTTCTTTCTCCGATTCTCATTTTCTCCCTTTTTTTTAAATCATTCCTAAGGACTTCTAACACTAACTAATGGTAGTGTCCTTGGGTAGATCCCTCCGGCTCTGGCGGATCATAGGATCGTTATTCCTAACCTTAGTCACCTTATAACTCCATGACTAACCTATGTTTGCCATTAAAACCATCGTATGATAACATATCTCTCAAAGGGTTTGTTAATGAAAAACATGTTTGAACCATTGTGAGAGATGATGTTTTGCATAAATACTCTCCCTCCACATGTGCTTAATAGTTTTAATGGTTAAATGCACAGTGAGGAAAAGAGCGCACTTTTCAAATTGATCCATCGAAGATAGACAATCCCATGGAGACACGCTTACGCTGCATAGTTAAAGAGTTACATTGTCCGCTTTTAGGTGACAACTAGCTCTAATAACTACCTTGAAGGTGTAGACAAACCTTGGAAGGTTGTCAAACCCGTCGAAGTTCATGTTTATCAAGAGTTTCTAATGGTACATTCTACCGTGACAAGTCCTTTATGAGACACGCTTACATCACTAGCTTAACTAGCTTGAAATTATTACCCGCCCAAGACAAGTCTTTTGAGTTACTAACAGCAGTATCAGCCAATTCGCTGGTTAAGTCCAAGCACATGCATTCATTTGCATTTTACACAACATATTTCTTATCACATATTTTCTCCCCCTCAAAATGGCATATTAAAGTGTTATTTTTGAACGGTTGAGAATAAATATGACCATTTTGAGTGTTGAGGGAAGAATGACCATGAGAACAATTTTTGAACAAAGTTTGAATCAAGTACTCCCCTCAACCAGTGATATAAACGGTTGAGGTTTTGAAAATCATAAGGGAAAGTACTTGTTCTTTTGAGCAAAACCTTGAAAAGTGAAAGGTTTGATAGGTTTTACTCAAAAGCAAGAAGCTTTCGCTCCTTTTATAAGGATTGTGGGAGACCACGCATCACAGGGTCCTTTATTGACAATCACGGGTTGGTCAAGACCGGCATGTGTGACAAGCCATTGACATAATTAATCAAACATCCAAAATGATATGAAGAAAACAATTCAAGGGTACCAGAAGTGCGTGATGTTCCTGTGAGGTGCACAGCATGCTGGAAATCCCGGCTAGCTCTGGTCGACCATCGACATAACTTCTCCAATCGTTCTAACCGGATCCTTCAAACAACCGTTTCATCAATCATTGGATGATCCGCCTCACATCCCTCCTTTCTGAGAATTCCAGAGAACGCAATTTTCTCATGTATATCCTTCAACTCGTATGCCAATCCATCCCTAAACCAAATTTCAAAGTATGATCCCTCGAACTTATGGAGTTCGCTAAGACCGCCATATTGGGCGCTTTCGTTCACTACGGCAGAACAACGAAGGTTTGTCGATGAGTGTATATTGAGATAGCTGGCCGGATCGGAAGAGTGTTTGGAGGAGTGAAGTTGACACGTCTAGCCCCTCATAAGATTCAATCCGCTATCCGAGGTCTTCAACACGCTCTTTATGACTATGCCTGGATGAAGATGAGCAAAGGACTTGATGAATTGAATTTCGGTTGAAAATTGTCTCATGCGACCCTCGACTTTGGCAAGGTACATGTCTTCAATATCGTTGAGAGACAAATTCTCAAAGTCACTTCACGAATCGCATACTTTTCATCCCGCCTTTGACTACAATCTTCTTAAGAAAGGTGTAGTCCCATTTGGATGAAAGACCAACATGTTGAATGGCAACGATGTCTTTAGTACTAAACACTGCATGTTGAGACTTCGAACCTACAGCTTCTCAGAGTAGATTCGTCATGCTTCTCGCCGTGATGAATCCCATACAATGCATCTCTCCATATGCTTCCACCGTGTTGGAGAACAAGTGATTGGCACCTCAATGGTATGCATGGAGTAGATAGCGCAGGAATGGAAGTGTCAAGGATGTAGCATATTTCCTTGAACCATCGCCACCATGGAGAAGAAATTCCAAGTCTTTGTTGAAGAAATATCCGGGGAATCTGTGGTTCATCCGGTCACAATGGTCGGTAAGGTTTGGTCCAATCGGTGTAATATGGAGGGTTGTCCCTTTTTGTGAAGTCAATGTTTGCTTCCGGGTTGAGCCAATCCATGTTGTTGGACATGGCTCTAGCAATGTTCTCAAGGTGATATTCAACCTCGATGGCACTTTCGAAGCTGTCTTTTAGAAGTTGAAACGCTTCATTCTTGATTCGCTCAATTCGATTTCGCCATTTTTCTTCACATGGAACTTTTCTTGCAAGATTTTTGCATGCTCCAATGTAGAACCCTTCACCGCATCTTGACCTTCATCGTGGTAGAGTTTGATTGACAAGTGTAGAGAACCATGCAAAGTCTTCGGTTTTATCGTTATCTAGCCATGATACTTAATTCCGCATCAGTCGCCTTCTTCTTTTAGAAGGCCTTGATGATGATTCGCTTCTTAACTTGTTCGGGAGAGGTGGGTTGTTAGCTCAAGGACTTCATCGCCACCACCCGTATAATCAAAGTGATCATCGGTTATCTGAGTCGGGGTGGTAACTCGAATCGTCCCCGAGGTTTATCGTTAGAAGAGCAGGAGGAGATGTTTGTTGAACAGAGCCCGTTGTGGAGGAGGTTGCATAGAAGATTTACCGACCGCTCGACGCTTAGTGCATCTTTATCCTTATCCTTGTCTTCATCGCCTCTAGGACGCTTCGACTTTTCACTTCACTCCAAGCCTCTTGAAGTTGGTAGTCCAAAGAATGCTTGAAACAGCTTTCCTTCATCGAGGTAAATGTCCTGACAGTGCATATTTGTGTAACAAGCTTGGCCACCAATTCATTAATCGAGAAAACTACCGACGGGTTGGATTGATTATTGTTACTAAGCATAGCGCCGATCGAATAGTTTGCTTGGCGATCTGTGATAAGATTTGGATAAAGTTGTTTGGGGAACAACTCCTTTGTGACTTTAGGAACGTATTCAAGGTACTTTTTCGTAGCCTTCGATCATTTCGCTCAGCCTCTTACGGTGATTTTTCATGAATTCCCGAGCAAACTTCCTTTCTCCTTTATCTTTTCATGCTCATACATATAGTCAGTATGTGATCAAGAAAGAAATTTAGCTTTTGTTGAGCACGCTTTTCACTTGTTTGTGTACTTTGGTAATCCGCTCATGAGCTTGAGAAATCCAAGATTTAGATGGTTTCTTCACGGATTTGGATGATGATTTGTTTGACTTCTTTGATGGTGGTGGTGAGAGTGAGATGAAGAATCATGAGGAGGGGACATGAGGAGATTCGGGTCCTTTGGAGGTGCGTAAGTATCCTCCTTGAACGAGTTGGACTGCTGAGAAGAAAGTCATCATAATCTTCTTCGTCATCATGTCCAGCTTTAGCCTTTTCTTCCGTCTGTACCTTAGCTTCTTCATCGCTTTTCTCTTTCTCAGCCTTTATTCTTTTTCTGTTCCTCAATGTTAAGATCAGTAGACCTTCACAAGCGCTTGTTGTTGCACAGAGTGGCACCAGATCCCTTATCCGGTTGATTAACCGCATCGGACCTGGGTGAAGAGTGGATGCACCACTCGATTCACGGGCCACCCATTTGATCTTGCAAATTCTTCGCTTTTGAATTTGTCTAACTAATTTAAACTTCTTCCGTAGGATTGATCCGTAGCTCTTCTTCTTCTTCTGTGAGCCATCATAATGACTCAAGTACAGGAGTCTTTCCTTTGCCATGTTCAAAGCAATTGGACTTGGAGGTTTAGCCGCCGAGGAGGTGTTACGCGTGCATTCGCAGTAGGTAATCTCGCATCCTGCTTTCAAAGATTTTCGCCCACAAGCTTTTTGGCGGTTCGGGTTTGGGAATTGGGATGGGCAGCTTCCTTAGATGGAACAAACCTCTTTAGGAGGGTTCCTCGGGGAACTTTGACTCACAAGATTGCATTCGCATCTCCTCTTTCCGGTTCTCCTTATGTGTACTAGAAGACTTGTCGTCGAGATGACCAACTTTGCCTTTTCTAACTGCCTTGAGATACCTTTGTATGCTGGAGCTTTCTCGACATCTTCGCTAGAAGGTAATCCGCAACACAAGACCTTGTTCTTTGTTGAGGAATCCTTGATTCTTACGGCTAGAGGGTTCACCAACATGTCATGATTGTTGGGGTCACTGAGTCTCTTGGGAATATCCGATTAAGCCCAAGTGCTCTTGAATCAACAGTTTAGTGTATCCGATGTAAGGGATCTTTGAGCCAAGCTTTTCGGGAATGACATCATGTCGCCCCATATCGAGCTTCAATTTCGATGTGCTTCATGTTGATCAATGCCCAAAGATTTTCGCCCATGAGCTCGATGCTCATAGCCAATCGCCACGCACCGTAAACGCACTTGGTGATGATGATGTGAGAGTTCTCCAAGGTTGAGGAATATTTTTAAGCTCTACGCAGAATGCTTAGTGATTACTCTGTAGCCTCGCCATAACCGATATTGATTAAGAATTGAGAACGAATTGCAGTGTATATAGAGTTTGGTTGGCTCGACGCGGAGGAATGAGAAGAACAGCCTGTAAATCTGCAGGTGTGATGGTGACTTGTTTGTCATTCAGAGTCATCATCA
Source organism: Chrysanthemum makinoi (assembly GCA_910596185.1). Taxonomy (NCBI): domain Eukaryota; kingdom Viridiplantae; phylum Streptophyta; class Magnoliopsida; order Asterales; family Asteraceae; genus Chrysanthemum; species Chrysanthemum makinoi. Next base: position 285,513,443 of record OU343220.1, on the reverse strand, counting down.
CGATTGCTTTTTGACCTTTCCATAGTATTCCGTAATTGTTGTATGTAGATCTCGTGCACGTATGAAGGTGAGCATGTTCTCGATACGGATGAGTCTTCGTAATATCAATAGCAATCAAGCACTAAGATTCAGTGAGGTAAGAGTATCAAAGTCAACACCGGTTATTCTTCCCATCTTCATGGATAGCCATGCGGTAGATATCGCAAGGAGAGAACATTTGGTGCATCCACATTCATTTGTTCACCATGTCGCGGATCTCGAAATAACATTAGCCAAAAGAACCAACATATCGAAAGACATAATGTTAGTCAATAGAAGGTTTTATTGTCTAGATATTTAATGTACAGTGATAATGATTGTTACGAGTCCTAAGTCACTTGTTTGTCTAAAATAGTCTAATGACGCCATGAATTGTTTCTGAGTTAGTTAACTTTAAGTTTTAAAGTTTATGTTATCACTATTGTTCACAAATATATCAAACGATTAAGTTTATTAGTGACATTATTGATCCGGACGTTATGATTAGTTTATTTACAAGTTTGTAGACGTAACAATTCATCATCACGAAGGTCAATCCGTGGTTGCCGGTATTGGCAAAGTTAGCGTAAACAAGATTTATATATGCGTAGACGAAAGCTTACGCCAGGATCCTAACTTACGCCGTAAGAAATGTTACGAGGAAAAGGCACCTTATGCAGAGCTTACGTAGGCATATATATACCTTTACGCGTAAGGCTTACTCAAGAAAGAGTAACTTACGTAGAGAACAAGCGACGATATCCTCACAGATACGCCGTAATCATTGTAGAACCTACGCCGAATCGCTATGCTAGGAATAATCTACGCATAACATGACTACGCCAGGGTAATCCTTTATTCGAGAGTATAACCTGATTCTCGAGAATTACGAGTAGCAAACCAAATAATATCATAAGATCAATATTAACACTAACACTCATTCTATATGATCATGGCATGCTCCAATATAAACAATTATATGTAGAAAACCTTATGCCGTAAGCTAAACCCTAATAGTTCATACTTTACGCATAAGAATTTTAGCCATAGGATTTGCACCAAAGCGTTTCTGGGAGGTCTAAGAAGTATACAGAGTATGTATAACCAAGTTTTAACATCAAATGCCATGAATCAAAATTACCCAATTCAGATGAACTAACCCTAATTTTCAATTAATGATTCCTTAGTGTTTCGGTGATTTCTGGTTTAAATATGCTCAATTCAACTTGAAAGCAACCTCATATAACAATCTTTATTACCAAAAACGTTCTCATTTGAAAACACCCAATTTAACGCATAAACCCTAATCAATCAATTCGTGTTTTTGGGTATGTTTAGTTTATGAAAAATGTATTCATTGATGTAATAAAAACATTTTGGCACAATCATTTCCTCATAAACACATTGTATGATCATGTGTTCATGCTTTACGCTGTAGAACACATAATCCTTCTAAGGTAAAATCTATCCGCGGTTTGAAATAAAATTAAAACCCATGCTTAGATTGTTGCAATGAAGGTATTAATGGTTCGTATACTTCAGATTTTAAACCCGGATTTCAACATAATGGCTTTCGAACACATTGCCAGACCTGCCAAAGAAGGAAAGTGCTATCAAAATCAAAGGTTTTAAATATTTTTTCACTATCCTGTTCCATGCTAAAGAAAAGTGCTACGCCATTTTTCATAAATACCGAGCACTTATTCTAAAACAAATGAAGATTATTCTTCTCAATATCTTCAAAGATTTTTAAAATCTTCATCATCTTGAGTACCATTGATTCGAAATTTTTCAAAAAGATTTTCAAAATCTCTCACATGTGGTACCAAGATAACTCCTCTAAACCCTTAATTGATTCTAAATTTTCGTGATGAAAAATATGTTGTTATGGGGAGTATTAAACCAAAGTTGTTCCAAATTATGCTAAATCGCTTCCAAATGTTTTCTCGAAAACATATCTTTAATCATTTTGTTTCAAAAACATCATAGATATGCTATTTTTGAGGGGGAGAAACGTGATTAAAAAGGTGATCAAAAATGTTTTATGATCGTGTGTTTGAATCTAAAAAGAGCTCGACTCGGTCGAAAACCAATGAATTGACGAGTAATCAACGTACCATTTCGAGAAACTCGTGATAGACATGAACCTTCATGGGTCTAACCTCCTTTTCAAGGAGTGTTTACAACTTCAAGTTAGTTATTAGAGCTAGTTGTCACCTAAAAAATGAAAATGGAACTCTTTAACTAGGCAACGTGAACACAGTTCGTGGGGAATTGTCTATCATGTGCCGATCAATTCAAAAGTGCTAATCCTACCTCTATGTGCAGATTTCTCTGCCAAAACTTATAAGCACATATGAAGGGGGAGTGTTTCGAAAAATATAAACTCTGAGTGTTTCAACATGTTTCTATCATAAACACTTTGAGAGATTTTCAAGAAAATGGTTTTATGGCAACAATAGGAACCATGGAGTTATATGGTGATTAAGGATAGAAATTGCCCTATGATCCGCCAGAGTCGGAGGGATCTACCCAAGGACAATACCCATAGTTAGTATTAGAAGTCCTTAGGTATGATTGAAAAAGGAGTAATGTGAGAAAGGAGAAAGAATGGGTTGAAGAATTAAAAAGAAAAGTAATGAAAAAGGGTGAAAAGAAATAGCCCTCCATATTCAACCTTAGGGCAGAAACCGGTTCAATACATATGCTACTGGTTGTCACTAGATGACACCGGTATTGAAGACAAAGACGTCATGGACCCAGTGGACGATCAGACCTAACCTTCTAGCCACTCAATTCCTCTTAAAAGGATTTGTTTCATTCTCACTGGGAACCCTACATAATCTATCGACTTTCTCATAGAGATCGCTGGTATTGAAGGAAGGAGACCCTCTCCCTAGTCTCCGCTTAGGAAAACCAAAATGCACTAATTGAGTCTAGAGCCACGAGATTCATTAAAAGATCTCATAGGAACACTTGACATGACATCGCCTGTTGTTCATCAATAAGGACACAAGTGATATATTCTAGAGTCCCAGATCTTAGCAATTTGCAGTAACATTTATGAGAAGTTTCACTTCTCGTGATCTTCGATTGAATGGAAACTCCCGCCGTGGTCAACATCAGCAGCCTCGACAAGAAAAGTCACTTCGGTAATTCTCCGCGGATTACGCTTAGTGTCTCAAACGGTTCAGTCGTGAGGTGATGTTTGGTACCTCAAGCGACTCATCTGAATGTAGATGTACTTGGCATATCGCAAGATCTCACTTGTGGGACTCCAGTTCAGAACGGCCTCGTGAGAATTAGAGACGAGCCACACTATGTGTTAACACCCCCTCAAATTCAAACCGGCCGAATCCGCTTATTACTAACCTGTTTTTATGTTTTCTTCTTATGGAAGCTCGAGCGACGTGGATCGTGCGTACTCACACATGCTCATACCAACAACACATGAAAGTTCTCATCATAATCAAAGGCTACACAAAGTTAAAGATGATTCTTCGCCAATGAATCTAAAGACTCGAGAACTACATCATTGGTAACCAAAAGACAAATAGAAGTGTGAGCATGGTGGAGAAAGACGTGGAGACACCAATCCAACAAAGTTGACAACGGCATGCAAACCACATTATCTGATCACAAAGCATGAAGGAACAAAGAATTAAGATTATTCTATATCTACACGCAAAGTTCAAGCTCAAGGAAAATAAAGATCTTATCAAGTGGAGCATCTTTTGAATGACCAACCCTTAGGTGGAGATTGTTAGCCTTAATAGTTTTTATTAGAAGTGATGGTCATTCACGTGTAGGAACTTTGTAACGTGTTGATATCGTGCTAGAATAGTCAGTGGGTCGTGGATTGGCTAAGCTAAATGGGTATTAGTTTAGATAAGCTAGCCTTATATCAAATCCAAGTCCAATCCAATCCATACGAAGCCCATACAAGGCCCATGGCCAAGCCTTAGGGCATCTTCTTCTTGTACTATAAATACCCATCAAGTATGTCATTTGAGGGGTGTGCTTGAGTGTGTGTGTGTGTTTTCCTTTGAAGCAATATACAACTTATTGTTTCATCTTTCTTCTCTCTACCTCTCTAACATACACGAATTCATATTCAAGTCACCATCTTTTTATTCTTTTCTTTCTTATTTACGCATAAGTGTTTGGTTTAACGAGGTATACTTGTGTTCGTTAAGTGGGTATTTGTGATAAGGTTGATATATAAGGGTATAAAAATTGGACTTCTAATACTAACTATTTTTTATGTCCTTGTAGGCACGCTCATATGACAGTTTGTCATACTTGCATTCCTCAGATTTTCTATCAAGTTGTTTAAAATACACATCTTTCTTTTCAAGTTTTTCAGATTTTTCATATTTTGAAACAATTATGGAGGTCTCAGATCGAGTCTTTCATGATCTTCAACAAAATATGTTTGCAAAATAATGGACATAATATCAGAGTCAACATCTTCAAGAGAGAATCATTGAGTTTTTCCAAAACTTTGATGTGTTCAATACTTTCATTAGCTTGCTTTACTAGGGATTTATGATCCTTGACAAAGTCACTGCTTCTTTCAAAGTGCTTGTTCAACATGAATTACCCCGCACTCGATGGCGCTAACGGAGGGCAATTTGGGTTTTAAAAACTCTTTTGTTTCGTCATCATGACGAAGTAAACAGATGTTAGTTGTAATATTGGTTTTAGACTTGACACTCAAGATAGCCAATTCTAGTTTTAACGTCATCTAAAATGCTTCTAGTATCACTTGTGTTAAAAGGATTGTTTGAAGACATTTGTTCGATTTTCTAAAGAGATTTGGAAACTACAACCGGTTTCGAACCGTTTGAACCGGTGTTGACACTTTGTTTGAAACACATGGTGTGGTGGAAAACGTTGATTGTTCTTTTTGATTAACAAAAGTAATTCCATTAATTTTGTTCAATTTGTTATAATCAACGGTTTAAGATTCGATTCTTTGTTTCATTTTTGATCTACTCTCCTCCGATAGTTCCAATGTTTCAAGAGAATCACGAACAATTATGGGTTCATGCAAAGGTTTTCCATTGTTCAACACATTCGAGATTTTCGAGCTTTCTTGAGGATCAAGAAGGGTCGCTACCAAGTGCCATCTTATGTTAAGTATGAAAACGTGGATTTACTTGGTTAGAAAGCATCTTGTTTGATTTAGCTGAATGACCCGTTGTAAGAAGCAAATTGTCTAATGTTTTGATTTTTTCCGCTTATCAAGAATTTCATCAAGAAGAGAATCTTCTCATTTTGCAAAATCAAGATTAACTGCTTTTCTTTTCAAGATCGAAAAAAAGTGCTTTTTTGTTTTGAAAGTTGGTCATTTAGTTTAGAAATTTCCTTGTTTAAAGATTTGATTTTCAAATTTATTCATCAGTGTGTCATACTTGAGTTGAAATCTTTTTTCTTAAAACAATCTCGATAACCAATTTCTAATTCGGACATTTTGTTTGTATGAAATTCATAGGCTCTGCGTGCTCCTGTAACTCTCAAGCTCACGGTCAATTTAGCATTCACGCCTTAACTTCGCGATTGACCGTTCTAACTTTCTCAACTTCAATGCCACATTGATTTATTAATGATTCAACATAGCACGTGTTTCTCATCGCCTTCAGATTTTGTGCCACTACGCCTCCACTTGGATCCACATATGGAGTTTCGGAGTTCAGATTACAACTCGATTGTCTGTGTATGTATCATAAGTGGGTGCCGCGTCACATAATTCCCTGCTCACATGAGTAAACACATCAGATATGACATTGTTATAACATGGATCAATGATTGTATTTTAGATATCTGATTTGGCTATAGAGGAGGTGCTTCGAAGTCAAGTTTACATTAGTCTCCTGAAGAGAAACCCATCATAGACAGGAGGGCTGATTTTACTAGATCCGAATCCTTTGGGCTACTTTTCCGAATTGTTATCCAAATTTTTGTTTAACAAAAATTTTGGATACAAAGTTTTGATATCATATGGTATATTGATTGGTATTTTGGTTCACAAATTTTCATGAGGATATATGTTCACGGCTAAAGGTTTCGATGTATTTCAATCGTGACCACGGAGATGACTCTTTATTATTATTTATTTGGGCTTAAAGTGACGTTGACGACGAGGTACATTTTATTTCGTCTTCTTTCTTTCTTCCCTTCCGCGAAGATGACTTGTCGGGCAAATATGTGAGTGTGATGAAGACTTGCTATCTAGTTACTTTGTGATTCTTTCTCTTAACCCACAAAGTAGCTATCACTTCGGTGTCTCACGTAGTTGAGGATACACCAAGAGGTTTTGTTAATGGGTACACCGTTTCTTTTCACAAGGATAGTAAGCTCAAGTAACCGTCTGGGGAGATTTTACTTTCTCGTTCGCCATATGGGTTATCTTCACATGTGGTTACCAGCATACCGTTGAATTTGATACAGGTTGAGATGAGTTTGACAATTTCAAATGGTATTGTTCATCGACATCTTCTCACGGGCTGATTTGATTTAGGATAGAATGCTTCCAAGCACGCTTCATGTACATCAATTGTACAAGATTCCGATAAATCGAACCATCGGGAGAGAAATGTGTACATTATGGGCTGATTTGATATATGAAAGATAACTGGAATGCATTTGGTGAGATGAAGATGTTGATATATTATTCCCCTGAATGGACAATCTTGAAGAAGGTCGAGTGACAGCCTATTCTACATCTCCGCCAAGTGCGGTTAGAAGACTAAAGACGGTTCTAATTTAATTATCAAAGACTTCTTCGAATTCGTGAAATTCATCGAAAGGTTGTCATTGGGGAGAGCACTAATTAGGGGAGAGCAAAAGGTCCATTTTTATCCCATTAGATTGCTCGCATTGTTCTTCTCAAGAAGTAAAGAGATGGCAATGAGAAGATTCATGAAGTTGATGACCGCAAAGACACTTGAGTCAGCCGCTACCATTCTGTCTGTGTTTAATTTTGCTTGTAGAACATTGAAGCAACTCCCGTATGACATCACTTGGGAGAGATTGTTAGCCTCGCTTAAAGTGAAGTCATTACTTGGAATTGCATTAGTTTCTTCTTTTCTCATTCACAAGGACTAGTTTATCAATAGTGCTGTTAGGCTTGTTGAAGAGAATACCCCTCCTAGTCCCAACTAGAGGGTAGGAAGTTCATATTTTGTAGAAGTGTGTGTGGTTTCTTCTTCTTCTCTCTAGAAACACACACATCTTCCCCTTTTCTATCTAATGCAATAACCATGTCTTTCATTCTTTTGAGTTTCCCACCAACCACATAAATCACTAGTATATTCGATCCTACATATCACATTCCTTCCTTGTTATTGGTATACTTTGATACTTGAGCTTCATACACATCATCGTGGAAGAAAATGTGAACATGGGGAGGTGTTTTCATTCCCTCATGATGTGTATTCGGAGAGCTCTGGGTATTGGTGTACTTCGGTTCGAAGCTTCATACACGATCATCCGGGAAGAAAAATGTGAACATGGGAAGGTGTTTTCATTCCCTCATGATGTATTGGGAGAGTTCTTGAGCATTATACAAAGAGGCCGACCGACCATCAATTCAACTACTTGGGAATTGTTCTTTGACACCTTTTGGAATGGATCGCCTTAATTTCAGTGGGTATGGAAATTTGAGAAGATTATTTATGAGTGGGATGATACGTTGTTGTTCTTCTTGATGATATAACCCCGAATGGAGAATCTCGATTATCGTTCTTAAAAGGAGCAGGATTATGATAATGGTGTGCTTTTCTGCACCCGGCTAAGGCAAGCTTGAAATAGAGCTTCAATCTGCTCATCTAATGGATTTTGGTCGGGGGAAGCCGCCAAAGTCTCACTTCGAGATGGTTCAATTTCTTCTTCAATGCAAGAGCCTCGAAGCTGGTGGTGAGTTTTAGGATGATGACTTCTATCTTCTACAACGGGTCGCTCGATATCCTTATCTCGGTACTGAGATCATCATCTTCTTTAAACTATATCATCTACTCTATCTTTGTATATATTATCAAAAATCAAATACAAAAATATAAACCAAAGAAAACAAAATAGAAAAATATAAAATCAACAAAAACCCATAAAAATCAGAAAATTAAAAAATATCAAAAATATGTTTTCTAAAGACATGTATTCTGGTATCGATAACATCTACGGTCTTAGAAATGTCATTCAATAATGGCACGGTACCATAGATGAAGTTCGAAAGCAGAGGTGTAAATATTCCTTTTCAAAACATGTCACAAATAAAAAAATGGCTTGCAGCATTTCAGATCAGAACCGTGCTTAAAACAATGGCTTGCTATTATTTCTGATAGCAACCCGTCTTCTAAATGAAAGTGTCGATACTAAACCATTTTTCAAAATTCGTGCACTTATCCTAAAAACAAAACAAGGAAAGCATGTCGTCAAAAACCTGTTGTTCTACACAAATGTTTTTCCGTCTAAAATTCTTCGTAAAAATATTTGTGTATTAAAAATTGGTGGTAAAGAGTTGCTTTAAAACTAATGATTCGAGTTTTGTAAAATTGAAAACTCAATCAATGACTTCAGCAAACTTTTCATAAAATGAGTCATTGATTGAGGGGGAGAATGTTTTTCAAATCTACATCTTCTAACGGGCTTCTTAATTCTTATCCTAATGCTTAATTAAAATGATGTTAACCTATGTTGAAGGACTAGGTGCCTAGGATATGATTGCTAGGATTAGATGATTAGAGTTTGATGAACACATTATTCCTATACATTTATATGATCTGATTGATGTTGCATTGACTTTTATTAGTCGACATCGTCGGTGATGTCGACCACCATATATCAGATGTGTGTTCACTAACGTATGCGTATATTGGTTATAAGAATTCCGATCCGGATCCCAAGATGAATATGATGGATGCCGAAGGAAAGGGTAACCATTTCTTGAGTCGAACAAATGAAGAAACGGAGCTTAATTTGACTTCAATGGAGAGTTGGCATAATAAAATGCAGCGTAAGAGGTCTCACCTGCAATAGATGGTTTTTCTTCTAATTGATGAAGAAACAGAGCTTAATTTGACCTCAGTTGGCATTCAAAATGCAATGTAAGAAGAAGTCTCACCGCATCGCCAGACTCATTTTTCTTCCAAGCCCTACAAAGATCAACGAAGCTTCTCAACCACCTAACATATCTTTGTGCAGGATAATCATGATGATACCATTTTTCTAAAACTTTGAAAAATATTGTTTTTGAAAATGGAAAATATTGTTTTGAAAATATATTTGACTAAATTTTGAAAATCACCGGACTTCATTTTATCAAAATTTAAGTCACTCAATTATCACTGGTCATCGATTGAGGGGAGAGTGATTTAATTTAAAATATTTTCAAACAATATATCTTCAAAAGAGTCCGCTTGTACTAAATATGTGGTGATCTAAAGATTTAATGTTATGTCATGGTATGATTTTTCTTCAGAATCAAGGTCTTTCAAAATGAAATTTTTCTGTTCTTGTTTGATTGTGAAATTGTTTTGTTTTACTCAAAAGATCTCTTAAAAACAATCATACCTGACATTAACAATCTTAATGTCTTAAATGGTCCTTCTCAATATTTTTCAAAGTTAAATCAAGCCACGCCTTTCCCCAAAATCTTTTAAATGATTTAAATCAATTGGGATCACAAATCTCAAAAGGTTTGAAATTTTGATCGGGTTAGAGACCATGAGATAAATCTCTATCCGCTTTAAATGGAATTGGTTTTAGTCCTTCAAAGGCACTCCTGCCTCCATGTGCCAAATGATTTCATACACAATGCACATGTTGAGGAGGATTTATCCAAAACATGATGAGTATTTAAACCCGGCCACATATTCTCCCATGTTTTCTAAACCTTATTAAATCACTTGGGATCCAAAATCTCAAAGGGTTTGATATTTTTGATCGGGGAGAATTTGTGATTTAATTATGAAATTTGATAAAAGGTGATCGTTTTTGATTTAATTGTGTATAGTCGCTTCTCATATGTGCAAACGCTTTCGAATCTTGAAGCACATATTGAGTGGGAGCATTTTAAAGGAAAATAAACTATCGAGGTACAAAAGCTTTTATGTTTAAACATAGAGTACCTTGATTGAGTTTAAAATGGTTTCTTAATTTGGCTTGATTATGGATGTGCTTCAATTAACTGCATCTATGATAAAAAATGATTTCAAAATCCTACACATATGAGGGGGGAGAATTTACCAAGAAAATCAAATGGCTTTTTCTATGAAAATAGTGATCAAAGAAAATATTTCAAAGTCCTCTTGCCTCCTTGTGCTAAACAATTTCTAAATCATATGCACAGGTTGAGGGGGAGCATTTTCTAAATGATCAAAACTATTAAGGTACAAAATGCTTTGATCTCGGATCACAAGTACCTTGATTGTTTTTCCAAATGATTTTTCAATTGGTTTCATGAAGGAAAGAACAATACCAAAAGACCGACCAATTTATTTTTGCATGGAGTTATAAGGATGGTTATGTTAGGTATTTGTTCCCCATCCGCCGAACCGGAGGATCTCCGAGTGGACAATCCACTAGATAGTGTAGAGTCCTTAGGAATGTTGAAAAAAGGAGAAACATGAGAATATGGGAAGAGTGCTGGACTGAGACGAGCTAGAACCGGAATAAACCCAACAAGGTTCCAGTTATGAAGTCTCGGTAAGCACTTAAGGGGTTGAAGAATGAAAAAGAAATGAAATGAGAAAAGGGTGAAAAGAAATAGCCCTCATTTAATTCAACCTTAGGGTCCAAAACGGTTCAATACATATGCTACTGGTGTTTACTAAGGTAACACTGGTATTGAAGACAAGACATCATGGACCAAGTGATGCACTGCACTACAACTTCCCAAACTACTCAAGTTCCTCTTAAAAGGCTTGTTTCATTCTCACGGGGAACCGACATAATCTATCAACTTTTCTTAGAGATTGTTGATATTGAAGAAGGAGACCCTCTCCCTAGTCTCCAGCATAGGAACCAAATGTGCACGATTGAGTCTAGAGCCAAGAGATCATCCACAATATCTCATTAGGACACAAAATTAATGAAGACTTGCTGTTTCCCACAATGTGGAAAGTAAGTATATATTAAGAGTCCTACGCATTATCCTTGTGGTAAATTGCCGAAGATTTGAGTGGTATGTAAAAATATTCACAATGAAGATGGAAATCCTTATAGAGCCAACATTAAACAAGCTCTTGGTGAGTGACATGTGAGATCTTGCAAAAGATCAAGCTTGTGACAACTGGATTGAAACAACGGGCGATTCACTCGGAATCAACCTTGGTCCAGAATGGAATTGACGTACTTTTGGAAAACCATTCCAGTGTGCAAATCTTCTTTTCTAGCACATCGAATGTATTCATGTTTTCAAATACAAAAAGTATCTCGATTGAAAAAAAATACTTTTGAAAAACTGTTCGATGTGTAAATATTCTTTTCTCTAGCACGTCAATGTGTACTCTTTTCAAATAAAAAGTTTTTGATTAAAATTGATCTTTCTCATAAAACCTTCGTCGTATTGCAAAACTCTTTCTTCTAAGCACACGCTGATTGGTTTTCAAATCAATTTTTCATCAATCGCTGAATCTCAATTCATTGGTTCACTCGATGTTGTCTTCTTTGAAGACGTTCGGTTTGCAGAAACTTCTAGAACATTTGCGAAACCCGTCAAGGAGATTCTTCGAATCCTACCCGATCAAAGGAAGTATTTGTACCGATCAACGGGGAACCGTGGGCCGTGGTAATACCAATTCAACGAAAGTGATCAAAGACACTTTCATGTGTTTTATTCTAATTGTTGTTTGCAGTACATTTGGACGGTTGCGGTGATCGAGAATGAGTCATCCAAAGCCGCATGCTCACGGCATCACACTTAATTTGAAGAAATCATGACGGTGCATATCTACATAACGGCTCCGATATTTCTATACTATGTCTGCTCGCTTATTCGCAAATATCTTGAACGGTAAAAGCTTCCGCTACTCGATGGAAAGATGTCATGATTCAAAATGTGAGCATGTCGGTCCGAAATTCACAACTTCACATGATGGCAACACAACAAAGGGTGATCCAGAGATTTACTGATGATCTCAAAGAAAGCTCGAAGATCATCAAAGATGTGGATCGATTAAAGGCCTCCACTAAAAGTACAAATCAATGCGGACTTTGAAGAATCGCTACAAAAGCACAAAGATTGCGGAACTTGAAGAATTGAAGTCTACGAGCTCAGAACAAAGTCAAGAATAGAATGCTAGGATTCGAAATGTAAAAAATGGGGTGACCTCCCAGGAGATTGTTAGGAATTAGAAAATTCCATAGTGAAGAGTCGGTCACCCCAAATATTATCTAGCATAAGTTAGCTCTTAGAATTTTCGTTAGTTACTTTATTTAGTAGTTTATTTATTAGTTTGTAGCGTAGTATAGCGTAGAGCAACACCGTGGAGGAAGGGCGGTCTTTACCCACTGTATGCACGATCCACGGCGTTAGGAGGTGGTATTTCATGTAACTATAAATACCCCTTCCATCCATGGAAGGGGTGGTGCTTCATTCAATCTAACCTTTTACATTTGAGAACCAAGTCTCTACCAAGAAAACACCCAACTCTCTTTTCTCTCTAATGGCTAACATGTTTTTTGATCATCCAAGACCACCCGAATCATTAACACAATAAAATATCGATCCTACATAAGTTCCTTTTCATCAATGGAGAGTGATGAAAACTTCTCAATCTTAAGCGGCATTTGGTATGCTATCATCGGTCTCATCCTTGAATCGCAAATTCTAACGATGGATCATAAGTCATCCGGTGTTTTCTACAAAAGGTTTTCCTAGAATAGCGTGGGACAAGCTAGGATCTATGGCGTACTAATGTCATCACTATTATGAAATCCGTTGGAAACATGAAACTACCTACATACCGGGGCAATCCTTAACTACCAAGAAAATTGCAACTAACCCTAAGATTATCAGGATCTTGCCTAGTCATTACCCAATTATAGTAGGTGCTAGTCATTATGTTTATTAGGGACTTGCGGTCAATGTAGGTCTTTGCCACGAAAAAGTGTCCTATGCAACATGGTATGTTAAGATTCCAAGGGTTGATCCTATGGCTTCTCCTAACATACATGTGACGGAGGTCCGCACTAAGTGAGGTGGCGAGATAGTTCTTCTTCAGTAGGAAACTTATTGAAATAGTCATTGTCTACTTCATCTACTTCCTCGGTTGTTTCAATCCTAGGTGTTTCACTAACCTCAAGTATCGTTTCATGGTTAAACTTCGTCATTTGTTCTATTAGGTTTCACTAAGGTGATGGTATTGACGAATTGAACAGCGTTTAGCTTCGCTTACTTGGGTTCTTAATCTCTACCCGAAGTTTCGGGGTGAGATAGCATTAACCTTTCTATCACTATTGGTCATGGCTTTCAAGAGGTTATCTATCTTCCTATCCATCTCGGCTTGTTGTTGGTTAAAGCGGTTCGAGAGCTTAGCTATTTGAGCTTCTTGGGATGCGACTAGGTGTTGCAACATCCCTCAATGTTTTGTTGGTTAGGGGCGTGAGATGGGGGCCATGAGAAATCATTGGATGTGAATTCTTTGGTTTGACCCCAATAAAAGTCGGGCTTGCCCTTCCATGCTTCTCGAGTCATTAAAAGTCCTAGGTCGGGTGTTGTAGGGAATCTTCCGTTCCATTAGTGCGAGAGGATGCGTAGTCAGCGGAAGCTTGTTTGGGGAATCTTGTGCAAGTGTGCGTGTTATGAGGACCACTACACAGCTCACACGAGGAAGAAACTTTGTTCACTTGGCGTGAAGACTTAGGATTTCGTAGAGAGCTCATTAGGAATTTAACTTGATCTTCAAGCTCGAGCATCCTAGAATTGAGAAGATTGTGAGTCAATGGGAGGCAAGGAGATTGCCTACGGTTTTGGGCAACTTCGGGGTCATTCCAACTTTAGTTGTCATAGAGCAAGGTCCTATTATACCCCGATTCTTCCATGGTGAGATCACTAAGTTTTCCACCGGCCGCTTGATGGATAAACGGTGGGGAAGTTGACATGATCATAGAAGAGTTGGACTTGAAGCCAAGATCAATCGTGATGAGGACTCTATGGAGTAAGTCCTTGAATCGAGTCCATGCTTCGTAGAGATTCACCTTGACGTTGTTGGAACATCAAGATTTCATTCCTAAGCTTAGTAGTTCTTCCCGGTGGAAAAAATTGAGCAAGAGGAGGTGAGATCATCCAACTTGAGATGGGCGTGGGGAAGTCGCCAAGCCAATTACTAGCTTGGTAAGTAGAGAGAATTGGAAGAGCATGACGGCGTGGTCTCCCGTGTAGTAGCATCGAGGTCGATGGAATCGACAATTTTAAAGAAATCCTTAAGATGCTGATTAGGATCTTTGGAATGAAGTCCATGGAATGCACATCTGTTTTGCACCAATCGGATGGTGTAGGATCCTGGGCGTAGTTTGGGCTTGGTCGGGAAGCTCAATGGTGTTTCTATAGCCTAGGTGGCTTGGTATTTAGTATTCACCAAGAGTACGGCCTCTTGGTGGGTCATTTGGTGGTAGGTTGATGAATGGTGGTGGGTTATCACCTTCCATGATGAAAAGTGATGGGATTACTAACAAAGGTCACGAAGAAGGGGGATAGACTACGAGGAAGCTAAAAAATGGAAAAAAGCTTACTTGATAGGAATCAAGCAAGGAAACCTAAATGAGGTGGACTCCTAATTAGCTATTCTATTCCACGGCGCCAAAACTTGATAACTTACTTTGGTGGATTCGAGGTCAAAGGAACTTCCTTTTAGATCGAGCAAGTTTTTCAACACCACTGAAACGATGAACCTAATCATTGTAGTGTAGTATTAGGGTAAGCCACGGGAATTCATATCGTTCTCTTGGGGAATAGGAATGCTAGTGAGAAGTTACTACGCTAAGGTTGGGGTTGAGGAAGATTATTTTTTATATTTTTATGTTTTTTTTAGGAAATGGAAAGGTACGAATCTCGGGGTTTGGATTTGGGGGTTGGTATTTCTACCGATTACTTCTACTTATCTAATTATCTAAACTAAGGTGTATGTGGTCTATGTCTATCGTTGTGTGCTCGTTATGATAGTTAAAATGTATTTGCTTAGGCTTTACTCCTAGTTATCTCCTATTAATGGTTGAATTGTCCGTCCTTATTCTTAATGCGTTGTGTTTCTAAGTTAAGTAGGGTATGCGTTTATCCCTAACTCTTTGAAGCTACCAAAGGTTAATGACTACAAAATGTCTAGGATTAATAAACTTTAACTCTAAGGTATTCTTTGGATGTATAGCCTACAATTACCCTAGGTGATTATAAACTAAGGTTCAACAAAGATTAATCAAGCATTATTAAGCTTGAATGACCTATCGCAATACTAGGTCAATCACAATTAAGATAAGAGACAACCAATCAATATTCAATAACTAAGTTTCATATTACCTAAGCAAACACACAAGTAAATTAGCGGGACATGGGGAACATGCAAGCATACACACAATCAAAGGAAGACATAATTAAATTAATGAAGTAAAACACTTATCTTGATGTAAGATAGGGTATGGAACCCTAAAATACTGTACAAGACAGCCTTGGTTGGGTTTAGGTTTTACTCCAAAGACTACACACAGCGAAAAATTAGGTTTCTATATATAAGATTACAAATGCGACGGCGTCCTACTTTAATTTGTGGCGGCGTCGGTCCATATTGGGTTTCGATCTTGGCGGCGTTAGTATTGCGACGGCGTCACCTTATGCTTGTGGCCGTCCTCTTCGTCTCGGCGTCGTGCGGATTAAATCTAGGGCGTCGGCTGCGGCGCCCCACTCTTAAAAGCGGAAGCGTCACTTGTAAATGAGCAATTTGGCTCTTGAGTCATCACAAAACTTGTCGCGTCTCTAATAGAACGACACGCGAGTCACTTGTAGAGCGGACGCGTCTCCATTAGTTCGGCGGCACGAGTGTCTCGATTCTTGACTTTGGCCATTTTCTTAGGTATATTAGCGCTTTTTAGTCGAATAAGTGTCATTCCAGCAATTTGCATCGAGATACCTAAAAAGTGAAAAGGAACTATATTAAGTAATAACGGATACAAAAGTGATCAAATAAGGGCTTAAACGACCCTTCAAAAGGTACATTCTAAAACCTTATCACATCACTAGTGAACTAGCTTGAAATTATTACCCGTCCTGGTCAAGTCCATAGAAAGTTTCTCGAGATGGTACATTTCTTAACTTTGATTTCTCGTCAATTCATTGGTTCACGTGAGTCGAGCTCTTTTAAGATTTAAACAACGATCATTAAACATTTTTGATCACATTTTAATCATGTTTTCTCCCCCTCAAAAATAGCATATTCATGATATTTTTGATATCAACGGATTAAACAACATTTTTAGAATCTTTTAGGGAGACAAACGGAATTGATTTTAGCATGAAATTGGAACATTTTGGTTTTATACTCCCCCTTTAATAAAGCATAATCATTTAAAGGGTTCGGATGGAGTTATCTTGAGGACATAATATTTTGAAATATTTTGAAAAATCTTTTGGAACAATCTTGAAAAGGTGCTCAAGATGATGATGATTTCTCTGATTTTAAATGTAGTGCACTGAAGTGTACACTAGAGATTTTCTTTTGAAACATGAGTTTTGATTTGAAGTAATCAAAAATCATCATTTTAAGTCCGGGTTTCGTACTTAAGTATACAAAAGCCATAGTGAAAGAAATTTTGAGAAACGACATGTTTTAGAAAACATTTAAAGAACTCTAGCTCAAGCATCTGTACATGTCCGTATCATTGTTGAATGACATTTCTAGAAATGTACGAGAATATCGATTATCTGAGAGACATGTCGTGGGAAGAATATTTTTAATTTTCGATTTTATATTTTTTTGTATTTTTTGAAAGTTTTATATTTTTATATTTTGCTTTTGTTGGTTTTTTAAATTTTGTATTTGGTTTTAAAAAATATTTGTGAAGCTTTTGTAAAATCATTTTGAAGATTAGAAAGGCGTTCTAACTTCTTAGAGGTTAGGCTTAGCATTCCAATTAGTCGAACTAAATCGTCAAACCTTTCTTTTGGAAGGGCTTTAGTAAATAGATCGGCGAGATGGGTATCTGTCTTCACGAATTAATTCAACAATACCTTCTTCTACGTGCTCTTTTATGAAGTGGTAGCGGACTCACGATATGATTGTTCTTTGAGTGATGAACGAGGATTACAGCGATATGGCTATGGCACTTTTCGAGTCACAATACATAGGTATTTTATCGAAAGTAAGCCATAATCTGTGAGTTGTGTTCTCATCCATAGAACTTGAGCACAACACGTAGATAGATACATACTACTCACCGGTGGTTGAAAGTGCAGACAATCTTGTTTCTTTGAAGACCGACTTACTAACTTTTCACCCAAAATTGTGTGCTCTTCTGAGAGTACTTTTCTTTGTAACTTGATCACTGCGTGATTAGCATGCGAAAAAGCTATTAGATCAAATCCGGATTCCTTCGGATACCAAAGTCCTATGTGAATGGATGTCTTCGGTATCGAAGATCCGTTTAACCTCTTTGAGGTGAAGTTAGGTAGGCTTTTCTGAAATCGTGCTAATAAGAAAACAACAAAATGAATATCGAGTCGATAGCGGTGAGTACTTGAGAGAACCAATCATGCTCCGATATTTCTTTGGATCGATGGGTTTCCCAAATAAATTGGCTCCAATTTTTGGTGAAGTTACCATTGGCGTCGAGGCAATCTCAATTATCCATATCATGATTTTTCAAAATCTCAGTTGTATATTTAGATTGATTAATGAAAATTCCACGAGGGGATTGATGTATTTGTAAGCCAAGGAAAAATTTTAGTTCCCCCATAATGGACATTTCAAATTTGCTTTTCATGAGATTTTCAAAATGTTTTGAAAGATTCGGATTAGTGAACCAAAAAATAATAGATCGCGTAAATCTGAACAATCAAAATGTCATTGATGTATTTTCGAGTAAACAAGGTAGGATCAACAGTTCCTTTAGTGAAATTGTTATTGAGCAAGAAAGAGGGCAGTTCGTCACCTGCGGCTCGAACTTGTTTCAAACCATAGATTGCCTTTTTGAGTTTGTAGATGTAGTCTGGATGATCCATGTCTATGAAGTCTTACGGGCACCTCACCACTTCTTCTTTCAAAGTTCCATTCAAGAATGCGGTCTTGATGTCCATTTGATAAACCGTGATGTTTTTGTGGTTGCATAGGGTAAATATCTGGCTGCTTCAAGTCGGCTACCGCGTGAATGATTCTTCAAAGTCTATTCCTTCTTCAATGCGTATCCTTTGGCCACAGCGAGCTTTATTGCGAATTACAGTCATTTCTTCATCCTTTTGTTCTTCCATAACCATTTGAGATCAATGACTCGAATGTCAATTGGTCTGGAACCCGGATCCCAAGAGTCATGAAGGCGGTATTGGAGAAGTTCCTCTGCATCGCTTCATCCATCGTTTTACGCCATTGCCTCTGAATGTTCTTTGGTTCTCTATTGCTAATTGAGCAAGTAAATGCACAAGTCACGGTCACGTGGCAAGTTGGCGTCTCTTCGAATTGCCCTTGAAGGTTCACTGTGTTCAATTGGATGGTCTTTTGTCCACTTCATAGTAGAAGATACGTGGATTTAGCGTATCGAGTTAGATGGTTCTCGTAAGCTAGAAGATGATTCAGTTGATTTCGTAGCAAAGGGTTTTAATCGTCTTCATCTAACATTGCATCGTTTTGGTTTTGTGTAGGTTCTTCTTGAAATGATATGTTTTGGTTTTGCTCATCAACTGTTGGTAGAACGGTTGCAGAATTAGAGTTGTTGTAGATGATGTTGATAGAGTTAGAGCATTGGTTTCGACGTGGTAGATGCATCTTGTTGGTGGTGGTGGATGATTTTGGCGGTGCTTAGGAGGAATGATGGTTTGATGCATTTGTCGAGGTTCCATCATAGTACTCATCGAACATTAACTCGAAGAAATTCTCCCATTCATGTTCTAAAGGTTTGTCAAACGAAGTTGATTGAGCTCTTTGAGGTATGAGTCTTGGCTGATGTGTCGAAGTCTGTGGGTTATGTTCGGGTCCTAATCGTTTTGATTAGAAGCCATCGGGGGTTAGCGCGGGTTCGGCGAGTCTCAGAAGCCATTTGAGAAAGTTCATCAAAATTCACATTCATCGTCTCCATTATCTTCCTAGTTCTTACATTATCCACCACGAATGCCCTCGAGTTATCGAGTATCTAATGAAGATTCCAATATCACCTTTAGCCTTCGGTTTTCCTAGATCTTTTATGTGGATTCGTCGGATAGCACAAAGCGCCAAACACGTAAAGGTAAAAGATATCAAGTTTTCTATTATTCCCAAGCTCATATGGGGTTTTATTGAATCATGGATGGATTAGGGATGGGTTACGAGTGAAACAAGCATTGGCAACAACATCAACCCATAAAAATAGCGGTGCACTAGAATAAATTAGCATTGTGCGAGCAGCTTCCACAAGAGTTCGATTTCTTTTTTCAACTACCCCATTCTCTTTGTGAGTTCGACGAAGCGATGTGTGTGTGATTCCAACATCTTCAAAATAAGTTCTTAACTCCGATTTGTAAATTATGTGTGGTTTGTCTTACTTCTTACTACATTGGAGCTTGAAGAAGTACTTGAATACAGCTTGAAGGTGATGATGATGCCTCGTGCTTCATCTTTTGACCTCGAGAAACTTAACCCATGTATATCTTGGTAGTCATCAGCGTTAACAAGAATATAATTTTTCCCGTTTATGCTTTCAACTCTCATTGGGCCACATAAGTCCATGTGAACATAATATGCAACTTTGCTTGAGGCGATTTAGGTTTATATGATGCTCTTTTGCCTTTTCCTTGTTCACATGATGGACATAAGTGATCCTTGGTGTATTTGAACTTTGGAAGTCCATTGACGATGTTGTCTTTGGAAATTTTGTTGATGGTGTCGAGTGAGATGGGATAATCTGCCACAACCGAGGACTTTGTTCCAAATGCTCGTGTCATAAGACATATTGGTGATGAAGAGGCCATTTGGTTTATGTTGATAGCATACAAGTTTGTGTCACGATTCCCGATTAAGAGATCAATGCCATCCAAGTTTCGAACGAAGCATGCATTTCTCCTAAATGCAACCTCTAAATCGCATCACAAGCGCCCGACGAAAAACAAATTGTGTCCCAACCTTTCGACATAGTAAACCCGAGTGATCAAAATATTTCCAAATGGAAGATCTCCATAACCCATGATAGCTGCTACATGATCATTTCCAAATCGTACAGTTCCCATGAATTTCAGGACAAAATTGATCAGCATCTTGATTCCGGTCATGTGCTTGTAGCAACACGAGTCGACAATCAAAGACATATTTCGATAACCGCCAAAACGAGAAGAAGATGCTTTTTGGAAACCGTTTTGATTTTGGTTCCTTTGGGTTAGTGGTAAAATCCAGATCACACTCATAGAAGGTTTCTACTGGGTATCTTTGGTTTAGCATTCATTCGACCATTCTCGATTGTTAACATTCTACCTGTAGGTTTCCAAATACCATCCCTAAAGGAAAAACTATGCTTTTTATCTATAGTGTAAGACCTAAATCTTGCAACTAGACTTCCTATTGGTTTAGCATAAGTTCCTTTTGGAGCGTTCTTCTACGAATGGCTGATCATTCACATTCTTAGAAACACAATCATCTTGAACATTAATTAAATATTTCATGCAAGCTACACAAACAGATTCAACACATTCATTAAACATAGCAAGTTTCTTAGGTTCATTACATTAGGATGGTATCCTTCTTATTAGAAAGCGGTAAATTCCTAGGGTGTTCTTCTACTTTCTTCTCTTTATTCAAGCTACTACTCTAGAAGGGGTGAGACTCTATTGTTCCTTGTATTTCTCCTAGGCTTTAGTCTGCTGCTCCTAGAGGTGCTTTCTATTCCTGTAGAAGGTAAGGCACACGCATTAGGATTCCTATTAGTATCAAAAGAAGTGGTTTCAGCTTTCCAAGTCTCTTTAGAGTGCTTGTTTAAACTTATGTTGTTTGTTCCATATGGTTTAGATGTGGAGGCAGACGCATTAGTGGTACTTATCTTAAAAAGGGCAGGTGCTAAAACTTTTGGTTTCTCGATAACCGCTTTTTCATTTTCAACAATATTTACTTGTTGCTTTGGCAAGGCAAGTTGAGTGGTGGTTTTGACAAAATCTTTTTTCTCATTGACTTTTGGAGGAGAAATAGACATTTTTGGTTTGAAAACCGGTTTTGGAACATTTTCCTTCTCCTCAGTCAATGGTTTTGCAATATTAGTATCCACAACCTTTTCTTTTTGACATTCGGTTGAGCTCTCAAAAGATCATTTTGCTCTTTCATGTCCTTGTAAGCACACTCATACGACAGTTTGTCATACTTGCATTCCTCGGTTTTTCGATCAAGTTGTTTAAAATATGATACATTTTCTTTTTCAAGTTTTTCAAGAGCCTTTTCATATTTTGAAATAATTGCGGTGGTCTCGGTGGAGTCTTTCATGATCTTCAACGAAATAAGTTTGTAAGACAATGGACATGATATCGGTGGTTATAACATCTTGAAGAGAATCATTTAAATTTTTCAAAACTTTGATGTGTTCAAAACATTCATTTGCTTTCTTTACCAGGGATTTATGGTCCTTGACAAAGTCACGTTTCTTTCAAAAGCTTGTTCAAAATGAATTACCCCGAGCGATGTTATTTGGCGGAGTGGCAATTTGGTTTCAAAACTTTTTTCATTTCATCATGAAAACTTGAAAACCAGTTGTTAGTACTAAAATTGGTTTTGGATTTGACAACTTGTTGAAGGTATCCAATTCTAGTTTTGAGGTCATCTAAAAATCTTCTTGCATTACTTGTGTAAGGGTGATGCGGGTTTTCTTCGACGAGTCTTAAATTTATATTGTCTGCAATACCTATGGTCTACTAGTGCACTAACGAGGCGGTGTACCCGATCGGTGTGTAGTGTAGTATTGCTTGAGGTCGTCCCAAGAGCTACGTGGATTGGAAATTAACTTAAGTCTATGTCACAATATTAATGGCTTTTAGAATTGAAATAAAATTAACTAATAAAACAAGGAAATAAAAGAAAGCAAATAAAGGCAAAATGTGATCAATGAATGTTGCTAACCTAGTTACTCATCCTAGCTAGTTATGTCTCGTCTACTTACTTCCAATTACTTCAGGTGGGGTCAAAGTCGAGAGGACAACATTTGGTCAGTTAGCCCTAACCTATGACAAGATGCCACCACAGAGGGATCGAGTAGCACACTTCATAAGTCCTTGTTCTTCTGGTCCCCTAAGCAGTCATTAAGAATGCTACATGCTAGATTCATAATAGTGAGTGCCCGGCCGTTAGGAACTTAGACACTACACCCCCTATTCTTAAGTTCATCCAGCGATAGGTGATCAGGTTAAATGTCGCATAAGTAGAAAGGGTGTAGGTTGGTCATATCTTACCCTTCCGTCTCGATCCGCTCACCTAGGGTGGGTTGGTCATATCTCCTAGGCAATTGGCCTCTACCGCCATTCAAAACTACCAAACCAAGGGTGGCTACCAATAAACTATGCATGCATACACTTAGAAATAATTATGCGAAAATAAAGTAGCGTAAACAAAACCATTAAGGAATCATAACAAGGCCGGCACCGGTGCTTAGCCAAACATATAGTAAATCATACCAACAAAATGAATAAATCATAAATTGAATTGAACATAATGTTTGATACAAATTACTTGATGTAGAGCTAATAATGATGATGATTGCTAGTGAATTCTTCCTTCAGCTTGGGACTCTTGGAAAATATGCAGGTGGTGCCTAATCGACCCCGGGAAGGGGTGAGAAGATACAAAAATGCAGATTTAGGGCTGTATTTATAGGCCCCGACATGGTTAGGGCGTAACCTTAGGGCTAATGCAGCGTAACTAAAGTCGTGCGCAAAATCGGGATCTCGAAAAATTACGTCGTAACTAAATTATTTTGTTACGTCGTAACTATACTGTAGTAACTTGAATAATCTAATTCGACTTAAATTGCTTCACGTACTTTTCTTCATCCTTTCATTTACTTGAAACATTTTTGCACTAGATGTAAACTTTAGGCCCCTCATCGTACTTCTTCATTTATATTGTAGTCCTTGAAGTAAATAAACTTCATATAAGTTGTCACCTTTAGTCCACTGTGCGCACTTGTTATTTTTACTTTTCATCCTCGGAGTAAATATTATCTTCATTTAGCCACGGGACTTCAACTCCTTAGCGCCCAAGTAATAATTACGGCGTAATTAAATTACCGAATTACGTCGTAACTCTTCAACCGTATATTTTTATCCGCTCCGTAATTATCTCTACGGCGTTACTAAATTGCCATGTTACGCCGTAACCTTCATAAAAATAATTACGACGTAACCATAAGAGATGGTTGCAGTATCCTTCAAAGCTCATATTTACGCCATAACATTATTAGCTAGTTACGGCGTAGTCTTCACATAAAATCCAAAGGCCCTCATAAATCAATCGTCAGAACATATACTTGGCCTTTTATCACTTGTTTTCCGCTCCAACACCTCATTTATCCTGAAATGCAAATATGAACGAATATGAAAGAATTAAGTACCATATTAATGCAAATGAGGCCATAAACACGGGAATTTGATATTTTTGGGGTGATCACTCAACTGCTCAGTCATGGCGAGTATTCTATCATAGGCTTGGCAAAGATACTAATCTCCACCACTAGAGTCTATAGATGCAGCTATTCTAATAGGCAATGGGTTGACATAACGGGCTTATGGGGTTATTTTGTCATTACTAACGAGCTACGGCGAAGGGAAAAAAACCAATGATACATGACCAAATCCATGGCCAAGACACCAATGAATGCTCGCTTCCTCACCTAAACTCGATTCATGACTAAGGGTAGGATAAGACATGAGAAATTTTAATGGGTGTAAACAAAAAGTCACGAAACAAATAGATTCCTAAGTTCACAGTCGCCCCACCACTAGTCGCATTCAATCCCATAGCAAAAATCGAGGGTCAAGAGTCAAGGGGTCTTCAATAATCCAATCCACGAGTTAATGCATAAGAAATTTAATGCGGTGCCTCATAAACTCCATAATCTAGGCAAATAAGATGCATCAACTCGGCCTTCATCATAAATGAAAAAAGAATGTGCTATATAAAATTTTTTAAAATTTGGGTCAATTTAGCACATATTTCTATCAAAATTAACCATTTCTATCAAAATTAACCATTTCTATCTCCCATCCCCCACTTGAAATGTACAATGTCCCCATTGTACGAATATTAAAATTTGAAAGGCGAGATAGAAATGTTCGGGTTTCTAATTTTATCCGTAAGACAAAAGCGGATATGTAAAATTCTAGTTGAACAAAAACACTAATTATAGACAAAACACTTGCTTGCATGCTTTTTTTTTTGATGCAAGACAAGGTATACATGGATAAATGATCTGAACATAAAAGTATCCCCACTTGAGATCAACTATCATCTAAACCCGATTTTCTTCCAAAACCCTTTATTCAAAACCCGCGACTTTCACCAGTGGAACCAAAATTAACCAAGCGTGCTGGGACCATGGACATAAGGAAACTACTGGGTAGGCTAGGCGATGGGTGTAACGAAACATATATAGGGTGAACAAAATGAAAGGAAAGGCTTTGAAGGGTGTATCTAGGGGTATCTTGCACTAATGATGAGTGGAACAACGAGGGTTTAATAGGGGATTGACTAATCGATGTGAAAAGTCAATATACACAATACATACGTGGGATATTTGGGTTTAATCCTAAAATTGCCTTAAATCCTAAACTGCAGATCACACCAAGTTTCCTCAGTGGAATGCTCATTATTGTGGTCTCGAAAAGATATACAAGGCCAAGTTCTAAAGTCTACTACTACTACACCCGCGGCACACTCATTTTATGGTATTATGTATAAGGGGAAAACGGAAAGGCTTATCCTCACACAATGGAAATATAGGGCGGTGTGCTCGGTCTAGATTAATCGGTTAAGTAATGAAAAACATGTCAAAATTTATTAATGAAACACTTTTCATCAAAACTAGAAAAATAAGGCAAGTAAAATCAGGATGTCTATGTCTAATCCCTTCCCAACTTGGGTCACACTTAAACATATAAATGAAAGATAAGAAGGGTTAGAATTGGAGAGAAACTCCCACGGATTTGCTTGGCATGATCAGACACTTCTGAACAAGCGTGTCCGCTTTGATTCATGAGCAAACTTTAATAACTTGAATTCACTTAAGACAACCAAACGCATCATACTAGAAAAACAACAAGAAATAAAAGAAAATGAAAAACCTAACTCACTTTGGTAGGAATCACGGTTGCATTTAGCGTATGCAACAAGCCTTTTAAACCACATGGTGTCCCAAGTGGAGTTGAATCTCGTGAGGGTTTACAGGGAGCACACCCACAAAGTTCATTTAAAATACTAATACAAGGTTATTGTGTTTTAAAATGAAAAGAATAAAGAGGAAGGTTACGTCGTAACTCTTATGAGGGGATACTGCCCGTAACTAGCAAAACTGACATAAAAGCACCTGGCGGTGGTTCGGCGTAACCCGCAGGAGATAATGCTGGCAAATGATTATATCGTCAAAAATATGCTACTAAAAAGTTGGTTCTGGTAATTACTAAGATGAGTTCTGTAGTAACTTTGGTGAATCGACAACTGCGACAACAATTACTTCCTCGTTTCTGCAAAAATGGTTAGAAAACACAAAACCCAACTATACTAATAAAATGAAAAAGAAAAGATAGGCATGGGGTGCCTCCCACGAAGCGCTTGTTTTTGTTAGAGTCTCGAGCTTGACTCACCCTTATTTACTACGTAAAATGGTGTTCATCCCCTCACTTGAAATCAAGTGTGGGTGAAAATAATAAGCCCATGAGAGTGTGAATTTGCTATGGGGTGGGGAAATGATAAATTATGATAATACCTAAAAGGAGATGTCATTTAAGCTCCATACCTTACCCATTTAGTTGATGGCATTGATGATTGGTTCACCTCATGGATGGATGATTAATTGGCTCGTATGTCTTCTCGTTAATCACTGAAGTGTCCAGGATCTTGTCCTCTAATTCCATTGCGAGATCAACTAAAATTGGTTCAGATAGCGGCTACACACAACCATTATCGGGTGATGTGATAGGTTGCCGCGATTTCATCCATAATTCGGCATCACGAATAGAAAAACAAGCAAGATTGTTAGGAATAAAAGAAGAGTTAGAAGTAAAACCATTTTGTGTTGTGGTTGATTCCTCATTAGCTTGCGGCGTTGCTTCATCACTCTGTAAGTTCTTTGCTTCCATTTTATTTGATTGATCATTCCCTGTTTCTTCATCTCTCGCAACCTTTAAAAGTCCTGGAAATGGGATAGGTGGGACATAAGGTCTGATATGAGGAACCGACTCCTAGTTGTTGACTTCTTTCATCTTTCCCACCGTTGCTTTGATAGTTCCAACTGCATTCTTTTTACTTCCCATGACCTTTTGGTTTAATTTATCAAGCATATCCTCCAAGCTTTTCTTCTTAGCATCAAGCTTCTCTAAATTCAAGTCAGCGCCTCGCCTGATTTCCTAATCATTTCGTCATTCGAGCCGTGCATCCTTTTAAGATTATTAGTTGGCGGCTTCCTCAATGACTCAACATACGACTGCTCATATTCATCTTGGAGATAGTGTTCTTGTATAGCTTGAATGCTCTCCTTAGCCATCTTCATAGCACATCCAAGTCTATCAATCTGCTTGGTGATGTCACCAATGTCATTCAAGCCTTTGCTATTTGTTACCCAAGTGGTTGCTCCATCATACCAATTTTGTGAATGGTCAGCCATCTTTTCAATTGATCTAAGGGCTTGTGCGGGTGGCATTGTAGGGATAGGTCCTTGAGAGTCGAGCATTTGGCGGGACGGAATGTTTAATCCTTTGTAGAAAATAAGGACCATCGATGGTTCTTGATATATCGTTGGGCATCTATAAAGAAGGTCATTAAATCTTTCCCAAGCTTCATCTAGCGTTTCATCCATCTTACGTGCGAAATTCCTTATTTCTTCCATCTTTTTGGCAATCTTTGAAGGAGGATAATATCTTCGAATAAATGCTTTCTCCAAAAGATTCCATGTATTGATCGACCCAGCAGGAAGCATCTTCATCCATCTTCTGCGCACCGGTGAGTGTAATAGGGAACACTCTAGCATTAATGCATCTTGAGAAACTCACGGAGTGTGGAAAAGATCTGCGATCTCAATACTCTTGTTACATGCGGTGGGCATCATCATCGTTAGTTTCAGCTTTTGTCTAAGTTCCCTCATGAGCTGGCGGCTAATCTCAAACTTCGATGTCATCATTAAACTCGGGATATCACGATGCGATCTTTGGTTACTTTGAGTCAGCGCAATATATTCTTCCATAGTAAGCATGTCAAAATCACGAATCTTCCATATCACGAAATATCAAAAACAAACAACGAGAAAAGAAGAGAAAATAAAACTAAAAAAAAAATAAAGAAAATAAAAGAAAAACTTAAATTAAAATCCTAAATAGCTCCCGGCGGCGTAAAAAACTTGATGCGGTTTCTTGACCAAGTCTTAAATTTATATTGTCTACTTGTACATGGTCTACCACTATAGCTAGCGGGCGTGTACGATTAGTGTGTAGTGTAGTATTCGATAAGCGAGGTCGGTCCCAAGAGCTCGTGGATTGGAAATTAACTTAAGTCTATGTCACGATATTAATGGCTTTTAGGATTGAAATAAAAATAACTAATAAAACAAGGAAATAAAAGCGATAAAGGCAAAGATGTGATCAATGAAGGAGAATGGTGCTAACCTAGTTACTCATCCTAGCTAGTTTATGTCTCGTCTACTTACTTCCAATTACTTAGGTGGGGTCAAAGTCGAGGGGCGGCATTCGGTCAATTAAGCCCTAACCTATCGGCAAAGATGCCACCACCAGTCGAGCATGCCAGTCATAAGTCTGTTGTTCACGGTCCCCTAAGCCGATTCATTAAGTACAGCTACATGCTAGATTTATAATAGTGAGTGTCCGGCCGTTAGGAACTTAGACACTCACCCCCTAATTCTTAAGTTCATCCAAGATAGGTGATTGGTTGGTCAAATCGCACAAGTAGAAAGGGTCGTCGGTTGGTCATATCTTACCGCTTCGTCTCAGTCCTCACCTAGGGTCGGTTGGTCATAACTCCTAGGCAATTGGCCTCTACCGCCATTCAAAACTACCGAACCAAGGGTGGCTACCAATAAACTATGCATGCATACAATTAGAAATAATTGTATGCGGAAATAAAGTAGCGTAAACAAAACAATTAAGGAATCATAACATGGCGGCACCGGGGTGCTTAGCCAAACATATAGTAAATCATACCAACAAAATGAATAAATCATAAATTGAATTGAACATAATGTTTGATACAAATTACTTGATGTAGAACTAATAATGATGATGATTGAGATTCTTCCTTCAGCGGCTTCGGTTATTTGGAAAATGCCAGGTGGTGCCCTAATCGACCATTGGGAGAGGGGTGAAAAGAGATACTAAAAATGCAGATTTAGGGTTGTATTTATAGGCCCCGACATGGTTACGGCGTAACCATAAGGGCTAATTATGCAGCGGTAACTAAATTCGGTAGCAAAGAAATCGGGATCTCGAAAAATTGCGTCGTAACTAAATTATTTTGTTGCGATTAAGTAACTAATCCTGTTGTAACTTGAATAATCTAATTACGACTTAAATAACTTCGTACTTTTCTTCATCCTTTCATTTACTTGAAACATTTTTTGCACTAGATGTAAACTTTAGGCCCTCATCGGTACTTCTTCATTTATATTGTAGTCCTTGAAGTAAATAAACTTTATATAAGTTGTCACCTTTAGTCCACGATGGCACTTGTTATTTTTACTTTTCATCCTCGGGTAAATATTATCTTCATTTAGCCCGCGGGACTTCAACTCCTTAGCGCCCAAGTAATAATTACGGCGTAATTAAATTACCGAATTGGCGCTTTCTTCAACCGTATATTTTATCCGCTCGTAATTATCTCTGCGGCCAACATTATTAGCTAGTTACGGCGTGGTCTTACGCGCATAAAATCAAGGCCACTGACAAATCAATCTTTAAAAACATATACTTGGCCTTTTATC
>OU343220.1:285329065-285483982 GCA_910596185.1 Chrysanthemum makinoi | reverse complement strand
GTAAACAGTAAGTTAGGCGTAGGATTACCTTATGCGTAAGACAAAGCTAAGGCGTAAGATGAATCTTATGCGTAGGATGTTCTACGCGTAAGCTTATGCTTATGCGTAAGTTTAGGGTTTTATCCCAAGTGATCTTTTACACTATCACAGTGCAAAAGATATCCAAAGTCGACGTATTTTCAGGCTTATCCAAGCAAGAAAACACGGAGTAAACCACGAAACTGAAGATCAAACCACGGATAAAGTTACGCGTAAGTTTAGGGTTTTGATACGCGTAGACTTACTCGTAAAAATGACTTTGCCCAAAGATGTTTCTAAACCAAATTTTTGTGATGAGATAGCTTCAATATCACCAAAATAATACAAAAGTGTGAAACTTGATGAGCCAAAACTCCTAAAACAGTTATGCGTAGGGTGAAACCCTCGTACAAAAACAAGCTTAAAAACGTAGATCCACGCGTAAAGTTTGAAACTTTTTGCCAAAAAACAGTTATTTTAACACCTTAAAACATTGAAAGTACAAGAATCTTGGATTAAAAAGTGAAAAAAATGTGTTTTTAAGCAACCTTAGTATCTCGTACGTTTTACGCGTAGGACCGAAACCCACTTCAAAAACAAATACGATTCATCCAACTAGTAGGCGAATGATACCACTGTTAGGTTCTCAAATATGCAACACAAGTAACAATAGAAAGAATAGAGAGGAGAGTGATCAGTTGAACAACGAAACAAACAAACACACACGAATGAATAGAGAAAGGTTATGCGTATAGAGTGAATGAGAGATAAATTGAACAACCAACCTTCAAATGAAGGTTTACAAGAGTATTTATAGGCAAGGAGCTAGGGCAACACTCCCACTCCTTCCCTTTTCCTTAATAGACATGGGCCTAAGCTTATGGGCCTTCTACATAAGCTAGACCTTAAACAAACATAAAGGCCATAATAAGCTACCTATTACATATGAGTAACTAACACTTGAATAAAGGTTTAGGAGTGATTCCAACAACCGCTGAACGCAAGAGCCTTTGAATTTCATACAAACAAAGTATCAGAATTAGAAATTGGTTATCGAGATTCTGTTTTAAGAGAAAAACAATTGCAAATCAAGTATGACACACTTGATGTGAATTTGAACGTGAAAATAAAATCTTTAAACAAGGAAATTTCTGATCTAAATGACCAACTTTCAAAACAAAAAGCACTGTTTTCTGATCTTGAAAAAGAGAAGAAACAGTTGATTGCTGATTTTTCAAAACGAGAAGATTCTCTTCTTGATGAAATTCTTGATAAGAATGAAAAGATAAAAACTTTGGACAATTTGCTTCTTACAACGGGTCATTCCGCTAAAACAAACAAGATGCTTTCTAATCAAGTAAATCCGATTTTTCATACTGTGCGTAAAATGGCTCTGGGTAACTCACCTCCTTGTTTCCTCAAGAAAGCTCAGAAAGAACGGAATGTGTTGAACAATGGAAAACCTTTGCATGCAACCATAATTGTACATGATTCTCTTGAAACGTTGGAACTATCTGAGGAGAGTAGATCAAAAATGAAACAAAAACATCCGAAATCAAACCTATTGATTATAACAAATGGAACAAAATTAATGGTATTTCGTTTGTTTCTCATAAAGAACAATCAACGTTTTCCACACAAAGTGTTTCAAACAAAGTGTCAACACCAGTTTCAAAATCAGTTTCAAAACCAGTTGTTGTCTCCAAATCTCTTTCGAACATTGAACAAATGTCTTCAAGCAATCCTTTTAACACAAGTGATGAGCGAAGTATTTTAGAAAATGTGAAAACTAGAATTGCAAATCTTCAAGAGACTGTTAAAACTAAAACCAATATTACAACAAACATATGGTTCAATAGTTTTGAAAATGAAAATAAAAAGTTCTTTGAAAATCAAATTGCCCCTCAGCTGAATAACATCAACTCAAGGGTAATTCATTTTGAACAAGCCTTTTTGAAAGAAACAGTTGACTTTGTCAAGGACCATAAATCCTTGGTAAAGCAAGCTAATGAAAGTGTTGAACACATCAAAGTTTTGGAAAAGTTAAATGATTCTCTCTTCGAAGATGTTCGACTCGATATTATGTCCATTATTTTACAAACATATTCTGTTGAAGATCATGAAAGACTCAGTCTGAGACCTCCGAAATTGTTTCAAAATATGAAAAAGCTCTTGAAAAACTTGAAAAAGAAAATGTCTCATATTTTAAACAACTTGATCGCAAAACTGAGGAATGCAAGTATGACAAACTGTCGTATGAGCGTGCCTACAATGACATGAAAGCGAAAAATGATCTTTTGAGGGCTCAGTTGGAAAGTCAAAAGGAAAGGCGTGGATACTCGTGATTACAAAACCATTGACTGGGAGAAAGCAAATGTTCCCAAACCGGTTTCCAAACCCAAAATGTCTGTTTCTATGCCTCCTCCAAAAGTCAATGAGAAAAATGTTTCATCAAAACCAGTCACTCCACCGGCCCTACCTAAACAAAATGTTGATAAGGGAAAAGCGGTTATCGAGAAACCAAAGTTTTAGCACTGCCTTTTAAGATGAGTACCACTAATGCATCTGCGTCCACATCTAAAACATATGGAACAAACGACATAAGTTTCGAAAAGCACTCTAAAGAGACTAGGAAAGCTGAAACCACCTCCCTTCATAAAAATGTGAATCCTAATGCGTGTGCCTTACCTTCTACAGGACTAGAAAGCACCTCTAGGAGCAGAAGACTAAAGCCTAAGAGCAATACAAGGAACAATAGAGTCTCAACTGCCTCTAAGAGTAGTAGCTTGAATAAAGAGAAGAAAGTAGAAGAACACCCTAGGAATTTACCGCTTTTGAATAAGAAAGACATTTCATCTGAATGTCCTGAACCTATGAAACTTGCTAAGTCTAATGAATGTGTTGAATCTCTTTGTTTAACTTGCAAGAAATCTTTAATTAATGTTCAAGATGATTGTGTTTCTAAGAATGTGAATGATAAGCCTGTTAAGAAGAACGTTCCAAAAGGATCTTACGCTAAACAAGTAGGAAGACTAGTTGCAAAACTTAGGCTTTACACTACTGACAAGAACCATAGTGTTTACTTTAGGGATGATATTTGGAAACCCACGGGTAGAACTTTCACACTCTGAATGGTAAAATGAGTGATAAACCAGAACTCCTTGTAGCAAACCTCTTTGAGTGTGATCAAGATTTTACCTCTAACCCAAAGGAACCAAAATCAAAACGGTTTCCAAAATATTCTTTTTCAAGCATTCTGGAGGTTATCGAAATATGTCTTTGGATCGTCGACTCGGGTTGCTCCAAGCACATGACCGGAATCTGAAGCTGCTGATCAATTTCGTCTGGAAATTCATGGGAACCGTACGTTTTGGAAATGATCATGTAGCAGCTATCATGGGTTATGGAGATCTACCTTTTGGAAATTATTTGATCACTCGGGTTTACTATGTCGAAGGGTTGGGACACAATTTGTTTTCA
Source organism: Chrysanthemum makinoi (assembly GCA_910596185.1). Lineage (NCBI taxonomy): Eukaryota > Viridiplantae > Streptophyta > Magnoliopsida > Asterales > Asteraceae > Chrysanthemum > Chrysanthemum makinoi. The sequence goes on along the minus strand of OU343220.1, from coordinate 285,480,484 downwards.
CGGGCAGTTCGTGATGCAGATTTAGAGGTCGCTTTTAGGAAAAATGCTTGCTTCGTTAGAAACTTGGATGGCACGAATCTCTTAACTGGGAATCCTGATACAAACTTGTATGCTATCGACATCAATCAAATGGCCTCTTCATCACCAATATGTCTTATGACACGAGCATCTGGAACACAGTCCTGGTTGTGGCATGACGGTTATCCCATCTAAATTTCGACACCATCAACAAAATTGCCAAAGACAACATCGTCAACGGACTTCCAAAGTTCAAATACACCAAGGATCACTTATGTCCATCATGCGAACAAGGAAAAAGCAAAAGAGCATCATATAAACCCAAAACCGTACCTAGTTCGGAAGCAAAGTTGCATATGTTGCACATGGACTTATGTGGCCCAATGAGAGTTGAAAGCTTTAATGGGAAAAAGTATATTCTTGTCATCGTCGATGATTATTCGAGATATACATGGGTTAAGTTTCTTAGATCAAAAGACGAAGCACCAGGCATCATCATCACCTTTCTGAAACGAATTCAAGTACTTCTTCAAACTCCGGTAAGGGTTGTAAGAACAGCACAACGACCTTGAATTCACAAATCAAGAGTTAAGATCTTATTTTGAAGATGTTGGAATTACTCATCAGACATCAGTTGTTAGAACTCCACAGTAGAATGGGGTAGTTGAAAAAAGAAATAGAACTCTTGTGGAAGCTGCTCGCACAATGCTAATCTATTCTAGCGCACCGTTGTTTCTATGGGCTGATGCTTTGTTGCCACCCTGCTTGTTTCACTCAGAACCGATCCCTAATCCATCCTAGATTCAATAAAACCCCGTATGAGCTTGTGAACAACGAAAACCCGATATCTCTTACTTTCACGTGTTTGGCGCTTTGTGCTATCCGACGAACGACAGAGAAGATCTAGGTAAATTGAAAGCTAAAGGTGATATTGGAATCTTCATTGGATATTCATATAACTCGAGGGCATTCAGGGTGTATAACAGAAGAACTAGGAGGATCATGGAGACGATGAATGTGAAATTTGATGAACTTTCACATATGGCTTCGGAGAGACTCGCTCTAGAACCCGCACTAAACCCGAGACTTCGAACACATCGATTCGCCAGACTCGTTACCTCAAAGAGCTCAATCAACTTCATTTGACAAACCTAAAGAACAAGAATGGGAGAATTTCTTCGAGTTAATGTTCGATGAATACTATGGTGGAACTTTGACAAATGCATCAAACCATCATTCCGTTGCACCCGCTCAAAATCTTCCACCACCACCAACAGAAGATGCATCTACAACGGTTGAAACCAATGCACTAATTCCGTCTACATCATCTACATCTACTACAGTTATTGCACCCGTTCTACCAGCAGTTGATGAGCAAAACCAAAACCATAACGATGCAACGTTAGATGAAGACTTATTTGAAAACCCGTTTGCTACGGAATCAGCTGAATCATCTTCAAGCTTACGAGAACCATCTAACTCGCATACATTTAACCAACGGTATCCTTCTACTCTGAAGTGGACAAAAGACCACCCAATTGAACAAGTTATTGGTGAACCTTCAAGGCCAATTCAGACGAGACGCCAACTTGCCACCGATTGTGACTTGTGCATTTACCTTTGCTCAATTAGCAATATTGAACCGAAAAACATTCGGGAGGCAATGGCAGATCCCGCATGGATAGAAACAATGCAGGAGGAACTTCTCCAATACCGTCTACATGACTCTTGGGAAATGGTTCCAAGACCAATTGATATTCGCGTCATTGATCTCAAATGGTTATGGAAGAACAAAAGGGATGAAGAGATGACTGTAATTCGCAACAAAGCTCGTCTTGTGGCCAAAGGATCTGAGATAAGAGGAAGGGATTGATTTCGAGGAGTCATTCGCACCGGTAGCTAGACTTGAAGCAGTCAGGATATTCATAGCCTATGTCGCTCACAAAAACATCACGGTTTATTAGATGGACATTAAAACCGCGTTCTTGAATGGAACTATGAAAGAAGAAGTGTACGTGAGTCAGCCAGAAGGCTTCATCGACATGGAACATGCAGACTACGTCTACAAACTCAAAAAGGCGATCTATGGGTTGAAACAAGCTCCGAGAGCGTGGTATGACGAACTGTCCTCTTTCCTTATCCAAAACAATTTCACCAAAGGAACAGTTGATCCTACCTTGTTTACACAAAAATGCAAAAACGACATTTTGATTGTTCAGATTTACGTGGACGACATCATCTTTGGGTCCACTAATCCGAATCTTTCAAAACATGTGAAGATCGTTGAAAGCTCTTAGACGAGGTCTAATATTATATCTAGGAACACATAATAATAAAGGCGGAATATTCAAACATAGAATCAACATTGTTATGAACAAGGTTTTTCATTATCATAAACTAACTAAATCACTAAATAAAGATCAAAGACTTGATCTAATACTAACTAACTAAACCACTAAACCACTAAACCCTAGGCGTTTTCCCAATCCCTACGCCTAGGTTCCACACACACACACACCTTTAGGCGTCTACATCTTTATGCATACGTACTCTAAAACTAATGACCCTATGTCTCTTTATATACTAGAGAAATCTAGGGTTTACAAGAGGAATCATAATATAATTAGGAAACAATACAATTAGGAAACTAAATATTCTTTTAAGCATATCTTCTAGAATCTTTGATCTCCATCTTTTGTAGTTTCTCTTCTTGTCACTTTTAGTCCTTCATGTTTCATTCTTCTTGTTTTGTATCATCGAATCTATAATAGATGACAATCTTCCCTATTTGATGACAAAACAAACCATTCTTGTGCGAACTTCCCTAAGAGCGAAATGCGAAGTTGAGATAATTAAATCTCACCATGAATGAAACAATCTTCCCCTTGACTTTAACATGTCACTCCAAACATCTCTTCCTTTTTGTTATTATCCAAATAGGAGCGTATGCAAATAATGATCTTGACCACCACTGAACCAATATCATGCCCACAATTTAAGACTTCCAATGCTTTAAATCACCACCATTACACACCATAAGAAAAATGGATCCAAAGAAAAACGTAGAAAACTTCAACTAGCAGTAGTAATAATGATCAATAGTAGTAAAAATCAAAAACTTCCTTCTGATGCATGTATATCAATGATTCTTCAAAATCTGTAGGCTTTTATGTAATGATACTTGTGAAGAAAAGCGAGTATAACGAATTTGATGAAGAAGTAGAATTTCTCAAACTTGTATCTTAAATCTTTTTACTATCCACGAAACTCCATACTTATGCAAATCAACAAATATAAGTAGACGCAATCCCTTGACAAGAATCTCAACTAGTATGAGACCTTTGAGCACTACAATGTAACTTATTTAAGTGATAGTTTACTAGGTCTTCATCCATCCACCCTCTTGACCTATGAAAACTAGATTTTGCAAGTCTTATATAATAAGAACACAAACCAAGTAATTCCACTTCACCTTCAAATAAGTGAGAAATAATCCTCTTCGTAATCAATTCTTCAATAAACCTCCAAAACGAGCCTTTTTTAAATCCTTTTAAGAACACTTAACCAAACTCCTTGTGTGTGTGACCAATCTCCTGTGTGTGATATCCAAAAACCATAACAATATGCTCGACTTCCCCTTAATTCCAAATCAGTCCTATTAGCAACAGTTTTTACATTACTAGCGTAAATCAAATGATGCGTTAGTCCAAGCAGTACTTTCGAGTTGAAGCAGTACTTTCAATAAAATATATCACAAAGAGCCTTTGACTCACCAAATAACCTTGTCTTCAACACTACTTTGACCACTTGACCAAATTTAACCATGAGTATCTTTGTCAAATAGTCAAACAAATATCACGTGCACCCAAATTTCATAAATTAGGACCGATTACTTTAAAACTCCAACAGTACTTTTCGAGGTCGAACACTACTTTAATCAAACCGATAGCGGTCCTTTGAAACAGCAGTACCTTGAGAAATCACGTTAGCAGTACTGAAAATTTGGACAATACTTTGATCAAAAATAATAATATGCACATTACTCCCATGATCATGATCATAAATCAAACGAAACAATATTTAAAATAAGATCTCACGTGTTTGTTTATCATATTCAAACAAAATACGAATCATCGACCATCCGATTAATAGATGTCGTAGTAGGGATCAAAACCACTTGTTATATTGTTACAACAAGATCCCGTGATCAGTGTGTACCACCAATAAACATGATTCATATTTTAAGCGGGTCCCATCCAATAAATCATCCCATGATATCTGTTGCAACTTTTGAATAAAACGAACAATTCTCTTCTTTGTCCACATGCGTATATATCAACATTACCAAACCTATGATGTGATCACTTGAAACGAATAAAGCCATCGAGGGTCCCACTTGTACCATGCAAAACCCGATCCACTCAATTAATTATAACCAATTTAATGCATACTGAGGTTACCATGTTTTATTTTGTTGCCAATAGAAAGATCGATTCCAAAAATATACTTGATCACGGGAATAAATCAAATCGTTTCTTCATCAAATCTGCTCAAAAGCGCTTCACCGACAACACAAACCTTGTATAAACCCCGAAAATCCGAACCAAACCAAACATATATCAAAATACTTTTTCCGGTATGTACTTTAAAAGTCCTTCAGCTGACCAACTTAGACATAGTATATCTTTTTCTGAAAGGTCCAATTGGCGATCCCTTAGTGGAAAGTTAGATTAGCATATAGAGAACGTCCACCTAAAATTTAGTCCGATCAACGGTTAACGAAAAAGTTATGATCGTTTCAAAACAGTCTGCGAAGCCTTACGGATTTTTCGCAGCAGATTTCGGCCTTATATCTTTTGATTGAGGCTCTAATTGACAATCCCTTGGTGAAATTAAAGATAGATAAACCAAGAAGCTCAGTTTAATTTTAGCCGATCAACGGTTCATTAAAAAGTTATGCCCTCAGGAAAACATGTCTTTGCCGAAGTATTACAATTTTTGACCAGATTGAATTTTTCCTTCTTCTTCGAAAACGTAGATCTAGATATCCGCGAGGCCCGGGCTCTGATACCACATGTGAAGATCGTTAGAAAGCTCTTAGACGAGATCTAAATATTATATCTGAACACATAATAATAAAAGGAATATTCAAACATAGAATCAACATTGTTATGAACAAGGTTTTTCATTATCATAAACTAACTAAATCACTAAATAAAGATCAAAGACTTGATCTAATACTAACTAACTAAACCACTAAACCACTAAACCACTAAACCCTAGGCGTTTTCCCAATCCCTACGCCTGAGTTCCACACCTACACACCTTTAGACGTCTACATCTTATGCGTACATACTCTAAAACTAATGACATATGTCTCTTTTTATATCTTTAGAAATCTAGGGTTTACAAGCGGAATCATAATATAATTAGGAAACAATACAATTAGGAAACTAAATATTCTTTTAAGCATATCTTCTAGAATCTTTCAAATCCTCCATCTTTTTGTAGTTTCCCTTCTTGTCACTTTTAGTCCTTCATGTTTCATTCTTCTTGTTTTGTATCATCAAATCTATAATAGACCCAACAAAATATTTTGAAAATCTCATGAAAAGCAAATTTGAAATGTCCATGATGGGGGAACTAAAATTCTTTCTTGGTTTACAAACACATCAGTCCCCTCATGGAATTTTTATAAATCAAGCTAAATACATAACTCAGATTTTGAAAAATCATGGTATGGATAATTGTGATTGGTTGAACACCAGTAACTTCACCAAAAATTGGGCGATTTGTTTGGGAAACCTATTGATCTGAAGAAATGTCGAGACATGATTGGTTCTCTCATGTACCTCCTGCTAGTCGACCCGGATATTCATTTTGCTATTTGCTTATTAGGACGGTTTAGAGGCAAAGCCTACCGAACTGCACCTCAAAAGAGGTTAAAAGGATCTTCGGTACCTAAGACATCCATTCACATGGGACTTTGGTATCGAGAAGGAATCGGTTGATCTAATTGCCTTTTTTAGGATCACGGATCCTTGGTGATCAAGTTAAAGCAAAAGTACATCGGGAGGAGCACAATTTTTGGGTGAAAAGTTAGTAAAGTGATCTTTCAAAGAAACAAGATTGCCTTTGCACTTTCAACATTTGAAGAGTATGTGTCTCTATCTGCGTGTTGTGCTCAAGTTCTATGGATGAGAACAAAACTCTGAGATTATGGCTTTTACTTTCGATAAAAATACCTATGTATTGTGATAGAAAAGTGCCATATATATCATGCAATCACATTCATCACTCAAAGACTAGCACATCAGGTGTCGTATCACTTCATCAAAAGATGCGTCGAAAATGAATACTTGTTGAATTATTCTTAGTGAAGACTGATTACAACTCTCCGATCTATTTACTAAGCCCTTCCAATAGAAAGGTTTGACGATTTGGATTGACGACTTGGAATGCGAAGCCTAACTCTGAGGAGTTAGAACGTCTTCGAATCTTCTTGAAATGATTTTTCAAAAGCTTATTTGTAAATATTTTTGAAAAACAAAATACAAAATCTAAAAACCAACAAAGCAAAATATAAAAATATAAAACTTTCAAAAAATACAAAAACAATAGAAAATAAAAATCAAATATTCTTCTCGACATGTCTAACGTATGTCGATATTAAATGCGTTTCTAGAAATGTCATTCAACAATGATCACGGTATGTCAGATCTTGGCGAGATTCTTTAATATGTTTTCTAAAACATAATGGTTTCTCAAAAATTTCTTCATAAAATGGCTTTCGTTATACTTCATTACAAAACCGGACTAAAATGATGACTTTTGATTATTTTCAAATCAAAACTCGTGCTTTTTATAGAAACAATCAAATTAATGCTTCAGTGCACTACATTCACAAATGGTGAGAAATCATCATCATCTTGAGCACCTTTTCAAGATTGTGCAAAAAGATTTTCAAAATCTTTCAAAATATTTTGTGCTCAAGATAACTCCCTCTAAAACCCTTTAATTGATTATGCTTTATTAAAGGGGGAGTATATGATGGATCTAGGACACTCTCCTTGTGTCAATGATATTTTGTATAATATTATCAAGCAAGCAGAATTTACTTAAGTAATACTTAGAAGACAAATTATATGATGTATGAGAATAAACACAAGTTAACACAAAACTCAAGCTCCAATATTATTAATGAATATCACAGTGATCTTAACTTATCACTAGGGTTACACCTTGAAACTTTAAGTAGGTAATATTGCAATATGATCATTACCTAGACAATGACCTAGGACCTCCTTTTATACAACAAGGAGTCCTTTACAAGATAAGAATAAAGCTAACATAATAGAATATACACAAGATCTATTCTATACTTATCAAAACGCGTTTAACCTTATCATAAACGATAGCATTGGTAATAAAGAACTGCAGTGGGAATATGTTTCCCTTTGCTAGTGTTAAATAGCGATGTAAACCACTACTATCCGTGGTAACGGATTATTCCTAACAATCCTCCCCTAAACTTATGATTTCTCTGCAAATCAATAAGTTTCTCCAATATCATTAACTTCAAGGTTGGGAATTCAATCAAACCTTATTCTTTTCTCTTAACTTTTGTATAGCTCTTGAACACCGATCTTGAAGCCTTTGTAACAATGCTCTGACCTTCTCATTGTCTTCATTGACTCTTATGTGTAAGCTTAACATTCTTGTGGAAGCTCGACTCTCCAAGTGGGTATTCTTTCCATTGTAAGCATGAAAAGTCTTCTCCATTAGCCGTAGAGACATGATAAACTTCACATGAATCATAGTAAAACCATTTAGTACCAAAACATGTGAACAAGGTTTTCTAGTAGTCATCATCAGCATTTGGTTCAAAAAGCCTTCTAAGATTTTGTTGGAATCACTCCTAAACCATAATCAAGTGTTAGTAATTAATATGTAATAGGTAGCATAATTATGGCCTTTATGTTTGTTATTAGCCTTAAGCTTATGTAGAAGGCCCATGAGCTTAGGCCCATGTCCATTAAGGTAAAGGGAAGGAGTGGGAGTGTTGCCCTAGCTCCTTGCCTATAAATACCCCTTGTAAACCTTCATTTGAAGGTTGGTTGTTCAATTATCTCTTTCACATACTCAGCTAACTCTTCTTTATTCCTACGTGTATGTGTGTGTGGTCTATTGTTCAATCGCCTCTCTATCTTTCTATTAAGCTTGTGTTGTAAATCTAGTGACCTAACAGTGGTATCAATGCCAAATAGTTGGGTTAACACTTTTGTTTTGAAGTATTTTGTTTTGGTCTTCTGCGTAAAAGTGGTTAACACTTTGGATGCTTAAAAACTTCGTTTTACACTTTTTAATCAAAGATTCTTGTACTTTCAACGTTTTAAGGTGTTAAAATACTTGTTTTTGGCAAAAGTTTCAAACTTTACGTGTGGATCTAAGTTTTTAGCTTGTTTTTGTTAGGTAGGTTGTCGTTCTACACGTAACTTGTTTAAAGGTTTTGGTTCATCAAGTTTCACACTTTTGTGTTATTTGGTTGTGTTATTGAAGCTATTCCATAACAAAAATCTGGTTTAGAAACAACTTTGGGCAAAATCATTTTACGAGTAATCTACAGCGTAGAAAACCCTAATCTTACGGCGTAACTCCTTGGTTTGATCTTCAGTTTTCGTGGTTTACTCCGTGTTTTCTTGCTTGGATAAGCATGAAAACACGTCGACTTTGGATATCTTTTGCCTTTGTGATAGTGTAAAAGATCATTTGGGATAAAACCCTAAACTTACGCATAAGCATAAAGCTTAGCGTAGAAATCCCCATAAGATTCATCTTACGCCTAAGCCTAGTCTTCATAAGGTAATCCTACGCTAACTTTGTGTCTCGCCTAACTTTAGCATTTTTCCCTACTTCGCGTAAGCTAAATCTACGCGTAACTCTTGATTGTTACGGCGTAACTTTGGTGTTTTAAGCATAAGTGCTACTTAGTTCATTGTGATTTCTACGCCTAAGGACACTTCATCAACAAAGGTTCATTCGACTACAAAGATCCATTTTACCAACACAAGTTTTCAACATGTCACAACCACCATACTCTAACTATTTCCCTTACACTTATTCTCAGCGTCAACAACAACTAACTCCACAACATCAACAATGGAATCAACAACAAGCAATTTATCAACAACAATTTAATCAACAACATACTCCACAACTTGCTGCAATTCCACAACCTCAAATGGTTCAACCACCACCAAGTCTTCAAGTTCAACCCTACACAAATGATTTCAATCAACATCCATCAAGGAACACTATGAAGGAACCCACTTGGTTTGCAAAGATGTGTGAAGCTTTACACAATCAATTCATGAGGTTGGATCACTTGATAGACCACCAATGCTCACTCCAGGAAACTACGATCAATGGGTGATAAGGTTCTTTAGGTTTTGTGATCTAAGAAGCCACATGGAAAGTTCTTAAAGAAGGTTATCTTGGAAGGTCCATTTGAGATGCCTACTTGTCATTGTACGCGATCAAATGCCAATCCACCAAGAGATGAACAAACAAACATTGCTCTTTGCATTTGACTTGAATCCTCAAGAACTTCTACACTATGAAGCTGATGAACTTGCAATGGAATATATCCTCTTAGGATTACCTAACCCAATTCTTCAAAGTGTTGATGCTCAAAAGGCTGCAAAGGAAATGTGGGATCATATTCATCTTCTTATGGAAGGATCGTACTCAATCGGAGGATTTGGAATCCAAAATTTACTTGGCTTATGAACACTTCATGATTGAACACGGAGAGACACTAGAGTCTTATCATCATCGTTTTTGAGACATCATCAATGATTTGGATAAACACAACATCATCATGCCAAGAATTGCGGTGAATACTAAGTTCTTGAGTAGTCTTGGTCATGAATGGGAGAAGTATGTCATTTTTCTCCGTCAAGCGAAGAATATGCATCATTCTACATATGGATTGTTGTGCGATTACTTGAAGCCTCATGAAAAGGAAGTTGATAGGGAAAGGATTCTCCGTGCTCAAATTGCTCCACCGACACATCAGGAAAATCAACAACTTGCCTTATATGCTCAAGCGGTTATTCTCCTCAACTAGCAACTCAACCAACTGCTACAATCACACCATATGATCCTTCACGGCCTCAATCTCAACAAACTCAATTGGTTCCATACAACAACAACAATGCTCAAGCACTTGTCGATGAAGCTAATGAGGAATCGATCCGTTGAGAAGCATTGCAACAATGATTTGCTATGATTGCTAATGCCTTTAGCCGTTATACCAACAAATCCAACAATCGTATTAGTTCCTCATCTAACACAAGGAATCAAGCTTGTTGTGAACAATGGGCGAGTTGAAGTTGAGAATCGTGGTTATGGTCGTCAGATGGATGGTGGTCAAGGGTTTAATGCTGTGGGTAGGAATAACAATCGAGCTCAAGTGGTGGAACAAGGAAATGCTCAAAATGGGTTGAATGGTCTTGATGCTACAAGCTGCAATGAGAGGGACATCGCTAATGCATGCCCAAAGCCAAGGACTAGGCGTGCTTATCACAAAGAGGCTCTTCTTTTGGCTCTTAAGGATGAAGCTGGTGGAACTCTCACAGGACAAAGACGAGCTTTATGGCAAATCTGCGGACTCGAATGATGATATGGAGGACTTGCGAGGCCAATGCACATTATGTTGATGGCTAATATGCATGAGTTACACATGAGTGACCACAGGCCCGGTGTATGACAGCTGATGGCTTGTCTCGGTACCGAACAAACCATATTTATCTCGATCTCATATCTCCGCCAACATCAGATCCGGCAAGGCTCGAGAATGTTCAAAATGAGTCGTCCACATCTCATTCCGACGATTTTCAACTAGACCCGTAGTTATATTTGACGATCAAGATGACCTTATGGTTTCCCTTGATAATCAAATTGACTCGGTGGTTATACTTGAGGATCTAAATAATGATCATGTTGTGACTCACGTTGAACACACCGAACTTTTGCCTCATCCGGATTTTGCTCGTTTAATACAAGACCAACAAACCATAGTGGAAAAATGTCATGCCATTAATCGGGACTTGAAATGCAAAAATGCACTTTAACCAAGGATTTTGAATGTTTACAAAAGCAACTCAACTTTTTCAAAACTCAAGAAAAGCGTGAGCGGTTTTGAAGCGACCTTTGCCAAATCTCATCAAAGCGAAAAATATTTAGAGGCAGGATCATTGATCTAGCGCTTGAAGAATGCTTTGTTATGCGAAATAGAACAAGCGAAACATGAACATAAAAAGCAAATTAATGCTCTCACCTTGGAAAATCAAAAAGCTAAAATGAGTTGTTAACTTGTCAAAAAGATTCTCTGCATACAAAAAGCATTCAACGAAGCGAATAGATGATCATCTTGAAGAAATCATCGGCTTGCAAAACAAACTTAAAGAGTTTAAAAGTTTTGTTTACAAACATGGTGAGTCGGTCCGCACTATTGAAAAGTTTATTTTAAAACCAAATCCAAATGGATATGGACCAAATCTTGCTGATTACAAACCTAAGCTTTCAACAAAAGCATTCAAACCAAATCACGAAGTTTCGGTCACGAGAATATAAAATTGATAATTACATTTATGAGTGTTGTTGAATATCATCGTCAAGAGGAATTAGATGCGAGAAGAGAGAGTCGATCAAAATTAGAAAAAGTTGTTTACAACAAACCTTTTAACTATTCAAAGCGGTCACTTCCTCACCACCAGATTCTTCTAACACACCAGGTTATCATAAAACGTCTGAGTCTTCTAATGTTAATCCCAAACCAGATTATGCACAAACTTATGGTCCTTTACCTTCCATCGGTGAAGTAAACTCAAAACACGAAAATCGCAAAATTCTTAGATATTTTGACCTTTTCATAGGTGACCTCAAAACTTTACAACATGAGATAGAATATCATTCTGAAATCAAAGTTCAACATTTTCAATAAGCCTCGGCGAGAACAAAGACATTTTTTAGAAAAATCTTTTACCAAATGTTAAAAATTTGAAAAGTTGTGCATTGTCTTGGGAAGGGACTTTCATAAGGAACTTGGATTGATGAAAGTCGTTTTCGAGAAAACAGAAACATCTATTTCTAATACTAAACGTAAAAAGAAAATGTTGAGAAAGATGTTGATCGACTCTTGGAAGATGTCATCTGTGTTGATGTCCATAATGTTGTGCTATTGAATTCTTTGTCATATGCATTTGATTATATCTCTGGCGATCTTTGTTGATTACGTGGTAAATGTTGAGAACATAATAATGCTTGGTCGAGTCCTTAAGTTGAAAACAAGCGATTGTCAAACGAACTTTCAAATGCAATACATCGTCTTAATTGGTGTCAAAAAGATATTCACGATCAACAACTTGCTTTTCAACACAAAATGCGATTGTGTACAAAATCTTACGATCCTAAAATTGAGCAATTGGATGATCAAAGCGTGTCTTTTAAGTGTCAAATCTCAAAATATGAACAAGAACTTGTAAAAGTTAAAAGGAATATGGTGTCATATTTGATTTACTCAAAAAGACTCGTGATGAAGCATCAAATGAACTTGATCATTATCTTGCACACACTAAAGAAGTTATGCATTTTCTTTGGAAATATTAGGTCTAAAATCAAGATCGATTCACACTATCTATCAAGTTAAGAAATGTTAGGAAAGTATGAACAACTTCTCCTACCGTGATTAAGAGAATAGCCCGGTAACACTTAGTAATCATGAACCTAGAATCACTACTTCCAAATCACAAGTTGCTAGCGTGCTTCCTTCTCTTGAAAGCAGGAATAGTTGCGTCTTTTCCAAGCGTCCGCACTTCACGACCTAGGAGCACTACATGAGAAGAATAGGAAGTTACGACCTAAGAAAAGATCAATTAAGAATGCTAAAGTAGAAGAACACCCTAGGACTATGAATAAGACTCACGTTGCTTCCACTATAGATATTGCGTCGGGCAAATGTAATAGAAATAGTGATGTAACGAATGCTAAACCGTTAAGTACTTTTGATATTGATCGATGCACCTTGTGTTATTTGTCGTAAAAGTATGAATTATTGTCATGATAAATGTGTTGCTAAAGCTATCATCTCTCGTTTAAGGAATCCTAAGACCCGGAATACCTCTAGGCCCACTAATCTTTCTAAGTGCATGCTTGGTAGACCGCCATCTTTAGATTCTAAGAAATGCATTCTTTGTCCACAGTAGCTCAGTTTCACCTCCTAGGAATGTAGTACCACCTAGTGCATTCACTAAGACTAAAGCAAATACTAGTTGGAGATGGCAGAAATGGATATATAACACACTAGGATTTAAATGGATACCTAAAGCTATTGATGTGTGTATATCTACTATAACTGCTCTGGAACCCTCTAACATTTCGGGTTCCACATCTACTTCTATTCCATCTTATTAGATGCGTATGTCACGGTGTCAGATCATTCTGGATTGTTGATAGCGGATGTTCCCGACACATGACAGGCAACCTTAAGCTGTTATCAAACTTTATTGCAAAGTTCATTGCTTTGTCGGGTTAGGGAATGATCACTTAGCGCGCTATCATGGGCTCACGGAGACTATATCAATGGGAACATCGAAATTAGCGGGGTTTATTATGTGGAAGGCCTCGGTCACAATCTGTTTTGATAGGTCGGTTCGTGATGGAGATTTGGAGGTTGCTTTAGAGAAAACTTGTTTCATTAAGTGATCTACAAGGAAAGCGACCTTATGCGGCTCGCGTAATTCAATTCTTTACACTATCTCTATGCAAGACATGGTTGCTTCTTCTCCCATCTGCTTACTTTCAAAGGCAACATCAACAAAATCCACGGCTATAGCACCGTCGTCTCTCACATCTAAACTTTCAAACCATCACCAACCTTGCTCGACACAAACTAGTTGAAGGACTCCCCGCGATTTCGGTATTCTAAAGATCACCTTTGCTCGGCTTGTGAACAAGGCAAAAGCACTCGTGCTCATTTTCCTTCAAAGGTGGAACACGACTCTCAGCATGTGCTTCATCTTCTTCACATGGATTTGTGTGGCCCGATCTTGGCGTGCAAGCGATCAATGGCAAACGCTACATCTTAGTAATTGTTGATGACTATTAACGCTGGACTTGGGTCTACTTTCTTCGAAGCAAAGATCAAGCTCCACAGATGATCATCACCTTTCTCACGAAAATACAAGTTGACTATGAAACACCGTTCGACAAATCGAGCAGACAGAGGCACTTAATTTGTTAACCAAACTCTTCGTGAATTTTGAGAAAGTGGGAATTGACATCGGACATCTATTGCGTACACGGAACAAAGCGGAGTTGTTGAAAGACGAAACCGAGCGTTAGTGGAAGCTGCGAGAACAATGTTAATCAATGCTAAACTTCCAGTTACTTATGGGCGGAAGCGTATCGCATGCTATACTCAAAACCGTTCTATGATTACAAAAGCATACAACAAAACACCTTTTGAGCTTGTCCATGAAAACCCGAATCTCAAACACTTTCATGTATTTGGATCTCTTTGCTATAATGATCGTGATGACTTTGGAAAGCTCAAAGCCAAAGTTGACATTGGAGTCTTTATAGGATATTGTGATAATTCTAAAGGTTTCGAATCGGAATCGTCGAACAAAGGAGGTTATGGAAGCGATTCATGCTCATTTTGATGAACTTCGGAAATGGCTTAAGTATAACAACTTGGAACCGGACACAACCGCTTAAACTTCCCCAAACCCCATCATCAATGAACAAAGCCCCGACTTACTCGTCAACAAATGGAAAGGTTATTTGCTCTTTGTTGGTGGCGATATTGATGAGCGTGCTCGGGTGTATCCGTTGTTTCCATTTGCTCAACGATAATACTCTTATACGATACACTGCTACAACAACTCGGTTGAAGAAGCACCACCGATTGACTCAACACAGATTGAACAAACCGCCAACAATGATGGGCGGGTGATGATGTATGCGAATGCGGTACCCCACTGCCGAATTTTTGATCCAAATCGTTCTTTAACTTCGTTTGCTAATGACCTTTCAACACTTTTTGATGTGTGGAATCATCAACAAGCAATTTGAATCCTCAAAATCTGCACAATGTATACCAACATCAACCCTCCACAATAGATGGACAAAGACCATCCTCTGGGGAAAACATTATTGGCAACTGAATCAATCAATGCGTTCTGAGACAGCGTCTTCACACGAGATGGTAAACATTGCATTTATGCACTCCTTTGTCTGCCAATCGAACCTAAAACATCAAAGATGCAATGACAAAAGACAGCTGGATTGAATCCATGCAAGAAGAACTCAACCAATTTAAACGTCTTGAAGTATGGGAACTGGTTGAAAGACCAAAGGGTCGTCATTGGTCTCCAAATGGATTTGGAAAAACAAATTGGATCTTTGAAGGAAATGTTATCAGAAATAAGTCACGTCTGGTGGCTAAGGGTTATCGTCGGGAAGAGGGTATTGACTTTGAAGAATCTTTTGCTCTGGTTGCTCGTCTTGAGGTTGTTCGGATATTTCTACGACTCATATGAATATGACAGTCTTTCAGATAGATGTCAAAACTGCGTTTCTAAATGGACAACTAAAAGAAACGGTTTATGTCACCAACGGAAGGATTCGTTGATCCCGTTCCCGAACCATGTCTACAAAGCTAACAAAGCTCGTATGGTCTCAAACAATCTCCTCGGGCATGGTACGATAAGCTATCATCTTTCCTCATTGCCAATAATTTCACCAAAGGTTGGTTGACCCTACTCTTTTAATACAATATAACGGGGCACATATCTTAATTGTTCAAATTTACGTGGATGACATCATTTTTGGGTCTACACATAAAAAGTACTCAATCGCTTTTGCAAAACTAATGAAGAAAAATTTTGAAATGTCCATGATGGGTGAACTTCCGTTCTTTCTAGGATTACAAGTTCATCAATCACCCCGTGGTATTTTCTTGAGTCATTCCAAATATGCCCTTGAATTGTTAAACAAATTTGGAATGAATACTGTGACACTATGCCACTCAATGGCACATACCAAGCTGGACGCTTGATTTACATGGGAAGTGGTGGACCCTACAAAATACGGTAGTATTATTGGGTCTCTCATGTATCTAACAGCTAGCGGACTGATATTGTCTTTGCATTATATCTTTGCTCCGTTATCGGTCGCGACCAAGCGAAACCCACCTCTCAGAGACTAAAAGAATCCTCCGATACATCAAGGGAACCATTAATTTGGGAATCACGGTATCAGAAGGATTCGGTTTTGACTAATAACTTTTGAGGCCAGCCACCCGCGAGGATGCTTAGATTCCGCGAAAAAGCACTTGGAGCTTTACAATTTCTTGGTGATAAACGGTGTCTTGGCAATCGAAGAAGCGGCGAGATTGTACATCGTTGTCTCTGACAGCGAGAATATGTAGCCGTATGCGTGTTGTGCTCAAGTCATTTGGATGAGAACACAACTCAAAGATTATGGTTATGTATTTAACGAGAATCCGATGTACTACAATCCAGTGCCATTGCGATCTATTGCAGCTTCGATTCGGCCTTTCGAAATCAAAGTACATCGATCTTCGATATCATTTCATCAAGGATCCGTGTGGAGCGAGTGCTTGTTGAATTATATTTTGTGAGTGAGAATACCAATTGAGATCTTCTCACCAAAGCCTTGCCTCAGCTAGGTTTAATGAGTTGGTCCACGTTGGTATGGGGTGTTTGACTCAGAGGTGGATGACCTCCTAAAGCGTCTTAAAAACTTGTCAAACACCAAAATCTCTTTTGTAAATATTATTTTCAAAAACAAAATACAAAAATATAAAATCTGATAAAACAACAAAAATATTCTTCTAATCTATTTTCTTTCAACATGGCAAGTACATTTCTTTCGTCAACACTTTAATCTTTCAAAATTCAATATTTTTTCGATCAAGTGTTGAGGGAAGAAAAACAATTATAGCTGTTTCAAAAACATCGTGTACTTGCATGTTACTCTATTAAGTTTGTTTCTATATAAATGGTGGTAAATTTTTACGGTTAAGGCTGACACTCCTCGGACTAAAATTTATAACCTTTCATTATTTCTTAAGTAGAGGGGGAGTGTTGTCAAGTTTCTTTCTTAAAATCTTTCGTTTGGTAACCATAATGGAAGTTAAATGGCTTTGGATGAAAAAGAGGAAAAGGTGGAGGGACCAAAACTGCCAAAAGGCTAAAGTCATTTAATTAAAAACAACCCACCTAACAATTCACTTCACATTTATTACTCCTAACCAACATATCCTGCATAGAAATCGTCAAGAAATGTGTTTTTGATCATCAAAGTGTAAGTGTTTTTCATAATCTTAACGTTATTACAAGCAAAGGTTTTGAATTTTATGCAAATCCAATGGTTAAGCGTTAGTATATGTGTGATTATGTGTTCTCACGCATAGCGTATGAACACACAATCATTGTTGTGTGTTTATGGTTAAAAGATAGTGTCAAAACAGCTTCAATAACATCGTTGATATCTTTTCTATCCTCAAAATCCACCCATAAACATGAATTGATTGATTTTCAAAATTAGGGTTTATCGTAGCTTTAGGGTTTTCAAAATGTGAAGGTTTTTGGTCAAAAGATTGCTGTGAGGTTAATATCATGTTGAATTGATGATATCCAGGCCCTCTAACAACCCAGAAACACTAATTATGTCAGAATTAGGAATTAGGGTTTAAAGTTCTTGAGTTTGGGTATTTTTGATTCACCACGAATTGGATGTTAAAACTTGGTTAATAGACTCTCACAACACTTAAGACCTACGAGAAAAAGGTTTGGTGCAAATCTATGGTTAGAAATCTTATCGCGTAATTCATAAACTTTAGGGTTTTGACTTGCGCGTATGACTCTGGCGTAAAACATTAAAACAAGTTTCATGCCATAATCTGTTTTAGAATGAATATATGTGTTAAGATTGATGATATGATGATTTTATTTTAGGCTTGCTACTCGTAAAACTCAGAATCAAGGTCCTTGTTACTCATAAGGATCACCTTACGGCGTGAAAGTTATCGCGTAAGACATTTTCTGCGTAACTGCAATGGAATTTCTACAAGGACTCTGGCGTATCCATGTGAAGGATATGCGTGATGACTCTAGCATAAGGTCTACTCTTACGAGTAAGCCTTGCAGCGTAAAGTTTGCATATCGCCTACTGGCGTAAGCTCTCACATATAAGGTTACTCTGTTCCTCGGTAACATTTCTTGCAGCGTAAGTCAGTTCCTACATAAGCTTTAGCGCCCTCGCCTATACCATTCTTGTTTACGCGTAACTTTGCCATATCTACGCCTAAGCCTTGATTGACCTTCATTTTGAATTGTTACGCGTGCAAACTTGTAAATAAATGAATCATAATGTCCCACGAATCAATAATGTCACTAATATATTAGCGTTTGATATGTTGTGAAAAATAAGTGATAACATAAACTTTAAAACTTAAAGTTAACTAACTCACAAAACGTTTCCGGGCGTCATTGGACTATAGGACAAACAAGTGACTTAGGACTCGTAACAATCATTAACACTGTATATTCAATAATTGGACAATAAAAACCTTCTGTTGACTAACATTATGTCTTTCGATATGTTGGTTCTTTTGGCTAATGTTATTTGGGATCACGACATGGTTTGCTCAAATGAATGTGGATGCACGGAAGTTCTCACAATTCGATATCTTCCTAATGGCTATCAGAAAGATTGTTAAGAACAATCTGAGTTGACTTTGAAACCCTCACATGCTCAGAATCTTCTGCTTGATTCTTTGTGGATATTTTAAAGAATCATCCCTACGGAACATGCTCTCACACTCTGCTTCTGATTGCGAGGCTACACAACAATTCGGAATTCAATGCAAAGGATCAAAGGTCAAAGTCACGTGCTGTGGCTCAATCACAAACAAATCACCATCACACAAGCAGATCTACGGGCTGTTCTTCTAATTCACTGAAATGAGCCAACCATTCTATGCCACACCTACTTGAAGAGAGGTTCTGAAATTCCGATTGATATTGGCTATGATGAAGCTTGGGAATAATCACTAAGCATTCTCATGTGGAGCTTAAGAACATTCCTCAACCATGGAGAACCCTCTACATCATCATTACCAAATCGGTCTCCAGTGCGTGATAGTGGTTATGAGCATCAAAACTCATGGAACTACAAATCTTAAGTCATTAATCAACAAAAGGACATGACCTTTGTTATGGGAAGACATGATGTCATTTCACAAGAAACTGGTTTCGACATAACACAACTGATTTATTCCATCAGCTACCACACTGAGACTCAGCAGTTTCTTTGTTATAGTCTGTGGTGGTTCACCTCCAGTTCGATTGTTAATGAAACGCTTGTCTATGAAGCGGGTTCACGATAA
Organism: Chrysanthemum makinoi; assembly: GCA_910596185.1. Lineage (NCBI taxonomy): Eukaryota > Viridiplantae > Streptophyta > Magnoliopsida > Asterales > Asteraceae > Chrysanthemum > Chrysanthemum makinoi. The sequence continues at coordinate 285,460,986 of OU343220.1, read as the reverse complement.
CAATTATGACTACCACACATAAACTCACCACATCAGTTTCTTGTTGTGAGTATTGTGGAGGTCCACACTTGTAGCTCGATTGTCAAACAAGGAACCCATTTCCTTGTAACAATTACGACTCTTCGTATCATGACCAACCTCTACGTTACCAAATAAATCAGGCACCACCTCAGCTGAGCCACTTCCTCAAAATCTTCTGCGATCTTTTGGTTTAGTGAAAGATTTGAAGGAATGTAAACATTCCCAAGATAATTCAAATCAAAAATCCATGGAAGAATTGTTGGCTTTGAAGGCGAGGCAAAATAAATTCCCAAACTGCGTTTGAAAAATCTATTAGGAATCAATTGCAAAAGAAAAAGCAGCCAGATCTAGCTCTCAATTTCGTTTTATTCCTGATGACAGTGATGATGAGGATACACTTGATATCCTTCAATTCTATAAAGATTCATCAAGTTCATCGGTTGATATCCCAGCAGTTGAGATTCATTCTCAAACAACTGCTATCACACGAAACTCCACTCACTCTCTAAACATAGGGGATGAGCATCTTGACACTGTTCCTGAAAAGGAATCGGACGAATTCATAAAGTCTAGTGTTGAGAAAAGGTCCTCATTTTATCCTTAATCAGTTTGCAAAAGAAAAAAAAAAGTGAAAAAGGAATTTTTGCCAAACTTTGTGGAATTTTCCCGGATTCATTATAAGTCCATTTGAGCTCCAACTTGGGATACAAGCACTTTGGTTGGTGATCTACAGCTAGGTATTTTTATTTTATTTTTGTGATTTTTCTAGATAGCTTAATAAAGTGCTTAAAGTAGGGCCTTAGAGGCCGTTTGGCGTGTTGAGACTTGAACTCACGGTCTCGGTTTTTTTTGTAGCTTGTGCTTTTTACTTCCCAATCAGTTGCATTAGCTCTATTTAGGTTAGATTTAGGTTGTAGTAGCCTTTGGTAATTTTTAGAGCTTTTAGCTTATTTTTTAGCTTATTAGCAAAGCGCTTATTTGCCCAATTCAGCTTATTAGTGGGCTTATTTAACTTTTATATTTTCCTAGATTAAGAATATTATTTTAGATTTTCCTGTAAAGTTTCATTATTTTTACTGTTCATTTGTTATTTTTCTTAATTTTAATTAGTTTAAATTAGTTTTTGATTAATAATAATTATTTAAAAAGTCTAAAAAATATATTTTCAGTTTTAAAATAATTTTTATAATATTTTAGATTTTTCTAAGTCATAATTTCACTTTTCTAGCTTTATTTCATATTTTCTTATATTTTAGGATATTATTAAATAGTTAAAAATAGTTTTTAATTAATAATAATTAAATAAATAGTCATAAAAATAATTTTCTTTTTCCAATAATTTTCTTATGTATTTAGGATTGTAAAAATGTATTTTCCATATCCGTAGGTATTTTACTTCTTTATTTTTACATTTTTCTTTTAAGTTATACGTAGTTTTTAATTTAAGATTTATAAAAGAAAAATCAAAAACATCAGATTTTAAATATAGTGATAGCGTTTATTTAATATATTTTATCTTTTTATTTTTCTTTAATTTGCATTTAAGCCGTTGTAATTTATAGACTTTTTCTGTAGTTATAATAAATTCAATCCTCTTTTCGTTCAAATCTCTCGATCACTACGTTTGATTATTCTTGCATAGCTTCGTTTGGGACATAACGACCAGGGCACTATACTCCCCGATCTTCATTGCATTAGTTTTAGGAACGTTTTAAGTTTCTTCACGGTTGGCCATTCACAAGTGGTGAAGCGGGAAAACGGCGGTTTAACCGGATCAAATTTTGGCGCGCATTGCGGAGAAATTTGCTTTGATTATCTTCCGTTTAGCAGTTAGTATTTGAATATTCACTTCTTGTTCATACCATCTATATATGTTTATATTTTCTTATAAAAATCCAAAAATCAAAACATTTTAAATCAGTTTTCAACAAACACAAAAACCCAAAAGATTTTTCTTTCTTATTTTTTAAAAAATGTTTATTCAAAAATCAAAAATATCCATCTTTACCCTCTTACATCTTTGATTCTTCATCCCAACCCCTCTGTAAACCTTTGATTCTTTCTATGTATCATCCTCACCCTCTTGGTTGTCAATGGTGTGGTGGTCCTTATAATGGTGGCAATTGCCCAGTTGTAGCATGGTGGAGTCGGGGAAGCGGGTGTCTATAACAAGATCCCTATTCTTACCATAACACAAGCTGATTATTCCATCGGCTACCACCTGTGGAGACCAGCATTTCTAACGTTGTGAGAATGCTGTGGTGGTTCACACTCCGAGTTGATTGTCAATGAAACCGCGCTTGTCTATGGCAGGTTCACGATAACAATTATGACTACCACATATAACTCATAGCCACATCAGTTTTCGCATTTGAGTATTGTGGAGGTCACACTTTGTAGCTCGATTGTCAAACAAGGGATCCATTTCCTTGTAACAATTACGACTCTTCGTATCATGACCAACCTCTGATTACCAAATAAATCAGGAAGCACCACCTCAGCCTGAGCCACTTCCTCAAAATCTTAGCGATCTTTTGGATTTAGTGAAAGATTTGAAGGAATGTAAACATTCCCAAGATAATCCAAATCTAAAATCCATGGAAGAATTGTTAGCGAAGAGCGGCTTGCTAAAATAAATTCCCAAATTGCCTTTGAAAAATCTATTAGGGAATCAATTGCAAAAGAAAAGCAGCAGATCTAGCTCAATTTCGTTTTATTCACGATGACGGTGATGATGAGGATAACCTTGATATCCTTCAATTCTATAAAGATTCATCAAGTTCATCAGTTGATATCCCAGTAGTTGAGATTCATTCTCAAACAACTGCTATCACACCCGAAGCTCCCACTCACTCTCTAAACACGGGGATGAGCATCTTGACCTTTGTTCCGAAAAGGAATCGGACACGAATTCATAAAGTCTAGTGTTGAGAACCTTATCCCAATCCGAAGTCACAGGGAACTTGATCATATGTGTGATTCTTCTTCCCCTGCGAGTGTTCAAAGATCATTTTGAAACTTTCTCGATTTTAGCGACGATTGTGCTTCTTATGGAAATCAGTATGTTGAGGCATCGCTTCCCAATCGATGCGATCATCTTCTTGAGGAGTTCACCGATGAACTCACTCACATCAATCCACTTTCATTGGGAAGTGATGATGGTCTCTTTGATTCGGCCGATCTAGGAGAGATTGAAAGTCTCCTTTATAATGATCATTCACTCACTTCTTATCCCAACAGTCCAATAGAGAATGTTAATCACTTTGTTCTTGAAGCATTCAAAACAACTCTCACCAATCCTCTATTTGAATTCGAATCTGAATTCACCTTGATTTCGACAATCAATCTTTGACAAGGATAGTGATGAGTCCACAATGGAACAAGAGTTCACATTCATCATGTGAATGATTCTCTTCATGAGGAGTTCGCCGGTGAACTCACTCATATCATGACTCCAGGGTATGATTTGCTTGGATGCAAAAATCATGATCGGGGAAAAGTTTTCAAACATGAGGTTGTATTTCTATGACAAATTTTCCAACCCTCCCTCCGAGATGCTTTCCAACCAAAGAGCTCAACGATAAAATCCATACGAGTGCAACTGAACTTGATCCGAGGAAAAGATCTTCATGATCGTCATCATGATTTTCCTTCTTTTCTTCACCTACTCGGTGACTTCCTCTCTTCTTCACTCCTTGGGAATGCAGACACTATCTTTGACCCGGCATTTTCATTTATCATTTTGAGCGGTTCTATGTATATCTCAGTAAATATGTCGATGGAGATTGTCTCTTCCACTTACTTCCTCATGAACAAATGAATGCGGGGATCGAGTCAAGCTAGCGACTTCGGGAATCAAAACGATAGCATGCCATATGGGATTTCACCCATATTTCTGACTTCTTTCTATTTTCTACCACCCTAGTGTGGGGAGTTGCCCCATGTTGTGTGTATATATAAATTATCAAAAAAAAAAAAAAAAATCTTGCTAAATAATGGCGTAGTATTTCCTTTTACGTTCTCGGTTGGCATAACCGCGGTACTTTGAATATTGAGGGCAATATTCATTTCTAGTGTGGGGGGGAATTCTCACGAATTTTATCATGTAATTATACGCCCAATTCCCCATTTTTGGCCAAATTTTTTTTTTTTTGGAGTAAGTGTTTTGCACTTACTCAATTGGTTATCAGTCCGCCATGTCTAATAAACAAAAGGATTGGCTAATCCAGAGCAAACGGCTCTTAGTAAAGATATCTCAAATCCGTTGACGGCTTGCAATTTGCCCAAAATTGTATGGTGTTCACCTCACCATATCTTTAATTAGTGAAGAGTTGGCTAGCCCGCAAGTTTATGGCTTGTGGTAAAGGCAGTGGAAAAACAATAATTGGTAATCAGCTCACCAAAGATAATATTGATAATTTATCTAAGAGTTGGCTAGTCCAGAGCAAGCGGCTTCTGGTAAAGACAAATCAAATCCGTTGGTGGTTTGCTCAAAATCACATGGTTATCGGTGTACCATGGTTCTTGCTTGAACTGAAACATTTGGCTACTCCAGAAGTAATGGCTTTTGGTAAAGAGATTCAAATCCATTAAGTTTTCTCAAAAGATTGCTAGGGACTAGCAATAGTTTAGTGTGGGGATTGATGAGTGTGTAAATACTCATCATTTTGGTTAAATCTGAACGCAAAACACTTAAAACACTTCGGAAATGCATCAAATAACGAAAATACAAAATTGTTTTTATATGTTTTAATGCAAAATGAGTAAAATCGACTAAAAACGAACAAAGTTTGCATAATTGGCAGTTTCGGTCCCCCAACTTTCAAAAAAATGGCAAAGCAAGTCCCCGGGATTTTCAAATATGGAAAATATTATTTATGGTCCTTGGTTAATAAAGTTTGTCATCTATGGTCCTTATAATAATTTGTGGAAAAATTACGATTTCGGTCCCTCAAGTTTGGTGGAATTGCAAAACTAGTCCTTGTGTTAATACCAAACACCAAACCGGCCAAGCCAAAGCCCAAAGCCCAAACATAAAATAAACCCACTTGCCTTTCCCACTCTCCCACGCTTTTCCCTCCTTTACCGCAAACCACGAGCCTCCATCTCCCAACACCATCATGACCGACCCTCCCCTACTCCATGTCCTCCACCTCCATCCCAAGACAAGAAGCATTTAATGCTACCTTCCCCATCCCAAATCACGGACACTTTGCAAATAGTTTGAGGCATGTTTCATGAATCAAGGGTGGAGATCAAAAGGACCAAATCAATGGCTGAGAAAGGGAGAAAGAAGACAGAGGGGGACCAAAGAAAGAGAGAAGACCATGGAGTTGTAGTATAAAAATCTGATTGTAGCCTTTGAGGAGTAGTTAGTTTTTTTTTAGTTTTAATGTTAGTTTTTAGTTTAGTCTAGAATTTTTGAGTTCTAGTCGATTTAATCTTCTGTTAATTAAGATTTCCTGTAATTTTAATTGAATGCAAGTTACTTTCATGTTTTTTTTTCATCTACTTTAAATTTATGCACTTTTCATTTTTATGTCCTTAAATTCTATGGCTTGTGTTTCAAAATTGCTTGTTAATGTTGTTTAAATTAATTCTGAGCTTGTGAAATCAAGGCAAGTCATTAAAAAGGTTTTACATCCTATTTTATTTCTTGCCCAGTGTTTTGTTAAAGCAATATTTAGATTTCTAGTTAATTGTCATGTTCACAAGTTATTTCAAAGGTTCTAACTTTTTCTCACTTGGAATCTCACCATTTAGCTTGTAATTAAGCTCTAAATCGCCCTCTTAATTTGTTTAGGGGAATGAAAATAGCTTGCAGTGATTCTCATAGTGCTTATTGGGTGAACTTGTTGGCTCATTCAGGTTTGTCTTGGTTTTGGGAGATCTTTGTAGCTTAAAATAGCTCTAATAGTTACCACTAAGTTGTTTTCAGCTTGCACAACAGCCACACGGTCAGTTTCTTTTTGCAATTTCTTATTAGTAGGAGTTTGTACCTTAGTTAGGAGTGTTAGTGTTTCATAGGTGAGCTTAGACTATATTAGAAGTTCTTTGGTTTATTTAGTGCTTATTTGTGAAATCTAGGAGCTCATGTTCATTTGTTAGCTCAAGATTTCCTAAGTGGCCAACTTAGCAAATTGCTTATTCCCTCGTTTGTTAGTCTATTTCATTTATTTATTGCTTATTTGGTGTGCTTGTGAATTACCCTTTAGTGTTGTTTATCTAAAAGCTTTTCCTAGTTCACCTTTTGCTTGATGAAACTGTTAAGGGGTGTTTGGATTAAGCTATTTTTTGAATTTCCATCATGTGGGGTGAGTTGAATCTTAGTTAGATGGTCTTGGTACTGATTTTATAGGATTCTCAGTTTCCAATTTGTCATGGTAGTTACATGTTCTCACTTTTGAACCAACTTTCGTCATGCCTGCACATCAAAATGGTCAATCAGCTTGTCCTTTTAAGAAGTTTTCATCTTTTCATTTAAGCTCATATGATCTATAATTTGTAGCTTTTCTTTGGTTGCCTATCAGTTGATTCACATTTTGTGAATTTTATTCTAGCCTATTAATAGCTTTTTACCAGCTTATATACCCCTAGGACTGTTTAGTAGTAATTTTAGTTTTGCTTAGTTTAGTCATTTGATTTTTTGCTCTTTAATTTGCTTATTTCCTTACCTTTTAGCATTTAGGTTTTATAGGATAGCTTTTATCCATTTTTTAGCTTATAGTAGCTTTTTAGTAGCTTTAGGTAGCTTATTTATGTCCTTTAGTTTGTTACTCATCCCAAACAGTCCCTGGCTTCTTGTACATACAGCTTGGTTTCAAGCCTTTTTCAAGTTCTAGCTTTGTGTAAAAAGGTCCTCATTTTATCTTAATCGTTTGAAAAAAAGTGAAAATTTGCCAAACTTTGTGGAATTTTCCCAGTTCATTATAAGTCCATTTGAGCTCCAACTTGGGATACAAGCACTTTGGTTGGTGATCTACAGCTAGGTATTTTTATTTTATTTTGTGATTTTCTAGATATAGCTTAATAAAGTGCTTAAATAGGCCTTAGAAGCCGTTTGCGTGTTGAGACTTGAAATCTGGTCTCGAGTTTTTTTTCTGTAGCTTGTGCTTTTTACTTCCCAATCAGTTGCATTAGCTCTATTTAGGTTAGATTTAGGTTGTAGTAGCCTTTGGTAATTTTTAGAGCTTTTAGCTTATTTTTAGCTTATTAGCAAACTGCTTATTTTCCCAATTCAGCTTATTAGTGGGCTTATTTAACTTTTTATATTTTTCCTAGATTAAGAATAATATTTTAGATTTTCCTGTAAAGTTTCATTATTTTTACTGTTCATTTGTTATTTTTCTTAATTTTAATTAGTTTAAATTAGTTTTGAATTAATAATAATTATTTAAAAAGTCTAAAAATATATTTTCAGTTTTAAAATAACTTTTATAATATTTTAGATTTTTCTAAGTCATATTTCACTTTTTATAGCTTTATTTCATATTTTCTTATATTTTAGGATATTATTAATTTAAAAAAAATAGTTTTTATTAATAATTATTAAATAAGTTATCATAATAAATTTCTTTTTTACTTTCTTATGTATTTAGGATTGTAAAATGTAAAAACCATATCCGTAGGATTTACTTCTTTATTTTTACATTTTCTTTAGTACGTTCGTAGTTTTAATTTAAAATTTATAAAGAAAAATCAGAAACATCATTTTAAATATAGTGATAGCGTTTATTTAATATATTTTATCTTTTTAATTTTCTTTAATTTGCATTTAGCGTTGTAATTTATAGACTTTTTCTTAGTTATAAAATAAATTCAAATCCTCTTTTACTTTCAAATCTCTCGATCACTACACGTTTGATTATTCTTGCACAGCTCGTTGGGACATAACGACCGGGGACTATACTCCCTGATCTTCATTGCATTCATTTCTGAACGTTTAAGTTTCTTACGGTGGCCATTCACAAGTGGTCGGCGAGTGAGAAAACTTGGCGGTTTGGCACGAATCAAATTTTGGCCCGCTCCGGGTGTCTTGATTATCTTCCGTTTAGCAGTTAGTAATTTGAATATTCACTCCTTGTTTCATACCATCTATATATGTTATATTCTTATAAAAATCCAAAAATAAAAGAACAATCAAAAACCAAAAAACTGATTTTCTTATTTTTTTAAAAAAATTCAAAAATCCAAAAATATCCATCTTTACCCTCTCACATCTTTGATTCTTCATCCTAACCCCTCTGTAAACCTTTGATTCTTTCTATGTCTTATCATCACCCTCTTGGTTGTCAATGGTGTGGTGGTCCTTATAATGGTGGCAATTGCCCCATTTGTAGCATGGTGGAGTCAGGAAACGGGTCTGCATAACCAAGATCCTATTCTTACCATAACACAACAGTTTATTCCATCAGCTACTGGAGAACTCAGCATTTTCATTTGTGAGTCTTTGTGGTGGTTCACACTCCATTCTGATTGTCAATCGGAAACACGCTTGTCTATGGCAGGTTCCGATAACAATTATGACTACCATACATATAACTCACAGCCACATCAGTTTTACTGTTGTGAGTATTGTGAGTCCACCCCAGCTCGATTGTCAAACAAGGAATCCATTTCCTTGTAACATTACAACTCTTCAATTCATGACCAACCTCTGTTACCAAATAAACCCGGGCACCACCTCCTGAGCCACTTCCTCAAAATCTTCTGCTTGATCTTTTGGATTTAGTGAAAGATTTGAAGGAATGTAAACATTCCCAAGATAATCCAAATCAAAAATCCATGGAAGAATTGTTAGCTGAAGAGCAGGTTGCTAAAATAAATTCCCAAATTGCGTTTGAAAATCTATTGGGAATCAATTGCAAAAGCTTGACGGATCTAGCTCTCAATTTCGTTTTTATTCCGATGACGTGATGATAAGGATACACTTGATATCCTTCAATTCTATAAAGATTCATCAAGTTCATCAGTTGATATCAAGATTGAGATTCATTCTCAAACAACTTGCTATCACACGAAACTCCCACTCACTCTCTAAACATGGGGGATGAGCATCTTGACCTTGTTCTGAAAAGGAATCGGACAATTCATAAAGTCTAGTGTTGAGAACCTTGTCCCAATCGAGAGAGTCAGGGAACTTCGATCATATGTGTTTCTTCTTCCCCTCTTGATTTTTCAAAAGATCATTTTGAAACTTTCTCCGATTTTAGCGACGATTGTGCTTCTTATGGAAACATCGAGTATGTTGAGGAATCGCTTCCACAATCGATCTTGATCATCTTCTTGAGGAGTTCACCGATGAACTCACTCACATCAATCCACTTTCATCGGGAAGCGATGATGGTCTCTTTGATTTCGAAGCGATCTAGGAGATTGAAAGTCTCCTTTATAATGATCGTTCAATCACTTCTTATCCCAACAGTCCAATAGAGAATGTTAATCACTTTGTTCCTGAAGCATTCAAAACAACTCTCACCAATCCTCTATTTGAATTTGAATCGAATTCACCTTGATTCGACAATCCAATCTTTGACAGGTAGTGATGAGTCCACAATGGAACAAGAGTTCACAAATTCACATTATGTGAATGATTCTCTTCATGAGGAGTTCGCCGGTGAACTCACTCATATCATGACTCCGCCGGAGTATGATTGCTTGGATGGCAAAATCATGATCGGGGGGAAAAGTTTTCAATCATTAGAGTTTGTATTTCTATGACAAATTTTCCAACCTCCCTCGAGATGCTTTCCAAACCAAAGAGCTCAACCGATAAAATCCATACGAGTGCAACTGAACTTGATCCTGAGGAAGAAGATCTTATCATGATCGTCATCATGACTTTCTTTCTTTTCTTCACCTGCCTGGTGACTTCCTCTCTTCTTCACTCCTTCGGGAATGAAGACATTATCTTTGACCCCGGCATTTTCATTTATCATTTTGAGCGGTTCTATGTATATCTCATCGGGGTGGAACTTTCCATTGCTTCAAATATTTGTCCAAACATTTTGAATGAAAGTCCGATGGAGATTGTCTCTTCCACTTACTTCCCCATGAACAAATGAATGCGGGGATCGAGTCAAGCTAGCGACTCGGGAATCAAAAACAGTAGCATGCCATATGGGTTTTCACCCATATTTGTGACTTCTTTCTATTTTCTACCACCTAGTGTGGGGGAGTTGCCCACACATGTTGTGTATATATAAGTATCAAAAAAAAAAAAATCTTGCTAAATGGCGTAGTATTTCCCTTTTCGTTCTCGATTCGGCATAACCCAGGGGGTACTTTGAATATTGAGAGCAATATTCATTTCTAGTGTGGGGGGAATTCTCACGAATTTTATCATGTAATTATACCGCCCAATTCCCCAATTTTTGGCCAAAATTTTTTGGTAGTGTTTTGCACTTACTCAATTGGTTATCGATCCATATGTATAAACAAAAGGATTGGCTAATCAGTGCGGCTCTTGGTAAAGATATCTCAATCCGTGTGGCTTGCAATTTGCCCTAAATTGTATGGTGTTCAGCTCACCATATCTTTAATTAGTGAAGAGTTGGCTAGCCGCAAGTTTATGGCTTGTGGTAAAGGCCGTGGAAAAACCATAATTGGTAATCAGCTCACCAAAGATAATATTGATAATTTATCTAGAGTTGGCTAGTCGAGCAAAGCGGCTGGTAAAGACAAAAATCAAATCCGTTGAAAGCTGGTGGTTTGCTCAAAATCACATGGTTATCGGTTTACCATGGTTCTTACTTGAACTGAAACATTTGGCTACTCCAGGAGTAATGGCTTTTGGTAAAGAGATTCAAATCCATTAAGTTTTTTCTCAAAAGATTGCTAGGGACTAGCAATAGTTTAGTGTGGGGGATTGATGAGTGTGTAAATACTCATCATTTTGGTAAAATCTGAACGCAAAACACTTAAAAACACTTTCGAAATGCATCAAAATAACGAAAATACCCCAAAAGTGTGTTATATGTTTAAATGCAAAATGAGTAAAAACTGACTAAAAGCGAACAAAGTTTGCATAATTGGCAGTTCGGTCCCCTGACTTTCAAAAAATGGCAAAGCAAGTCCCCGGATTTTCAAAAATGGAAATATTATTTATGCTTGGTTAATAAAGTTTGTCATCTATAGTCCTTATACTAATTTGTGGAAAAATTACAATTTCGGTCCCTCAAGTTTGGTGGAATTGCAAAATTAGTCCTTGTGTTAATACAAACACCAAACCAGTAAGGCCAAAGCCCAAAACAAACATAAATAAATAAAACCCACTTGCCTTTCCCACTTCTCCCACGCTTTCCCTCCTTACCTGCAAACACAGCCTCCATCTCCCAACACCATCATGACAGCAATTTCTCCCCATTTCCTTCATGTCCCTCCACCTCCATCCTGCAAGATCAAGAAGCATTTAATGCTTACCTTCCCCTGTCCCAAATCACCAGACCTGTTGCAAATAGTTTTGGCGCCAATTTCATGAATCAAGGGTGGAGATCAAAAGGACCAAATCAATGGCTGAGAAAGGGAGAAATAAGACAGAGGGGGACCAAAGAAAGAGAGAAGACCATGGAGTTGTAGTATAAAAATCTGATTGTAGCCTTTGAGGAGTAGTTAGTTTTTTTTTAGTTTTAATGTTAGTTTTTAGTTTTAGTCTAGAATTTTTTGAGTTCTAGTCCCGATTTAATCTTCCTGTTAATTAAGATTTCCTGTAATTTTAATTGAATGCAAGTTACTTTCATGTTTTTTTTTATTTCAGTCTACTTTAAATTTATGCACTTTTCATTTTTATGTCCTTAAATTCTATGGCTTGTGTTTCAAAATTGCTTGTTAATGTTGTTTAAATTAATTCTGAGCTTGTGAAATCAAGGCAAGTCAGTAAAAAAAAAAGAGTTTTACATCCTATAATTTATTTCTGCCAGAAGGAGTGTTTTGTTAAAGCAATATTTAGATTTCTAGTTAATTGTCATGTTCACAAGTTATTTCAAAGGTTCTAACTTTTTCTCACTTGGAATCTCACCATTTAGCTTGTAATTAAGCTCTAAATCGCCCTCTTCAGGCGTTTAGGGACCAAAATAGCAAAGCAATCAGCTTCTCATAGTGCTTATTGGGTGAACTTGTTGGCTCATTCAGGTTTGTCTTGGTTTTGGGAGATCTTTTGTAGCTTAAAAATAAGCTCCAATAGTTACCATTAAGTTGTTTTCAGCTTGCACAACAATGCACACGGGTCATTTTTGCAATTGCTTATTAGTAGGAGTTTGTACCTTAGTTAGGAGTGTTAGTGTTTCATAGGTGAGCTTAGACTAGATTAGAAGTTCTTTGGTTTATTTAGTACTTATTTGTGAAATCTAGGAGCTCATGTTCATTTGTTAGCTCAAGATTTCCCTAGAGTGGCCAACTTAGCAAATTGCTTATTCCCTCGTTTAGTTAGTCTATTTCAGTTATTTATTGCTTATTTAGTGTGCTTGCTGAATTACCCTTTAGTGTTGTTTATCTAAAAGCTTTTCCTAGTTCACCTTTTGCTTGATGAAACTGTTAAGGGGTGTTTGGATTAAGCTATTTTTTGAATTTCCATCATGTGGGGTGAGTTGAATCTTAGTTAGATGGTCTTGGTACTGATTTTATAGGATTCTCAGTTTCCAATTTGTCATGGTAGTTACATGTTCTCACTTTTGAACCAACTTTCTGTCATGCCCCACATTAAAAAAATTGGTCAATCAGCTTGTCCTTTAAGTTTTCATCTTTTTCATTTTAAGCTCATATGATCTATAATTTGGCATGCTTGTTCTTTGGTTGCCTATCTAGTTGATTCACATTTTTGTGAATTTTATTCTAGTATTAATAGCTTTTACCAGCTTATATATACCCCCTAGGACTGTTTAGTAGTAGTGAATTTTAGTTTTTGCTTAGTTTAGTCATTTGCTTTTTAGCTCTTTTAAACTGCTTATTTCCTTACCTTTTAGCATTTAGGTTTTATAGGATAGCTTTTATCCATTTTTTAGCTTATAGTAGCTTTTTAGTAGCTTTAGGTAGCTTATTTATGTCCTTTAGTTTGTTACTCATCCCAAAATCCCCTCACATTGTACATACAGCTTGGTTTCAAGCCTTTTCCAAGTTCTAGCTTTGTGTAAAAAAGGTCCTCATTTTATCCTTAATCAGTTTGCAAAAGAAAAAAAAAAGTGAAAAAGTGATTTTTGCCAAACTTTGTGGAATTTTCCCGGATTCATTATAAGTCCATTTGAGCTCCAACTTGGGATACAAGCACTTTGGTTGGTGATCTACAGCTAGGTATTTTTATTTTATTTTTGTGATTTTTCTAGATAGCTTAATAAAGTGCTTAAAGTAGGGCCTTAGAGGCCGTTTTGGCGGTTGAGACTTGAACACTGGTCTCGAGTTTTTTCTCAGAGCTTGTGCTTTTACTTCCCAATCAGTTGCATTAGCTCGATTTAGGTTAGATTTAGGTTGTAGTAGCCTTTGGTAATTTTAGAGCTTTTAGCTTATTTTAGCTTATATTAGCAACCGCTATTTGCCCAATTCAGCTTATTAGTGGGCTTATTTAACTTTTTATATTTTTCCTAGATTAAGAATAATATTTTAGATTTTCTTGTAAAGTTTCATTATTTTTACTGTTCATTTGTTATTTTTCTTAATTTTAATTAGTTTAAATTAGTTTTTGATTAATAATAATTATTTAAAAAGTCTAAAAAATATATTTTCAGTTTTAAAATAAGTTTTATAATATTTTAGATTTTTCTAAGTCATAATTTCACTTTTCTAGCTTTATTTCATATTTTCTATATTTTAGGATATTATTAAATAAGTAAAATAGTTTTTAATTAATAATAATTAAATAAATAGTCATAAAAATAATTTTCTTTTTCCAATAATTTTCTTATGTATTTAGGATTGTAAAAATGTATTTTCCATATCCGTAGGTATTTTACTTCTTTATTTTTACATTTTCTTTCGTACGTTACGTAGTTTTTAATTTAAATTTATAAAAGAAAAATCAAAAACATCAGATTTTAAATATAGTGATAGCGTTTATTTAATATATTTTATCTTTTTAATTTTCTTTAATTTGCATTTAAGCCGTTGTAATTTATAGACTTTTTCTGTAGTTATAATAAATTCAAATCCCTCTTTTCTGTTCAAATCTCTCGATCACTACACGTTTGATTATTCTTGCATAGCTCGCTGGGACATAACGACCCGGGGAAACACTATAATCCCCTAATCTTCATTGCATTCGTTTCTGAACCGTTTTAAGTTTCTTACGGTCGGCCATTCACAAGTGGCTCTTGGAGTGAGAAAACTTGACGGTTTGGCACGGATCAGTCATCTCGATGAAAAGCCTTCTGGAACACCTACTAGGAGAACCGTAAGAGGAAGTGCTGGTAGTGCAAGCAAGCACCGAGTCGAGGATTTTTCCCAGAGGAATCCTCCAAAGGGGACAGTTCCCGCCAAGGAAGTTGCCTATTCTCAGATCTAAGCCTCGAACCGCAGAGAAAGCTAATGGACGAGGACTCAAGGTCAATCAGATGAAGAGACTTTCATCCGACCACAGAACCAAACACCTCCTTCAGCAGCTAAACCTCCAAGTCCACCACTGACAAAGGAAAATGGAAGACTCCTGATTTGTGCCTTATGAAGAAAGCTCGATGAAGAAGAAGAGAAACCGATACTTCATACATGAAGAAGTTCAAATTCCTTAGACTCCAACATCGCAAAAGAATTTGCAAAAGAACAAATGGGTGGCCCCTGAGGGTCAGGTGGTACCAACCTTCACTAGGTCCTCGATGCGTTAATCAACCCGATAAGGGATCCGTGCCACCACTTTGGTACAACAACAGACGCAGGTCGAAGATACTCTTGAGTATGATTTTGAAGAAACAGAATCTGAGAAGTTAGAGAAGGTAAAAGCTGATGAAGAAGCTGCAGCCAAAGCTAAAGCTGATGAACAAGCTAAGTCCGAAATGAAGAAGATGTTGAGTATGACATTTCTTCTAGATAGTCCTCGACGCATCAAAGGAAGAAAACTTCGAACCACCAAAGGACCCGAGTCTCCTCACATCTCATCATCATCGATTCTTCTTCTCTCACTCTTCACCACCACCATCAAAGAAATCAACCAAATCATCATCCGTATCAAGAAAGAAGCCAACTCATCTTGGATCTCTCAATCTAATAATCGAATCGTAAAGCCGGCTAAAGCCAAGAGTCGAAAGAAAGATATTCTTTATTAAAGTTGAATTTCTCACGGACGATAACGCATCTTCATGATGAGAATGACAAGATGAAAGTTGAAAGTGGAGTATGCAATACGTAAACTTATGAAGGATGATCGTCAAGGGAGCATGGACGAGATGATAAAAGGATACACTCACAAGTTCTTAATGGAGGTAATTCCGAAAATGACAAAGGAGATGTATTCGGACATACTTTATCCGAATCTCTTACATTTAGCCAAGCAAGCCATGAAATCAACTCCATGAATTTGAGAATCAATCCAGTTGAAACTACAATCTTCTCAGATGATGAATTAGTAAACCGGCTGGTAGCGAAATGTCAACACGCCTCGCAACGCGTTTGCCTCCCATGAAGCAAAACTGTTTGAAGCATTGCTAGAATACCAACTCAAGTCATCATTCAGAGAAGAGGCTATAAGGCCTAAGCGTCCAAGAGATGATGAAGACAAAGATCAAGATAAGGATAAGGAGCCTAAACGCACAAAGAAGTCTGATGAATCATCTTCGATTCAAGTACAATGCCGCTCCACCACAAAAGACTCCACTCAACAAAGATCTCCTCCCCTCGCTCTTCTCGACATAAACCTCGGATTCCGAGACACCACCCCACTGTGAAAACCGTGATCACTTTGAGTATACCCCCCTGACGATGAAGAATACCATGAGCCCCAACAACAACCCGCTTCTCGACAAAGTACCCAAACTAGAATCCTCATCTAGGCCTAAGAAAAAATTAAGTAGGCGCCCAAGGCCGACGCCCTATCATGGCTAGATGAAGATAATACCCAGGAATTTGAATGGTTTTCTACACTTTTCAATTCCACTCCCTACCCTCAAGAAGGTCAAGATCCGTAGACGGTACTACTATGGAGCATGCTAAAATTCTGCAAGAAAAGTTCAAAGTAAAGAAGATGACTAAATCCGAGTTGAAGCGAATCAAGAATGAAGCATTTCAACTGTTAAAAGATAGCTCGGAAAGTTCCATCGAGGTCGAATATCACCTTGATAACATTGCTCGAGCTATGTCTAATAACATGGATTGGCTCAACCCATAAGCAAACATCGACTTTACGAAGCGGGACAACCCTCCATATTACACCGATTGGTCTAAACCACTACCAACGATCGCCAACCAGATCGCCTAGATCCCATTCATATTTCTTTAACAAAGACTTGGAATTTCTTCTTCACGGTGGCGATGGCTCAAGGAAATACGCTACATCTCTGACACTTCCATTCCCAAAGATCCTAATACTCAAACTGCATAGCTATCGAGGAAAGAGCTAATCACTTGTTCTCCAACAAAGTGGAATCATACGACCGAGATGCAATGTACGGATTCATCATCGGCCGGAACCCGAAGAATCTACTACAGAAGCCGCCAGTCCCAGAAGTCTCAACATGCTGTTCAGACTAAAACATCGTTGCCATCAAACACGTTGATATTTCGTTCAAATGGGACTACACTTATCTCAAGAATGTTGTGGTCAAAAGACAAGACAAAAGAGATTATGCATTCTCTGAAGCTGACTTTTAGAATTTTTCTATCAACGACATCGAAGACATGTACCTTGCCAAAGTACATGGTCGTATGAGACAATTCTCCACCGAAGTACAACGTGAATTCATTAAGTCAATGCTCATCTTCATCAGACGCATAGTTATCAAAGAACGTGTAGAAGATCTCCAGTTGGCATTGAATCTTATCGACCCGTGTCAACTTCACTCCACCGCAGCTTGATCTTCCCGACATCAACCAGCTCTCATAATTTACACTCATCAGCAAACCATTCGGCGTCATTTACCGTAGTGAACTTCAAAGAAATTGCTTGATGGTGTGCAGAGATCTTCATAAGTTTGGAGGTCACACTTTGAAGATGGTTAGGGACGGATTGGCTTACCGGTTGAAGGATATACACCAAAAGATCGGGTCTCCTAAGCGATGGAATTCTCAGGATCGAAGGGATGTGAAGAGGATCATCACGATGATTGATGAACGGTTGTATAGAAGGGATCAGTTCAAAAGATTGGAAAGCTATGTTGGTGGTCGACCCAGAAGAAACATCATCGGCTTTCAACGCCTGATTCACACTCCTGGCGACATTTCTGGACTACCTGGTACCCCTTGAACTGCATCTTTCATTATAAATTTGGATGTATGATTTATTATCACAATGGCTTGTGCATATATTACAATGTACAACCCGTACTTGTAAATAAAGGACCCTGTGGTACGCTTCCGTGCCACAATCATTATAAAAGGAGCGAAAGCTTCTTACTTTTGAGTAAAACCTATCAAACCTTTCACTTTTCAAGGTTTTGCTCAAAAGAACAAGTACTTTTCCTTATGATTTTCAAAACCTCAACCGTTTATATCACTTGTTGAGGGGGAGTACTTGCCTTAAAAATTTGTTCACAAATTGTTCACAGTGGTCATTCTTCCAGCAACACTCGAAATGGACATATTTATTCTCAACTTTTCAAAAATAACATTTTATATGCCATTTTTTAGGGGGAGAAAATATGTGATAAGAAATATGTTGTGTATTGCTAGTTGAATTCTTGTGTGAAAAGACTTTAACCCACGAACTGACGAAATCGTAACTGTTAGTAACTCGAAAAGACTTGTCCGGGACGGGTAATAATTTCAAGCTAGTTCGATAGTGATGTAAACGTGTCTCGTAAAGGACTTGTCCGAGTAGAATGTACCATTCGAGAAATTCTTGGTAGACATGAACCTTGACGGGTTTGACAACCTCTCGGGGTTGTCCACACCTTCAAGATAGTTATTAGAGCTAGTTGTCACCTAAAAGCAAAAAATGAAATGCAACTTTAACTATGCCACGTAACCGTGTCTCGCGGGGGAATGTCTATCTTGAGTCGATCAATTCAAAAGTGCGCACTCTTTCCTCACTGTGCAGATTTCCGTAAAAACTCTTAAGCACATGTGGAGGGGGAGTATTTTTGCTAAAAGATAAAACTCTCACAGTGGTTCAAACATGTTTTTCATTTACAAACCCTTTGAGAGATTTTCTTCAAAATGGTTTTATGGCAACATAGGATAGTCATGGAGTTATAAGGTGACTAAGGTTAGGAATAACCGTCCTATGATCCGCCAGAGCCGGAGGGATCTACCCAAGGACACCACCAATAGTTAGAATTAGAAGTCCTTAGGTATGATTATAAAAAGGAGAAAATGAGAATCGGAGAAAGAAGGAGTTGAAGAATTAAAAAGAAATGCAAAGAAAATGGTGAAAAGAAATAGCCCTCCAGATTATTCAACTTAGGCATAACCGGGTTCAATTCATATGCTACTGGTTGTCACTAGATGACACCGGTATTGAAGATCAAAAGTCGTCATGGACCCAGTGACGCATGCACTAAACCTTCTTAGCCACTCAAGTTTCTCTCAACAGAAGCTTGTTTCATTCTCACAGGGAACCCTACGTAAACTATCGGATTTCTCTTAGAGATTGCTGATATTGAAGAAGGAGACCCTCTCCCTAGTCTCCGCTCAGGAAAACCAAAAAGCACTATTGAGTCTAGAGCCACAAGATTTATCAAAATATCTCTTAGGTACACTTGACATTTCATCACTTGACATTCAACAATAAGAATTTCAGTGGTACATTATCGAGTCCTTCACAGATCTTAGCAATCTGTCGAGAACATTTATGAGAGGTTCACATTTGTGATCCTCAGTGATTGAATGGAAACTCCTGCCAGGGTTAACATCAAACAGCCCTGACAGCGGTCCTTCGCAACTCCCCGTGGATCGCGCTTAGTGGTCTCAAACGGTCTACAATCGTGAGGTGATGCTTCGGTGTACCTCAAGGACTCATGAATCGTAGGTGTACTTCGGTACATCGTGTTATCTCACTTGTGGGACTCCGATTCCAGAACGGCCTTTGTAAGAATTAGAGTTGTGTTTTCACACTATGCTGTCAACACTCTCGGAGTTCAAACTTGTAAGTGCCGGAATCCGCTTATTACTAACCGTTTTAATGTTTACTTCTTATGGAAGCTCTGGAGCGGAATGATCGTGCGATTCTCCACTTGTTCACACCAACAACATCATCAAAGAAGTTCTATCTTAAAGCAACACAAAAGTCAGAATGATTCTTCGTCAAATCAAAGAATCTACAAAGGTAAAGACTTAAAGAACTTCATCAATACCGTAATCCAATGTTAAAGAGTGTGTGAGCATGTTGGAGAAAGACGTGGAGACACTTGAAGCAACGAAGCACTGACCAGACTTGATGCAGACTACAACATACTATCACTTTCATCACAAAGAACAATGATCAAAGAACAAAGTTAAAGATGACGTCAAAGCATAACTGTTCAAAGAAAACTATCTCTCTACACTGGGGAGATTGTTCGAATCAAGGCAATTCTTCTCACAAGAAAGAAGAATGTCAGAAGACGTCAAAGCTTCTATTACATCAACGCCTTCACCGTTTTTCATCACCAACACTTGAGGGGGAGATTGTTGGAATCACTCCTAAACCATAATCAAGTCTTAGTAATTAATATGTAATAGGTAGCTTAATTATGGCCTTTATGTTTGTTATTAGCCTTAAGCTTATGTAGAAGGCCCATGAGCTTAGGCCCATGTCCAATAAGGTAAAGGGAAGGAGTGGGAGTGTTGCCCTAGCTCCTTGCCTATAAATACCCCTTGTAAACCTTCATTTGAAGGTTGGTTGTTCGATTTATCTCTTTCACATACTCCACGCCTAACTCTTATTTATTTCTACGTGTATGTGTGTGTGGTTTATTGTTCAATCGCCTCTCTATCTTTCTATTAAGCTTGTGTTGTAAATCTAGTGACCTAACAGATTTACCCATAACTGCATCTCCTTTGCATCTTTGAGATCTTGAGCATTAAACCTTTCTTGAACTAATTTCCATAGTGTATTAAGGTCATCTCTGTCAAAAGCTTTGATAAGATCTTCAAATGTCATGAAAGATGAAGTTTCTCCTCCCAGCCTTGTAATCTTCCATGTTGAAGCAAGATTGCTAGCAGTGTAAACTTCTCAATTAATGATAGGATGTCGAATTTGCAGTGGTTCTGGATAAAAATCTCTGTCTTCAATCACAATCATTTCATTCATTTGATCTTCAGTGAACTTCTCAGTAGGAATCTCCTTCTCAGTAGACTTTGTATGATCTTCATCAACCTTAGTCTTCTTAATAGTTTGAGAATCACTTACTTTAGCCTTTCTCTTCAATCTAGGAATCTCTCTTTCTTCTTCTTCAGAACCCATTGGAATAAAAGATTTATCTTGTTTCACATTTCTGTAGTAAGCCTTTTCAATTTGATCATCAGACATTCCTTTAAATTGATGCATTTTCCAGTTACCAACATGACAACAATAAGTCTTCATGTATGCAAGTATTTGAGCCTTGGTTGGTTTTCTTGATTTCTTCTGACCCTTTTTGACTGAGTTAATCACATCTTCAAGTGCTTGATTGTTCTTCATTTTAATAAAATCCTTTAACTGAGTTCTTTGTTCCTCGTTAAGGATGCATCAGCACAAGGTCAATTGCCTTTTTCTTGATTTCTCGGATTATTAGCTACCACGAAACTGAATATCTTCTTCAGTAGGAACATAGCTAAACTCTCGAGCTTTTTCTTTCATAATTGTAGGTTGAACAGTGGAAATTGAATCTTCGGTATCTTCCATTCTATCCAATCTTTTAGCTTCCAAAAAGCTTAGAACTTCCATTTCTTTCAATCTTTTCTTCTCAGCAATTTGATCTTCTGCTATCTTCTTAGCAAATTCTCTATCATGATCAATCTGAACTCGTCTTTTCTTTGAAATCTTACTTTCAGATTGCTGTACATCTTCCATAACCGCTTTACTTGTCTCTTCAATTTATCAAATTCTTCACTTGCAGTGGCAATATTTGGCTCTGCAGTGGCAATAAAATCAGTGGTAAAATTAATTGCAGTTTGGAAAATGTCTTGATCTTCAAGTTGCTCTCCATGAGTTTCAGCTTCTTTTGCTCCTTTACTTGTATCTCCTTCATCTTCAAAATCAATTTTCCTCCCCTCAGTGTCAGAACCTGTTTTCCTCCCTTGTTTGGAGGAATTTCCTAAATCTTGATCAGCTGAATCACCATTAGAAGGTGAGGATGAAGATGAAATCACCATCTTTGCAGTCTTCCTGTGCTTTTTCAACCTCTGCATCTCTTCCTTTAAGGTCTGAATCTCTGTCTTTAATAGTTGAACATCCTTGGCATGCTTCTTCTTAACAGTAGCCAAGTCTTTTTGTAGAAACTCAACCTGCTTTGCTAATTTGGTACACAAAACTATCAATTCCATTTGGTTTCCACTGCCCTCAGCACTTCCAACTGTGTTACCAGTTGGGAGAGGTGAATCATGGGGCAAAGGTCCAGATTCCTCCATAGTAGGACTAGGTGGAAGTCTCGAACCACCACTGCTTGTTTCTAGACCAAAAGGTGCAGAAACTTGCTGTGTTGTCATGAGAGGAGTTGATTGTTTTGACCTTCTCTCATAGGTTCTTGAAACTGGTGGTGTATAATCAATGTTGGGTACATCAATTATAGGTGTAGTTTTTTCAGATGAAATTTTAGCAAGCATTAGGGGTAGGAGAGGTGTAAAAATCATATTGCCATCTTTATTCAAATTTTGAAAAACTTTAGGCTTTAGGAAACTGATTTGATAAACAGTAGTATGAAGTTGTAGTTGAAATTCATTAAGCACAGCTTGCACAAACCTGGGATACATTAAAAATTTGGTTTTACTTTGTACATTGCCTTTCATACTGGTAAAAATATAGTTGGACCAGTTGAAAATCTTATCAGTGACTAGACAAACCAAAGGATAAGCCATGGTTGAACTAAATTGCTCATAAGATGTTTTCTTAGGACTAAGGCAATGTCACAAGGTATGAATCAAAAATCTCCAGTGGGGAAAAAACCACTCTTTTTAAAAGTAGCCTTTTTGTCAGTGGTATCATACCCCATGGATGATAAAGTATCATGAATGTCAGACATAGGTAATGTGATGAGACCATTGAGATCATCCAAGTGAAGTACTCTCCTCAGGGAAGCCTCAGTAACATCAATAGTTACCCCATCTACAGTGGCTCTGAGAGCATCCACTGTGTCATGTGTATCTCTATTCTCAAGTGTTACGGACTGAGCAGAAGTCCAAAACTGATTGATTTGAGCGATATAAATTGTGGGTTTTAGAATTGATGCGCAAGCAAAGCATACCTTATATGAGTGGTATGAAGAAAGTCCACAATCTCATGAAAAACAGGGCCACCCTTCTCTTTATTCTTTTGTAAGTAGGCCACAAGGTTGTGCTCATCTGCAAATTTCAAAGAAGCCATAGAAACTTTTGATGAAAAATATGATTATGTCAGTAGGAATTGAAGTAATGACTAGCCAATTGAGAGAAAAAGATATATAGGGTTAGGGTTTAGAATTGATGCGCAAGTAAAATTATCTTTGACTATCAGTGGTTAAAATAGAAAGTAGTTATAATATAGAAAGAAGATAATTTACTTAAAATATTAACCCTATATATATGATTATCAGTGGTTACTTTAAACGGCTAGTGAAAAATAAATTACTGACATAATCAGTTGTAACGGCTAGAACAACAGTGGTAAAATAACACTGTCAGTGGAAACTGTGAACTAGCAGTGGTAACTCTTTTCACAAAAATTTCAAAGAGCAGTGGAAGATAAAATCATTAGAAAACAATATTGCTCCCATTATAGTTTTTAGCAAACTATCAGCTATTAATGGATTTGATATGTCTTTACCATGAGCCGTTTGCTATGGACTAGCCAACTCTTAATCATAAAGAATATGGTGAGTTGATAACCATATAGTTTTTGGTAATCTATCAACCATAAACGAATTTGTCAAGTCTTTACCAGTAGTCGTTTGCTCTGGACTAGTTGATTCTTATGTGTATTAGACATGGTGAATCAATAACCATTTGATGTGTATCTCAGATATACACCTTTTAACTCCAACTTCTCATCAAAACATAATATACAAACTCATACAACAATTGCATTACCCTACAGCCTCCCCTCAACACCAGAAAACATTTATGGATTAAGCATTCCAAGACTTGTTACCAAGTACTGAAATCTTCCCACATCAAGACCTTTTGTTAATAAATCAGCATAGTTGTCATCAGTAGGAATTTTGACAACTTGAATTAGTCCCTTTTCATAGCAATCTCGAATGAAATGGTGTCTAATTTCAATATGTTTGGTCTTTGTGTGTTGAACAGGATTCTTGATTATGCAAATAGTACTGCTATTGTCAATATGTATGATGGTATTCATGAAATTGTACCCATAGTCCAAGAGTTGATTTTAAAGACATAGTACTTGAGCACAACAACTTGCAGCAGCAATATACTCTGCTTCAGTTGAAGAATTAGCCACGATTGTTTGTTTCTTACACTGCCATGACACTAACCTGTTACCAAGAAATTGACATCCACCAGTTGTAGATTTTCTATCCAAGCTAGCTCCAGCATAGTCACTATCTGAGTAAGTAACCAGATCTAAAGGAGAATCTCTGGAGTACCACAATCCCATAGTAGGATATGCTTTAAGATATCTGAAAATCTTCTTCACAGCAGTCAAGTGAGAGAACTTGGGAGTAACTTGAAACCTTACACAGGCACACACAGCAAACATAATATCTGGTCTAGATGATGTAAGATACATCAAAGAGCCAATCATAGACCTATACATGTGCACATCAACAGCTTCACTACTATTTTCCTTAAGAAGTAGATGTGTAGTCTTGTCTGCAGGAGTGCTAGATGACTTTGCATCCGTAAACTTGAACTTCCTTAGTATCTCAGCCACATATTTATCTTGATTAATGAAAATACCATTTGGCTTTTGTAATACTTGAAGTCCCAAAAAGAATGTGAGTTCTCCCATAGACTCATCTGAAATTCTTTTTTCATCAGTTTCTCAAAATCTTTGCACATCTCTATCTTTGTAGACCCAAAATGATATCATCAACATATACTTGGACAAGCAAGATATCATTCTTGTCTTTGTTGATGAACAAAGTTTGATCCACTCTGCCTCTATGAAACCCATTAGCAAGAAGATAAGTAGTTAAGGTTTCATACCATTTCCTTGGTGCTTGATGCAAGCCATACAAAGCTTTAACAACCCTGTAGACTTTGTAAGGATATTCAGGGTCTTCAAAGCCTGGAGGTTGTGAGACATAAACTTCTTCATCTATCTGCCCATATAGAAAAGCACTTTTTACATCCATTTAATAGACTTTAAAGCCCATAAAAGATGCATAGGCTAAGAACAACCTAATTGCTTCAATCCTTGCAACAGGGGCAAACACTTCTTCATAGTCAATACCCTCCTCTTGAGTATATCCCTGAGCCACAAGCCTAGCTTTGTTTCTGATAACAATTCCCCTTTCATCTTTCTTGTTTCTGAACACCCATTTAGTACCTATTACCTTCTTGCCAGAAGGCAAATCACAAAGCACCCATACCTTTTGAAGCTTAAATTGAAGCAACTCTTCTTGCATTGCTTCCACCCAATTGTCATCTTCAAGTGCCTTGTAAACATTCTTTGGCTCCATTTGTGACAGAAAACACATAAATAGACATTCATTCTTGCCTTCATGTATTTTAGATTCATATATTTTACTTATGAATCCATTAACATCAGGCAACTTTGTTTGTCTTCTAGTCTTCACAGGTGAATAGACATCCTCAATCACATTTTCAAGAGGATGTGATTTATGAATAGAAGTGTGGGGAGTCTGAGGAACTGCAATCTCTCTTGGCATATTAGAAATTTCAACATCATTGGCTTGAGATTCCATAGTAACTGGAGTGGTGATTCCCACATCTGGTGTTGCAGTGGAAACACTTTTCCGAACAGTGGAATCTGAATTTTCACTGCTTTCAAAATTATCATCATTCAAATTACTATTTCCTTCTTTTTCCAAATCACTAGAAGGATGAACAACTCCAGTTTTTAGTAAATCATTATTATCTGCATAGTCCCAAAGAGGTAGACTAAATTCATCTTGATCATCTGCATCCTCTTTGCTTGGTTCATCATCATCAAGAAACTCTTCTGAACCTGCAAAATCAAAAGAAGATGTTCCTGTAGAAACAGGCACATAATTCATAGTGTTTGTTAGAGTATCAAGATCAAACAGTCTTTCTGGACCAGTTCCTTTGACATTGACTTTATTTTCCAGGAACTCAACATGCAGATTTTCTTCAATCTTTTGGGTTCTTAAGTTGAATACTCTGAAAGCTTTACTAACCATGGAATACCCAACAAAATACCCTTCATCAGCCTTTTCATCAAACTTGCCCAGATAATCTATGGTATTGAGAATGGAAACATGACACCCAAATGGTCTCATGAAGTCGAGGTAGGTGGTCTTCCCCTAAACAATTCATAAGGTGTCTTGTTCTTTGTCATTACCACTAAAACCCTGTTTTGCACATAACATGCAGTATTAACTGCTTCATCCCAAAAAGTAATTGGCAATTTAGAATTGGCCAACATAGTTCTAGCAGCTTCTATCAGTGTCCTGTTTCTTCTCTCAGCAACACCATTTTGTTGAGGAGTTCTAGCCACACTAAATTCTCTTTTAATACCTTTATCTCTGCAAAACTCATCCATAACTCTATTCTTGAATTTGGTTCCATTATCACACCTAATGATTTTAACTTTCATATCATATTGGTTTTCAAATTCAGTGATAAATATTTTGAGAATGCCTGTTGTTTCATCCTTAGTTCCAAGAAAGAAAACTCATGTAAATCTGCTAAAATCATCAGTCACCACAAGACAATATTTCTTAAGATTCAAGCTGCTCACAGATGTAGGACCAAATAAGTCCATATGTAACATTTGAAGTGGGTGAGCAATAGAGTTAACCAACGTTGATCTACAAGAAGCTCTGTGTTGTTTGCCTTTAAGACAAGCCACACAGGTTTGATCATTTTCAAATCTTTTCTGAGGTAGACCTCTCACTAAACCATCTTTGACAATCTTGTTAATGGTTTTGAAGTTAACATGACCAAGTCTTCTATGCCATAACATGGATTCATCCACTGTGGCCTTTGCAAGTAAGCAAGCATAATCATCTTTAGCTACAATGTTGTTCATATCAAAGCTATAGAGATTGCCTTTTCTAGGAACTTTAAGAAGAATCTGACTTTCATCAGGCATCTTAAAATCCTTAGAGAGAACAAAGCACATATCTTTGGTAAAAAGAACATTGTTCATCTTGTCACACATTTTTGACACACTAAAGAGATTGTACTTAAGCTCCTTTACATAATACACAGGTTCAAAATCCAAGTTACCAGTTTTAATAACACCTTTACCAGCAACTTTTCCATTTACTCCACCTCCAAAGCTGACATACTGTCCATCATAATGCTCAAAATCAGAAAGATAGGACTTGTTGCCAGTCATGTGCATTGAACACCCACTATCTGTATATCCTTGATCTGACCTTTTTGCCCTTGGATGTTCCTGCACAAATAAGTAAAGAGTTAGTTTCTTTTGGGGATCCAAGCCATGATTGACTTGGATCTGCCTCGTGTATCAATATAGTTAAATCGATCAAAGGTCATTGATACACCATTGGGATTGGTTGTAGAGGTATTTCCTTTAGGTTTCCATTCCCAACGTGCTGAGGCCTTCACAGCATTGCCTATGTCCCCCCTTTTCTTATTAAAAACCCTTGCAGTGGTAACTTTTGAATGAGCAGTGGTAACTGCTGGTTTCTTTTTAGGTACCCAATGTTGGTTATTATTAACCTTTTTAGCTTGAAAGGTTCTTTTTCCTGTTTGTGCAGATTTATTAAAACTTGTTTTGGTGTTTGCACTTTTAACAGGTGACTTAGGGTGAGCAGTGTTAACAGTTTTTGCAGTGGCAAGTGTTTTGAGGCCACTTCTAAGTTGAACTGCTCTTGGGACCATTTTGCAATGGGAATTAGGGTGTACTTTATGTTGATACTTGTTAGTCTCCACCCTTTTATACCCATAGACATCCCTTCTCCCAACATGATAGTCACAATAAGCATGTAAATGATCAAAACTACCACAGATATAGCATGCCTTATTGTTCATAACAAAATCACTACCTAGTTGTTGAGATTTAACATGATTCCAACTCCTCTGGTTACCCCTAGGAGCTGTAGGCTTGTTCCTATACATCTCAGCATACCTTACAGTTGGTCTAGGTTTATTAACAGGTTTCCTAGGTTCCTCTTTAACAGTATTAAAAACTTTTGGGATAGAAGTCTCTACATTCTTTTTAACATCCTCATCAAAAACTGATGAGTCACTAGCACTCTTAGGTACATCATTATTAAGCTTACTCTCTTCCTCACTCTTCACCACTGTGTCCTTTAAAGGACCATATTCTTTTTCAAGTTCCTTAAAGTCTTCTAAACCTGTATGAGCTAAATCTACACCTGGAGGTGATGGAACACCTCTTAGTGGTGGTGGCACTGTATTATAACCCATACCAGACTTAGCTTTATTAATTACTTGAGCATTCCAAATTTTATCAATTGACTTAGACTGATGATAACATGTGTCTACAGTTAAATTGACATTTTCAATTTTCTTTTGGAGTTTTTCAAGCTCCTTTTGGTATGCTTCATTCACAGCAGTTGTATGTTCTACCTCTCTCCTAAGAAGAATCATATCATCATTATAATTTGACTCATTTGCCTGATAGTGCTCTATTTGCTTTTCTAATACTGCCATAGCTCTCCTAAGATTAGCCACAGTATAATTAGCAGTATATAATTCTTGCCTTTCATTAGAGTACAAATCATTAAGTCTTTCAACTTCTTTAGCAGCCCTACATGTTTTAGAACAACTATCAAAGTTTTGTACCTCAGAATCAGAGAAAGCCATGAGAGCAAATTCAGTAGCAACAAGAGCAGCATCTGAATGTTCTTCTTCTTGTTCATCAGCCATGAAACTCCAATCATAGCTCACACCATCAATAGCCAACATTGCCTTTGGTTCTTCCACAGTTGGTCCCTTCTTTTGCTTGTACCATGTAGACCTGTTGTCCTTTGTCTTTGGACTTCTACATTCTCTAGCAAAATGTCCAAACTTGTGGCAGTTAAAGCACTCCACTTTCTTCTTATCAAAACCTGCAGTATCATCACCATTAATGTGGATAGGCTTGCCAGTCTTCTTGTAGAATTTCTTAGCCCTCATGCTAAGAAGAGCTATCTGCCATTTTATATCCATCTCCCCAAGTCATCTTCATCAACTTGCTCTATGTCTTCATGAGTTAAGACAGAGCCATCAACTTGTGTGGAGATAAAAGCATAAAAGGTAGGATCTCCAATACTAGCAACCTTCTTTTTGGAACCTGCAGTGGTAACATTAACATTACCAGTGGAAACTTTAGAACCTACAGTGGCAATATCATCATCACTTTCATCTTCGAACCATCACATCAACAGAATTTGACAGCAATGCCAAGCTACTAGAGCTTGTACCAAGTTTCCCTGCCTTCTTCAACCTTTGCTCAATAAGTTTGAAGTTGTTGTAAAGATCATTGAGCTTCATTGTTTCAATGTCTGTTTTGTTTTCCCAGACAGTAACATTGGTTTGAAATTCTGAAGGCAAACTTCTTAGAAACTTCAAATTGAGGTCTTCCTTTTCTACCTCAATGCCAAAAACAGTTAGCTGTGTAACAATCTTCTGAAGTTTGGTAAAAATACTATCAAGTGAGTCATTGCTTGAAGCAGAGAAGTTTTCATAACTTTGCTTTAACAATGTCTTCTGAGTCTTCTTTGTTGCATCATTACCACCAAACACTGAGCAAATCTCTTTAAACAGTTCTTTAGCAGTCTTGAATTTGCTAAATGCAATAATCTGGTCTCTAGGAAGAGTCATCAGCAAAAGACTTCTAGCTTTAAGATCATTCTTCTTTTGAGCTTTTTCGGCATTTGATTCAGGTACAGAAACTTTCACAACATCTGTGTCACCTACTTTGGAAGTAGTGGTCACAGACTTGAAAGAACCACCAAGTTGAATAATCTCCCACAGAGCATAGTCCTGTATGAGGAAGTATTGCTCAATCAGTATCCTCCACATCTCAAACTCATTAAGCTTAAGCTTAGGGAGTCTGGGTGTAGAAGAAGAGTTTGATTGGTTATTTTCCATCTCCATTGTCTTGAGTGAGTGAGTCAAGCTAATTCTTTGGATCTTCTAAAACAAAATATCAGAACCTGTCACTTTGATACCACTTGATGGATCTAGGACACTCTCCTTGTGTCAATGATATTTTGTATAATATTATCAAGCAAGCGGAATTTGCTTAAGTAATACTTAGAAGACGAATTATATGATGTATGAGAATAAACACAAGTTAACATAAAACTCAAGATCCAATATTATTAATGAATAATACGAGTGATCTTAACTTATCACTAGGGTTACACCTTGAAGCTTTCGTAGGTAATATTGCAATATGATACGTACCTAAGACAATGACCTAGGATCTCCTTTTATACAACAAGGAGTCCTTTACAAGATAAGTATAAAGCTAACATAATATAATATACACAAGATCTATTCTATACTTATCAAAACGCGTTTAACCTTATCATAAACTGATAGCAGTGGTAATAAAGAACTTGCAGTGGGAATACGTTTCCACTGCTAGTGTTAAACCAAGCAGTGTAAACCACTACTATCCGTGGTAACGGATTATTCCCAACAGTATAAAACTAAAATGTTCCAAATTCATGCTTAAATCAAATCCGTTTGTCTCCCCAAAAGATTCTAAAATGTTGTTTAATCTGTTGATATCAAAAATATCACGAATATGCTATTTTTGAGGGGGAGGAGACGTGATTAAAATGTGATCAAAAAGTTTAATGATCATTGTTTGAATCTCCAAATGAGCTCGACTCAGACGAAACCAATGAATTGACGGGAATCTAAGTCAGTATATGTACCATCTCGAGAAACTTGTGATAGATATGCACCTTCATGGGTCTAACCTCCTTTTCAAGGAGTGTTTACAACTTCAAGTTAGTTATTAGAGCTAGTTGTCACCTAAAAACTGACAATGGAACTCTTTAACTAGGCAACGTAACCGTGTCTCGTGGGGAATTGTCTATCATGAGCCGATCAATTCAAAAAAAGTGCGAACTCTACCCTATATGTGCAGATTTCTGTCAAAACTTATAAGCACATATGAAGGGGGAGTGTTTCTAAAAATATAAAACTCTCGGAGTGTTTCAAACATGTTTTCTATCATAAACACTCTGTGAGATTTTCAAGAAAAATGGTTTTATGGCAACATGGGACAGTCATGGAGTTATAAGGTGACTAAGGATAGGAAATTCGTCCTATGATCCGCTAGAGCCGGAGGGATCTACCCAAGGACATCACAAATAGTTAGTATTAGAAGTCCTTAGGAATGATTGAAAAAAGGAGTAATGTGAGAAAGGAGAAAGAAGGGGTTGAAGAATTAAAAAGAAAAGTAAAAGAAATGGTGAAAAGAAATAGCCCTCCATATTCA
Organism: Chrysanthemum makinoi; assembly: GCA_910596185.1. Classification (NCBI taxonomy): domain Eukaryota; kingdom Viridiplantae; phylum Streptophyta; class Magnoliopsida; order Asterales; family Asteraceae; genus Chrysanthemum; species Chrysanthemum makinoi. The sequence goes on along the minus strand of OU343220.1, from coordinate 285,430,139 downwards.
ACCTTAGGGCAGAAACCGGGTTCAATTCATCTGCTACTGGTTGTCACTAGATGACACTGGTATTGAAGACCAAGACGTCATGGACCCAGTGACGCACTGCACTAAACCTTCTAGCCACTCAATTCCTCTCAAAAGGAATTTGTTTCATTCTCACTGGGAACCCTACATAATCTATCGACTTTCTCTTAGAGATCGTTGGTATTGAAGAAGGAGACCCTCTCCCTAGTCTCCGCTCAGGAAAACCAAAATGCAGTATTGAGTCTAGAGCCACGAGATTCATTAAAAGATCTCATAGGAACACTTGACATGACATCGCTTGTTGTTCATCAATAAGGACACCAGTGATATATTCTAGAGTCCTACGCAGATCTTAGCAATCTGCCAGAACATTTATGAGAAGTTTCACATCTGTGATCTTTAGTGATTGAATGGAAACTCCTGCCAGGGTCAACATCAAGCAGCCTTACAGCAGGTCACTTCGGTAACTCCCCGTGGATTACGCTTAGTGTGTCTCAAACGGTCTACGGTCGTGGGGTGATGCTTCGGTGTACCTCAGCGACTCATCTGAACTGTAGGTGTATTTCGGTATATCGCGTTATCTCACTTGTGGGACTCCAGTTCAGGAACGGCCTTTGTAAGAATTAGAGACGTGTTTTCACACTATGTTGTTAACACCCTCGAAATTCAAACTTGTAAGTGCCGGAATCCGCTTATTACTAACCTGTTTTTATGTTTTTCTTCTTATGGAAGCTCCGGAGCGGATTGATCGTGCAGATTTTCCACATGCTCATACCAACAACACATGAAAGTTCTCATCAAAATCAAAGGCTACTCAAAGTTAAAGATGATTCTTCGTCAATATCAAAGAATCTACAAAGTTTAAAGACTCGAGAACTACATCATTGGTAACCAAAATACAAATAGAAGTGTGAGCATGGTGGAGAAAGACGTGGAGACACCAAACCAACGAAGTTGACAACGGCAGACAACCACATTAATTGATCCCAAAGCATGAAGGAACAAAGATTCAAGACTATTCTATATCTACACACTAAGTTCAAGCTCGAGAAAAGTAAAGACCTAATCAAGTGGAGCATCATTTGAATGACCACCCCTTAGGGGGAGATTGTTAGCCTTAATAGTTTTATTAGAAGTGATGGTCATTTACATTTAGGAACTTTATATCGTGTGTTAGATATCATATTAGAATAGTCAAAGGGCTCGTGGATTGGGCTAAGCTAAATGGCTAATAGTTATGTTAAGCTAGCCTTTCATCATGTGTTATCCAATCCAAGTCCACGAGGCCCAAGCCAAAGCCCATTAGGGCGTTTATGTAATGTACTATATAAACCCCTCAAAGTCTCATTTGAGGGGTGTGCTTGAGTGTGTGTGTGTGTGTGTGTTTTCTTTGGAGCAATACAACATATTGTTTTCATCTTTCTCTTCCCACATACACGGTTTCATATATTCAAGTCACCATCACCTTAATCTTTCCTTCTTTATTTACGCATATGTTTGTGTTTGTGTTGTTCGTGTTCTACGCATAACGTGTTGGGTTTGTGATAAGGTTGATAGATTTAAGGTCCTACAAAGACAACCCAATGCAACCCTCACAACCGAATCGGTTGAGGGTCTTACTGGAGTAGCCTAAACGAATATTGCAAATAATAATAATAATTAAAAAATAAATAAAAATTAATCACTTTATGGTGGCGCAGTGGTAAAAGTTTGTACTAACTATCGAAAGTTATTAAGTTTAATTTCTGTTAGGTGTAAACAACTCTAAGTGGCCACATTAATCTTTGTGAAAAAAAGAAGTGTAAAAATGATAAAGAACACATAACAACCAGATATTACACCCAGCCAACCACCACTTGGTGTATTTTATTAATCATATGCTATGGCAGATAAGTCCCTAAATAGGTGCTTACCAAACGAATACAAAAGACAAGGTGTGATCTCCTTCAGAAGGACACCACACAACCTCACTACAAATACTCTCAATCACTCAAACTAACAAGATCAAAGGTGCTTGATCTTGAATCAACTACCAGAATACACGAGTATGTGTAGAGAAAACTTGAGAGAGAAATAACCAGAGATAAAAGATGAAATAATGAAAAGTATCAAACCCTAGATCCGGATGATACTATATATACTCAAGAAGTTCAACTTTAGCCCTCCAGAAATGAGATACTTGACAAACAACAACATTCTCCTTTTAAGACACAAACAACTTCTGAAGAATGACAGAACTAGCCCCTCACATATAAATGAACAACACCCCTCCTCAAGCTGATTACCACCACCATCATCAACTCCTTTGTTATCCATACCAGGATTTTTAACACCTGCAAACATGTCAAACAAACCAAGATTTTTTCAAAGAAACTTGTGTTGAGACTAACCAAGGCATTTTGTAAAAATGTCTGCAGTCTGCTCATTTGTATGAACTTTGTTAGTCACAATAACACCAGCAACCACCTTTTCTCTAACAAAATGCACATCTAACTCAAAATGTTTTGTTTTTTCATGAAACACAGGGTTAGATGCAATTTTTATGGTTGCACTACTATCACAATAAACATTCACAGGAAACAACTCTTTTAAACCCACTATATGCAACAAATTACCTAACCAAATAACTTCTCAAGCCACAGAAGCAAGGCTTCTATATTCAGCCTCTGCTAAACTTTTTGACAAAGTAGCTTGTTTCTTACTTCTCCATGAAATCAAATAATCACCCAAGAAAACACAAAAACCAGTAACAGATTTTTCTAGTTTTTGGACATTTAGCCCAGTCTGCATCAGAATATGCACTCAACTTAAGACTATATTCTTTATTAAACTGCAACCCAGAACCATGAGACCCATTTAAGTACTTCAAAACTCTTAAAGCAGCTTTAAAATGAGATTGTAAAGGACAATGCATATGTTGACTCAGACATTGAACAACATAACTAATATCAGGCCTTGTATTAGTGAGGTATATAAGTTTTCCAACTAACTTTTGATAAGCAGTAATATTGTTTAAGCACTTGTCTTTGTTAGACTCAATATGATTCAAAACAGTATTCTCAGGAAGAGGAGTGACCACTGGCTTTGCAGCCAACAAACCATATTCATATAACAATTCTAAACAATACTTCATTTGAGACATACAATCCCCTTTTTCATTCCTTAAGACTTCAATACCAAGAAAATATTTCAGCTCACCAAGGTCTTTAATTAGAAACTTAGAGTTTAAAAGTCTTTTAAAGTTACTAATTTCGGATTCATCATTGCCTCTAATCACAATATCATCTACATAAACAAGAAGATCAACAAATACAGAACCTCTTTGTTTAATGTACAAAGAGTAGTCAAACTTGCTTCGAAAAAACCATGTTCAACCAAAGCAGCAGTGAGTTTAGCATTCCACTGCCTTAGTGCCTGCTTAAGACCATACGAAGACTTATTAAGCTTGCATAATTTGTTTTTATCATTACTGTTATAACCGTCAGGCAAAGTCATGTAAACATCTTCAACCAAATCACCATACAAGAAAGCATTGTTGACATCTAACTGATATAAAGGCCAAGACATATTAACAACAATGCTAATCAAACATCTCACAGTAACCATCTTAACAACAGGACTAAAAGTTTCATCATAATAAAATCCCTCTCTTTGATTAAAGCCCTTAGCAACAAGCCTAGCTTTATACCTTTCAATTTCTCCTATAGACTTATATTTAATTTTCCATATCCACTTGGAACCAATAGGTTTTCTACCAGGAGGTAAATCACATTCAGTCCAAGTATTATTTTTATTTAAAGCCTCAACTTCATTAATCATAGCATCAACCCAATTATGATCTTTAACAACATCATTATAACACATAGGCTCAACGGATTTATTCAAAGTGGAAGCAATGCATTTATTACAAATTCAATCTCCTATAATCAATATACTTCAATATACCATATCTGAGCGCTAAGCACATAATCATTTAAACCTAACAGGTTGCTTAGTTTCTCTATTATACCTTCTTAAAATAGGAGACTGCACATCAGACTACACATCATTATTAATTTGACTAGATTGATCTAATTCATTTAAATTTTGACCAACATTGCCCAGTTTTGGTCACCATAGTTGGTTGCAGATTGCCACTCTTCCTGATGCATTTGTGCAGTATCTGTTGTAATACCTTGTGTATTATCTACTGCATCATTGGAAGGTGACTCACTGCCATCCTCAACTGGTGAATCTATCCCTTCATCATTGGGACTTTAAGACCCCATATTATCAAAAAAAATTCAAATTGTTAATACAAATAAACAGTAAAAACGTTTATTCATATTTGGCGATCTCTTTGTGTTTTGTTGATAACAAATATAAAGTTATCATAAGTAAAATTATAAGAATAAATGTTATTTTTGTAAACTATGTATACTTAGTCATTTACATAAAATATTGTAATAATTTATTTGTTGTAATAGTTTAATAGGATGGGTAATATCCAAGACCAGTGACCCATACCCATGGAACTAATCCATAACCCATAACCCATGACCCAATGTCTAGATACATTGTATTTTGTTGGGTACCAAAGGCTCGTATACATGACCCATGACCCATATTAGGAGGAGCGTCCATGGATCCCTAAGATTACATTGGACGGATTCCTTAAGTATGGGATCCATGGGATCCGGGGAACAGTAGAGTTTTCTTGCCTATAAATAGTGAGCCATTTCTTCATTGTTACTCACCCCTCTTCTTACAAACTCTCTCATATATTCTCTATCTCTTCTAATCTCAGATCTCTTGATCTTTCTAGTAGTTCTTCTTTCTTTTGTTGTGATTCTCATATAGGTCATTCCCAAAGGCGAGATCACAAGATACCACAAGTCATCCAAGCAAGGGTCCTTGATTGATTTGTTCCTCCACAAAATTTTTGTAGCAAGATATTTTATTTCATATTTCACATAGTTGTTTTGTAATAGTTGTGTTGGTTTGGTCCGCCGTGCTAAGGACTCGGTATTTAGCTTTGTACCGGAAAAAGTGTAAGCGACGTTGTGAGGCTTCTCCGCTGTGTTGAAGGAGCTTGTTGACATATGCTTGAAGTCTCGAGTGGGGAACTCGGGGAGCGGAGTAGGGCAAGGAAGGTGTCCTTGTAGCCGAACCACTATAAATCACTTGTGTCACTACTCTCTATCCTTTACTTTACTTGCTTTCATTATTTACTTTACCTATTGCTTTATACTTTCTACACATCCATACGAATTCACATAAGGTCGAATCTAAAGTTTTTGAAACTAAATTTAAAATCGGCAAAACTATTCAACCCCTCATTCTAGTTATCCACACAAATGATATGCTTCCCTTGCACTTTGTGCATCTACAGTATCATATTTTAAGAGGAAAAACATTTTCATAAAACCTTACATCTCTATGAAAAAAAATACATTTCTTATATCCAAACTCAAAAGTTTATAATCTTTTTTAACTATAGATTATCCAATTAGAACACATTTCTAAGACCTAAAACTCATTTTATCATGATTATTTAAAACTATTGCAAAACATAGACAACCAAAAGACCTCAAAAGGGAAAGATTAGGTTTTCTTTTATTAATCATCTCAAAGGGACATTTACCTTTTAAAACAGAAGATGACAGCCTGTTAATCAGATAGACAATAGTTAAAATACAATCAGACCATAATCTTAAAGGAATTCCCCCTTGAAACATAAGACTCCTTGCCACATTAAGCAAGTGTCCATGTTTCCTTTCAGCAATCCCATTTTGCTGAGGTGTATGAGCACAAGAAGTTTGATGTATTATGCCAATATCATAAAAAACTTGGTGCATTTTTTTATTCACAAATTTTGTTCCATTATCAGATCTCACAATTTTAATCTTAGAATTGAACTGATTATAAAACATGTTTATAAAAGACGCTAAAACATCAAACACTTCATCCTTAGTTTTAACTAAGTATACCCATACAACCCTAGAATAGTCATCAACCACAATCAAGAAGTACTTATAACCTTCTCTGCTAGTGACTCTGTATGGACTCCAAAAGTCTAGATGAACAAGTTTACCCAATGTCTCAGACTTATCGTCAGACAAAGGAAAAGGTTCCCTTGTTTGTTTAGCCTTATGACAGATCTCACTTACAGGGACAGAAGCATTATTGGAGAAACCAAGATCATACTTAAGAACATTCAAGACTGGATCAGCAGGATGACCCAGTCTGTTATGCCAAACAAATTTAAACACATTATAAGACATAATCATGTTACATTTACTCACATAATTGGCAGGTTGCATATCAAACAGATAAAGGCCATCAGACTGACTACCAGTCCCTAAGACGTTCTCCTTTTTCAAGTCCTGAATATAACACTTATCCTCATCAAAACCAATAAACATTTTACTATCTCTGATAAGTTTATTAAAAGATAACAGGCTTACACAATTACCAAGAACAACTAAAACATTATACAAAACCACACTATTAGTAAGTTTAAGATTACCAACATGACTTATGGTAGCTAGAGTACCATTAGGGTGACCAACAGTTATTTTTAAACTAGATATATCAGCAACATCAAACATTCCATCAGTAGAAACAGTAAGATGCTGATTAGCACCAGAATCAATAATCCACCCCAAAGTAACAGTCTTAATAGTAAGACTAGAATTGGCAAAGTAATATTTAGAAAAATGTATATTAAAACAGACATTGTGATTAAAGAATGAAGCCCTACCTGTCATATTGGCATGTATGCTTCTAGATGGAGAATCATTAATCAAATACAGAAGTTTCTTCATATGTTCAGAAGTAAAACCAGAAGAAGTGCTAGCAGAAGATGATTTTTCATTTTGTTTAACCTCAACATTAGCATTATAAGTTTGTTTAAAACCATTTTTCTTAAAAGAACCATTGGTTTTAGAAAAGCCAGGAGGAAAACCAACAATTTCATAACATCTCTCTATAGTATGTCCAATCTTTCCATAATTTTTACAATTTAGATTAGGATGAGGACATCTATTAACAGTGTTGGTATTAGTACTTCTAGTGTTATTATTATTGTTGTTGTTAAACCCCCATCTAGTTATTAAAATTTTTAACAGCAAATGAGGAAGAATTTAGTTTAGATTCAGTAACACTAGAAGACTCAGGAACACCTCTGTGGATTTCTCTCCAGAAATAGTAATATAAGCATCTTTCACCTCTGGGAGAGGATCCCTAGTTAACAAAGCAGTTCTAACAGATTGATAACAATCATCCAAACCTATGAGAGACTGTATCAATATTATAAGTTGCTTATGCAACACTAATTCTTTACTAGCATTGCAAGAGCATTTAACTTCACATAAACATATAGGCAACTTAGTTAAAGCATCAAATTCTCTCCAAAGAGATTTAATACTATGATAATAATCAGCCACAGAGCTACCACCTTGTTTAACACAGTTAATTTTCTGTAACAGATTATAGACAACAAAACCATCAACTTTATCATATGTCTCCTGTAATTCTTTCCAGACAGATGCAACACTTTCAGAATAAACAAGACCCATATAAACATCTTGAGACACATAATTCATAAGCCAAGTCAAAACAATAGCATTGCATCTATCCCATTGAGCAGTCAAAACATCACTACTAACAAATGATTCTCTTAAACATGTTCCATCAACAAAACTATACTTATTTCATGCTTGCAATGCAAGTTTCATAGCACCAGACCATATTCTATAATTTTCCGTGCCACTTAATTTGAATTGAATTAGAGTAGTATTACTGTTATCATTAGTTTGAATATGTAGAGGATTATCAGCATCAAGATTATTGATCAGAACATTATTAATACCACTAGGCTCACCATTTTCAGACATGATGACAGAATAAGAAGCACAACTAACAAACAAGAAACAGAAGAAAAACAAACAATAACCAAACAACTATCGCAATAGATAACCAAGCAAACAATAACCACAACCAACAATCAACAACTTCCAACAATCCCAAGAACCTATCCTCCAGCAATCTAGACACAACAAACACTATAATAACAAGGAAAAAAATAAACTTACACCCAAGAAACAACCAAGAATCAGTTAATTGAACTGGGGTTGGCCAGAGCAGGTATCTACACCATTCAAGATGGAGGGTCAAGATGTTAACCGAACCCGTTTGCACCCAATTAACCAAATACTTGTTGTTCTTAAGAGAGAAAAGCCACTTATAGAGCAATGAACCAGCAGCGAAAGAAGACAATAAATAACTCTAATTTTAGAGTTAAAGATCACCAAACAAGAGCCCACAAACAGTAACAAATACCAAGAATCAAGAAACCCCAAAAATCAAATTAGGGTTTCAGAAACCCTAATTTTACAATCCCACACAAATCCACCAGATCTCACCAAAACAGATGAAACTCACCATGGTCGTAAAGAATACGACCTCAATTAACCACTAACACCAGATCCAAAAATCCCCAAATTAGATCACAAACCTTAATTCAAGAATCAAACCAAGAACCACTAGATCAGAACCGTGGCTCTGATACCATGTAAAATGGTAAAGAACACACAAAAACCAGATATTACACCCAACCAACCACCCCTTGGTGTATTTTATTAATCAACTGCTATGGCATATAAGTCCCTAAATAAGTGCTTACCAAACGAATACAAAAGACAAGATGTGATATCCTTTAGAAGGACACCACATAACCTCACTACAAATACTCTCAATCACTCAAACTAACAAGATTAAAGGTGTTTGATCTTGAATCAACTACCAGAATACACGAGTATGTGTAGAGAAAACTTGAGAGAGAAATAACCAGAGATAAAAGACTGAATAATGAAAAGTATTAAACCCTAGATCTGGATGATAGTATATATACTCAAGAAGTTCAACTTTAGCCCTCCAGAAATGAGATACTTGACAAATAACAACATTCTCCTTTTAAGACACAAACAACTTCTGAATAATGACAGAACTAGCCCCTCACATATAAATGAGCAGCTTGCACTAATATCTTCAACAAAAAGGCTTTATCCAACTTGAGTCTGTGTATCGGTGGGCTCAAGTGACTTAGTTGGCCAATGGTCGAAAACCATAATTACGAGAAGAGAAAAAAAAGTTAGTCAACCAAAACATGAAACTTTGGTTACCAAAAAAATAAAAGCATTACAGAAAAATGAAATTTTATATTTTTTTAGATAGTTCCAAAATGAAAACACAAACACGGTACAACAATTAAACAGAACCACGTGGTGCAAGCCATATATGGACTAAGAGCACACGGTATGGAGAGAAATTAACATGCCAAATATCCATTTTTCATGCCATTGGTGAGCCAAACCATACCACCACTTGTGTCATTCGTGAGCCAAAGGTATTTGAGCCATTCCAATGGCTTAAGCCATTTATGATGTTTAGTGTTTTTTTGTGTGTATTGTGAGTGAGTGGGTATTTTTAGTGGGGTATTTTGTGGGACCTAATAACATGTTAATGGTGTGTTATGAGGGAGGGTGTTTTAGTTATTGGTGAGTTATTGGAAGGTGTATGATGTGGCGTCGAGGTGGCATACCAATAACATGTTATTGGTATCCATGATACCTTGTGCTCTAATGAGCATGACATACACCGAATTATATTTTATGTTTAATAAATAAAATCATAATCTTGTGTTAGGCACTTATATTTTTTTGTTAATAGCCGAATTTTTCTTAATTAAATTGTCAGCCTTATTTTATTTTAAATGTTAGTAGTTCTCAACAAATGTTGTGTACTGCTATAATTTAGAGTGCCAAAAATATTGACTATTGCAAATAAGATATATTGTTACGACTATACTGTTGGAATATACTAATCATAACAAATTATAAAAGCAAGTAAACATCATCAAAGCATGCAGCGGAAGTAAATAGGAATAATACATGTAAGTAATTAACTGAACAAGAAAGTGCATACCTTTTAGCAATTCAAGTAAACCAAACGATGTTTGAACAAGAACAAAACCCAAAACCCTAACTTTAGGGTTTATACAATTCGACTACAAAGAAGTCGACCACCAAGGAATTCACAAGCACAAGCTCACTTTTTCTTCATTCTTGTACACACATACTAATAGCGATTTGATGTGAAAAGCTAGGTTCTTGAATCACAAATAAAACCAAACACTTGTTTCTTTAGCTTGGAAAAATCGATCCCTTGAGGAGGGGGGTTGTACCGATCGGCCAAGCAAAAGAGGGAGGAGAGGAGAAGAGAAATTAGGTGATTGGTGATCCAAGATTAAGTTGTGAATGAATACAAGAATTTGTATTTATAGGTAACTTAACTTGATGACCAAGTTTGTGTGGGATTGGGTTTGGAACCCAATCGATCGGCCAAAGCACCCACAAGGGGTTCTAGAACTTTCCCGACTTGTAATTTCATCTCGAGTCCCTTTAGTTTACATTTAACGACCGTTAACCAAACCTCGTTAAATATTTAACTATCGTTATGTTTTATTTCGTGACTAATAATTAATAATAACATTTTATATATTAATTATTAACATCAACTCTCATACGTAATGTGTGCAATCCCGAAGTCTCGAGTTCGAATCCGGACATACTAATATTTAAATATCCATAAAACCTTTCAGCTCCCACTTGGATATTACTAAATATAGTAATGACATTGGTTTAGTCTAGCCTAACACGCCAATGCCCCCAGATCGAATCGAGTATGGTTTCCTGGAAAACCATTTAATGATTCATCATTTTTTTTCTTATCCTTTTGTTACTAATACTACATTAACTATGAATATGGATCAAGTCATTTCATAAGTTAATATTCTGTTTCTCGTTGTATTTGATTGAACAAGATTACCAAATCATCTCAACGTATTCCAGATAGATCTTGGGTATGGCCATACAAACATCTTGTCAACCCTACGAGGGGCCCAAATATAGTATTATGCTTTGAAACAAATTCAAAGGAACAAATTCTCTTGACTACAAACATAACTCATGAACTTTGTAACACTTCCGAAAATAGCCCTTATAACTACCAGTTACGGATAGCGTTAAACTATCTTACACAAGTGCACTACATTCATATCAGTTATCTGGTATCTCAAGTCTGAGGATAAACACTTCATGGTATACTTAATGACAAAGATCCATAAAGTATCATCATGTAAAGTTGGGATGAGTCCTATATTCAATTCAATGAATATCATGTGAATCTGGTATGTCCCACGCATCAATATACTTTAAAAGTATATTCTACCAAAACTCAGATTTGTCTTAATTCAATGACATTCCCACATCATTGATCGACAACGGACTATTTTAGAATAACATAAGTTATTCACGGATTAAACATGCAAATATAGGACATAATATTAAGAAAATGAAAAATAAACATAAACAACTATTTTATTTCATTAAAGTAATATTTGTTCATAACATCCTTTATCCAAATACTAATCACAGATCTGCATGAAACTACTAGCTAAACGAAGTCCTATCCCATCAGCATGGTCAGTAAGTTTTTCTTTTGTCAAAGGCTTCGTAAAGGGATCAGCTAGATTATCATATGTATGAACTTTGAGTAGATTGATTTCACCTATTTCGACTTGTTCTCGAAGATAGTGATATCGACGAGGAAAATGTCTGGCGCCCTTCATGACTCCAGGCTCATTGGCAAATGTTATTGCAGCAGAGTTGTCACAATACACATTTAAAGGTAATTCGATTGAGGGCATTACTCCAAGTCCCGAAATGAATTTCCTAATCCAAACAGCTTCCATCGCAGCTTCTGAAGCAGCTATGTACTCAGCTTCTGTAATAGACATCGCAACCGTTGTTTGCTTCTTGCTCTTCCAGTCAACTGCTCCTCCATTAGTGACAAAGACATAACCCGTCTGAGACTTTGTATCATCTTTATCAGTTTGGAATGACGCATCGCAAAAACCTGTAACATCAAGTTCTGCATCTGGATTTCCTCCATACACTAGAAACATTTCTTTAGTAGCCCTTAGATACTTAAGAATGTTCTTAACAGCTTGCCAGTGTTTCACACCTGGGTTCTGTTGATACCAACTGGTGATATTCTGTGCAAACGCCACATCAGGCCTTGTACATCTTACAGCATACATGATAGATCCTACAGCCGAAGCATAAGGAACTTTCTTCATGTGTGCCACCTCTTCAGGTGTTGACGCGCATAGTTTATTACTTAAGCCATGTTCAACTTGCATCGGCAAATATCCCTTCTTGGAATCTTGCATATTGAATCTCTTCAATATTTTATCAATGTAAGCACTTTGGCTTAGTCCAATTAACCGCCTTGATCTATCTCGGTAGATCTTGATTCCCAGAATAAATGCTGCTTCCCCTAAGTCCTTCATGGAAAAGCACTTTCCAAGATAAGACTTTACATCTTGCAAACTTGGAATGTCTTTTCCCATGATCAATATGTCATCGACATATAAGATAAGGAAAATAACATTACTCCCACTAGCTTTGTGATACACACATGGCTCATCAAGATTTTGAGTGAAACCAAATTTCTTGATTTCTTCATCAAACTTCTTGTTCCATTGCCTTGATGCTTGCTTCAATCCATAAATGGATCTTTGAAGTTTGCATACACGCTTCGGAAACTTTGGATTCACAAACCCTTCAGGCTGTGCCATATAGATGTCCTCATCTAGGCGACCGTTTAAGAAGGCAGTTTTGACATCCATTTGCCATATCTCATAGTCATAGTACGCAGCTATGGCTATAAGAATCCTAATTGCTCTAATGTATGCTACAGGAAAAAATGTCTCCTCGTAGTCTATCCCAAAGGTTTGAGTATACCCTTGAGCTACAAGACGAGCTTTATAGGTGTGTGCATTGCCATCCATGTCAGTTTTTATCTTATAGAGCCATGATAACATTAAATAGTCCTGAGTTTCTAAGCATTAATTTCCCCCTTTATCGTCACATTTTGAATATATTATTAGTAAAAACTTCCTTATTCCTTTATATTTCATTTCATGATGCATTGGAAGCAAGGAAGCTACTATCGGACATTTTCATGACATATTACGACGTAACCATGTAACGCAGTTACGACGCAACTGAAGATTTTGATGACTATGGCGTAATCCTTAGATAAGGTTACGCCGTAACCAAACTACGGCGTAGTCTCAGCTTAAGATACGCCGTAACTATGACTTACACTGGAATTTAGTAACTACGGCGTAACACTGAACAAAGTTACGCCGTAGCAAATGGATAAGCACTGAAGATTGAAGAAAGTTACGGCGTAACTACCGAATAGGTTACGCCGTAACTGTTTTAAAGCCTATAAATAATCGACGATTTCATCAGTTTTGGGTATCTCTCCTTTCCCAAACCTTCTAGGGTTTGGGGAGATCAAAACACAGAAGAAGAAGAAGAAGCATGGTTTAGGAGCATGAATAACGAAGTTCTCGCTTACGATTTCCTTTGTATTCGAGTTTGGATTCTTTTTATATTTTTCTAGATCTTATATTATGAATTCATGCTATTAATTTAAGCTTGCATTTATGTTATTGTTATTCTCTATAATTATTTATAGACATTTGCTAGTCTTTTCATAGATCGCTAGCCTTAGTAGTGTTATAAGCTTGGTAGTATCTAAAGGGCTGGGAGATATGACCAACTGACCCCAGTCTAATAGATAGCGAAGTATGGGAGGAATTGGCCATAGTACGACCACTCTTCGTGTGCGAATCGACCAAAGGATCACTTATCAAGTAGAGGTACTTAAGAGGTTAGGGGGAATCTAAGTTCCTAACGGCCGGGTTCCCACCGTCTAGATCTAGTAGATATGGTGCTTAATGACTGCTATTAGGTTGCCGAATGATCCCGGGTGACCTGCTCATCTTGGTGAGGAACCTAAGAACCATAGGCCATGACGAATCGACCAAAGGAGTCTGGTGATAATTAACCACTATATTGAATCTTAGTATAGGGATTCAATTCATATTTGTTTTCTTTATTAAGCTTCGTTTATCCTTCTCTTTACCTAAATTTCTGGTGTCTGTGTAAGTAGAATAATTACACACCTATCAAATACATCAGTTTTGTCTACCATATATTACCTATGTTTTATCTAATCAACTTAGTTCTTTTCAAGGTCACAGCTCTCTTGGGATGATACTCGGATTTACCTAAGGCTTTACTACATCTGATCGGGTACTCTGCCCATTAGTATGTGTTTATCCTAAGTTATTCAAGTTTTATAAATATTAAAAGCAGGATGAAATAGCACATCAGCTTTTTGGCGCCGCTGCCGGGGAGCAGTTAATGTAAAGATCTAAGGTATTCTATTTTCACCTCATTAAGAGATTTGAGCATTCCCATAAGGTACGTTTTTAATCTCTCCTATTGCAATATTATAATTATTCAGACGCTATTAGTTACGGCGTAACTATTTCATCTAGTTACGACGTAACCTTACTGCAATTTAACAAAAAATTGTCTTTTTGACTTATTAATTACGGCGTAACCACTAATAGGGTTACGACGTAACCATTACACACCTTACCTTATTCTTTAAAAATAAATTAATTACGGCGTAACTAACTTAACTAATTACGCCGTAACTATTGTAGCGGTATAAAAACCTTCCTGAATAAAAATTAGGTTTTACACACAAATTCACCGCCCTCACAAACAGTAAAAATTTTTCTCTCTAAAATTTTTTCATCGATATCACTTCATCTAATCCATCTTCATGGCTGGTAAGACCTATCTTCACTTTTTTTGATTTATTTCTTTTGATTATTTCAATTAGGGTTTAATTTTAATATTTTAGGGTTCTTGCCCATTCGAATTAATTATTGATGTTGGAATGATTAATTGATTGTTTTGATATTTTCCCCATGTTATTTTGATTCGTGTCCTAGTTCTACGGGTTGATTTGGATGTTTTGGGGTTATTAAAATAAGGTTTTAGGTCAAGCGCTAACTTGGTGGCTTAGGCACGATCCCTCAGCACTAGTGGTTATAAATATATCTAAACTTTTTCACCCTTGATAAAAATTGGTGGTTCCGGCGTAATCTATTAGGTAATTTATTTATCTGAGGTGTTGAGTTTCTGGGGAAGTTACGGCGTAACTTGGGATTTAGTTACGCCGTAACCTTTATATCTGCAATTACGGCGTAGCAGTTTGTCATAGCTACGCCATAACCATTAAAATTTTCTTATTACGGCGTAATTCTTATGGTTAGTTACGCCGTAACGTGACTTCAGTAAGATCTTCACTTACTGTTTCTTATCTTATTTTCAGGTGCAAACAATCCCGCAGACTGGCCTAGATTTTTAGCACACCCCAATGCTGGTATTAGGCAATTGTGCGTGGAGGAATATGAGAAATTAATGGAAAAAGATATCAGTCAACCCGAGGCTCTTAACTTTGAGACATTTGGTACTTTGGGAAGTGGAAGAGCTAGTTGGAGATTGAGGAAGTTTTGCAAGATCAAGTTCACATCTACTGACGGGGATTTCACATGTACTGCTTGGTTGAGGTTGTTTAGGATCAGGGAACCGGTCATTCCTGAATACGTTCGTGAATTCCTTGCTAGTGTGGAGTTTAAAACTGACGTTGATGATGATGAAGAGGATTCTATGTTTTTCCAGCTTGGAAGCATCTGGAGGAGATTGACTCTTAGGGAGTTTACTATGCGTATGGGTTTGTACACTGAGGCGGAAATGGAGACTGAGGCTTTTAAGCGGTTCTATAACACATGTTGGATAAAAAGGGATGAGAGTCAAGACCTTGCCGCTTATTTTGACCAGATTGCTGTCACAGGGGGGTATAATCCGAGTAGCCCTCCATCATATACCATGGTGAGGAGCCCCATTCGTCGACTTGTGCACCGCCTTCTTGCTTGCTCGATTCGGGCAAGGCACTCAGCCAAAGAGAAGATGACTATGGAAGACCTTTATCTAATGCAGGGAATGGAAGACGGGAACAGCATTGATGTTCCTTATTATTTGGCTAGGTTTATGGCTGTAGGTGCTAAAGGGTTTTCTGGTAGGAGTCCTTTGCAGGGGGCACATTTGATCGGGATATTAGCTAGGAGTTTTGATCTTATGACTGATGAAGCTTTGGCCCGAGTAACCATTGTTAGGGATACTATTTTTATTGGCCTGCCTAAACTAGTGGAGTTAGGAATTTACATCCAGGATGTTTATGGTGCGATTCACCTAGCTGGGACCGCCCCTAGAAGGGAAGAATGGGAAGCTAGTGGTGCAGCTGGTGATGCAGCTGGTGGTGCAGGTGGTGATGCCGGTGGAGAAGCCGAGGAGCAGGTGCCCATAGGACGTAGAAGGGCACATGTGAATGTTGGGGATAGATTGCAAATTATTGATGAGAGGCTCGAGGAAATGTCATCCCACTTCAACGAGGAAATTGAAAGCCTTGGAGTGGGTCTTTTTGGTCTTAGTAACCAATTTAAGGATTTTTCAGGTACATTGGATCAGGTGCAGCAGCTCCAGCAGGATTTCTTTCATTGGAGTGCAGATCGGACTAGCCAGATGCTTCAGCACATGCATTTGAGCCACCCTAGGTGGGAAGGTCCTGAGTACGTGTACCAGCCTAACATTCCCGATGTCGGAGTCCAAAGAGGAGTTGCCTTCATGAATCCCGGCGCCACTCCTGGAAGTGCCGCAAACACTCCTTTTGATCCTTCTCAATTCCACTCTATGGATCATGATCTACCCGGGGACGAGTGATTTCCCCATTTGATGAAACAATTTGAAACAATTTTAAAACTATTTGAAACTCAAGTCTGTAATAACTTAACTATTAGGATGTTTGCCTTTTCTATCGTTAATTGTACCCGTCGGGTACAAAATTTTCCTGGTATGCTGTGCAGGTTTTTGTTCTGTGACACAGTTACGGCGTAACCTTATGATATAGTTACGCCGTAACCACTGCTGGAGTAGGGAATTTTGGAAGCAACGCAACTAGTTAAGGCCGACCCCTGATTCAACAAACATTAACCAACCCATGACCCACCTTCAACCTTTAGTATGACAGCTTGAGCAACCATTCGAGAGGGGAGTGTCTTTCTTTCTTGATTATTTTCATTTCTATTTTATTTTTCCTTTTTTTCGTACAAATGGGACTTTGTACACTTCAAGTGGGGGGATAGGAATAGAAATGAAGTGTATGATTACTTAGCTTACTTGCCCTAATTTTCTAGTTGGTTTTAAAAAATTTTAAGCTTATTTGAAAATTTTTGTCATATTTTTAACCAAACTAGAATCGCATAAAAGTCGAGCACACATTAACCCTTATTACCATTGGTGAGATTTAGCCTTTCCGTTTCCCCCATTTTACCCAAATTTACCATAAATTGAGTGTGCCGATAGTATTGTAAACTTTAGAACTTGGCTTTTACATCACTTCGAGACCATAGACGAGTAGTGTATCAAGTTAGCTTGGTGCATTTGGAAAAGGCAATTTGAAAAAAGTAAATGTTTTAGGATTTCACCCTAAATAGCCTATATGTGTTCACTTGTGTGTGTTTATCGATTAGTCACATTGGCTTTTCGACCCCCGTGTTAACCCTATTTGTTGCACTCATCTTTAGTGCAAGATACCCCTAGTTACACCCTTTTGAGCCTATCCTTTCATTTCATCACCCTTATTTTCGTTACAACTTTACACCTTAGCCTACCGTGTGGTTTTTCCTTTTTACCTAAAAGCCATTGTTCACCCGAGTTTGAGGTTCAAATAAAGAAGCATTTAACATCTCGCTTAAAGATCTCGGAAGACCCCAAGTAATCACCTTATGCTCAGTTCTAGTGGGGAAAAAGTATATCATTGTATCTCAAGCATATCTTAGTATATGCAAAAAAAAAAAAAAAAAAAAAAAAAAATAGCACGATCATTTATTAGTGTGACAAGGTATTGGCACTACGTAGATTAGCATTGAGAATAATCTTCTCAAATGTTTGGAAGAATTTGTTCAAGAATAATGTTGAGGATTCCGGAGGCATGCACTGACCTAATGAAGACGAACCTTGAATTATTGGTTGGATAATGGCAACTAGGTTTTAAGCTAAACTATTTGTTTTCTTTTTCCTTTTCACCCATTAATTATCCCATGCCTATCCTTACCCTTTTTTGTCGTGAAGCGTGTCTAGGTGATGCAGCGAGCAATCCTTGATGTCTTGGCCATGGATTTGGTCATGTATCATTGATTTTGTCCACTTCGCCGTGACACGTTAGTAATGACACCGCCCCTCTAGCCTTCATAACTCAACCCAACATTGCTTTTTAAATTTTGTCCGGACCTTAGCTTTAGTGGTGGAGTTGTGTGTAATTGCCAAGCTTATGATAGAATACTTGCTATGTCCGTGCAATTGAGTGATCACCCTGAAATTAACACTTAGAATAGGATGATTGAGAGTGTTTTTGTTCCCATTTCGTTAGGTGCTCGGCTCTTATTAATATTCTAGCATGGAATTTAAAACTACGCATTCTTCATGAATGTATCTTTTGCAGTCTAAACTGGTCTACTTGAGGGCAAGTAGAGTTTAAGTGGGGGGATATTTGATAACATCAAATAGTCCTGAGTTTCTAAGCATTAATTTCCCCCTTTATCATCACATTTTGAATATATTATTAGTAAAAACTTCCTTATTCCTTTATATTTCATTTCAGGACGGATTGGAAGCAAGGAAGCTACTATTGGACATTTTCATGACATATTACAACGTAACCATGTAACGCAGTTACGACGCAACTGAAGATTTTGATGACTACGGCGTAATCCTTAGATAAGGTTACGCCGTAACCAAACTACGGCGTAGTCTCAGCTTAAGATACGCCGTAACTATGACTTACACTGGAATTTAGTAACTACGGCGTAACACCGAACAAAGTTACGCCGTAGCAAATGGATAAGCACTGAAGATTGAAGAAAGTTACGGCGTAACTACCGAATAGGTTACGCCGTAACTATTTTGAAGCCTATAAATAATCGACGATTTCATCAGTTTTGAGTATCTCTCCTTTCCCAAACCTTCTAGGGTTTGGGGAGATCAAAACACAGAAGAAGAAACATGGTTTAGGAGCATGAATAACGAAGTTCTCTCTTACGATTTCCTTTGTATTCGAGTTTGGATTCTTTTTATATTTTTCTAGATCTTATATTATGAATTCATGCTATTAATTTAAGCTTGCATTTATGTTATTGTTATTCTCTATAATTCTTTATAGACATTTGCTAGTCTTTTCATAGATCGCTAGCCTTAGTAGTGTTATAAGCTTGGTAGTATCTAAAGGGCTGGGAGATATGACCAACTGACCCCAGTCTAATAGATAGCGAAGTATGGGAGGAATTGGCCATAGTACGACCACTCTTCGTGTGCGAATCGACCAAAGGATCACTTATCAAGTAGAGGTACTTAAGAGGTTAGGGGGAATCTAAGTTCCTAACGGTCGGGTTCCCACCGTCTAGATCTAGTAGATATGGTGCTTAATGACTGCTATTAGGTTGCCGAATGATCCCGGGTGACCTGCTCATCTTGGTGAGGAACCTAAGAACCATAGGCCATGACGAATCGACCAAAGGAGTCTGGTGATAATTAACCAGTATATTGAATCTTAGTATAAGGATTCAATTCATATTTGTTTTCTTTATTAAGCTTTGTTTATCCTTCTCTTTACCTAAATTTCTAGTGTCTGTGTAAGTAGAATAATTACATACCTATCAAATACCTCAGTTTTGTCTACCATATATTACCTATGTTTTATCTAATCAACTTAGTTCTTTTCAAGGTCACAGCTCTCTTGGGACGATACTCGGATTTACCTAAGGCTTTACTACATCTGATCGGGTACTCTGCCCGTTAGTATGTGTTTGTCCTAAGTTATTCAAGTTTTATAAATATTAAAAGCAGGATGAAATAGCACATCAAGCCACTTACTTCCAACTACCTTAGCATTTGGAGGTAAGTCAACCTCTATGCAAACTTCGTTATCTTTCATGGATTGCATTTCCCCATTCATTGCAACTCGCCATTTTTCCTTTTCAGGACTCATCATGGCAGCTTTATAGTTAGCAGGTTCACCAAGATCCCCTAACATATTTTCCTCATCTTCTACGTTGAGACATAGACGCTCAGGTGCACGCGTAGCCCTTGCGGATCTACGAATGGGAACCACCTCAACTTCAGGTGGAACGCCCAGACTTTCAGGTTCTACTTGAGGTTGGCTAGTGTTTTCAGAAGGTGTTGTATCTTCTTGATCATATTCCAGATCATAAAATCTCCCACTGAATTCATGAGATATGAGATCCCTTTCAAGGAATTCTCCATACCTAGCAACAATTACTTTGTTTTCAGGTGGAAAGTAAAAGTAGTAACCCATAGTATCCTTTGGGTATCCTACGAAGATACACTTAACAGATCTTTGTTGCAGCTTATCAGCAGAGTCACGTTTAACAAACGCCTCACAGCCCCAGAACTTTAAGTAAGACAAGTTGGGAACTTTCCCATACCACACTTCATAAGGAGTCTTATCAACCTTCTTAGTTGGAACCATATTCAATATGCGAACAACAGTTTCTAAAGCATAATCCAAAAAGGATAAGGGAAGAGTTGTAAGATTAAATATTGATCGTACCATGTCTAACAATGTACGATTCCTTCTCTCAGATACACCATTTTGTTGTGGAGTATATGGAGATGTGAGTTGCTGGACGATACCACACTCAGCTAGATAATCTTTAAACTCTTGGCTTAAATATTCACCACCTCTATCGGATCGAAGAGCTTTAATCTTCTTTCCTAGTTGCAGTTCTACTTCACTCTTAAAAACCTTAAATGTAGGGGTGGAAACGAGCCGAGCTGCTCGTGAAAAGCTCGGGATCGGATCAGTAAAAAGCTCGAACGAGCCAAGCCTAAACGAGCTCGAGCCTAAATTAAAGCTCGTTTGATAAACGAGCCCGAGCCCGAGCTTTATATACAAAGCTCGAATAAGCTCGCGAGCCTAAACAAGCTTTATTATATAAATAATGCTTGCCATATAAATGATTCCCTAAATAGTCTTTACCCTAAATTTTTTCTAACCAAATACGCAGCCTCTCAAACTTTTTCTTTTCCATTTCAATCTTAGCCACTATCTAAACTCTTTCCTCCTCCCAATACTTCTCTCATCAAACCAAATCTCAAATAAAAGATAATCAGTGTTTCAATCTTCTTTTGATAGTCGAATAGCATACACAACGAGAACTTTTATTATACCAATTATAAGAGGAATCACAAACACTTCAATATTTCTACTCGAATCCACTCGAAACTTACGAACTCAAAACCCACAAACGAAGATCAAAGATACTTTTGTACATCTCAGTTCATCTTCAAGATCTTGTTTTTAAGGTCTCGGGTAAGGTTGTTCTTGGTTTTTGTGTCTTATTGAACGAAACAAAGATTGAATATAAAAGAGCAAAGCTTCTCATAGATCGATGATGATTGAGTTTCAAACTTAAAAAATCTTTAACGATTTTAAATAAGTTGAAAAAAGATCTGAGATTGTCTTGGTCGAGTCTTTGTTTGTTTTGTGATATGGAGTGCCACTAATCTGTGTCCATGTTTATGTCTAATAAATTGTAAAAAGTGTAACCATATAAACGTTTTTCCAATCAAATTTGATTGGTGTCTTGCAGATAAATGTTTGTTTTGGACTTGCACTTTTGTTAAATATAGTTGATTGATTTGGTGAAATTAGTTAGATTTGTACGTGTACTGATTAACGAGCTCAAAGCATATAAACGAGTTCTATATAAACGGGCTCGAAAACATCACAAGCGAGCCGAGCTCGAGCTTTATATATATACCACGAGCCGAGCTCGAGCTCAAATCTTAAGGCTCGAATCGAGCCGAGCTCGAGCTCGATCTTTCTAAAATATAAACGAGCCGAGCTCGAGCTCTGGTAGGCTCGGGCTCGGCTCGGCTCGTTTCCACCCCTACTTAAATGTTTCAAAGACTTCATGTTTATGTTTGAGTAAATAAACATAACCATAACGACTGAAATCATCAGTAAAGGTTAAGAAGTAGCTAGCACCCTTTCTTGACACATGTCTTAGTGGTCCACATACGTCATTATGTATCACACCAAGAAGATATACTCACACACTTGAATCTATTATTACTAAAAATCTTAATAACTTAAAACAATCCTATTAGAAAATATACTCACACACTTAGATCAACTCCACATAATTTTTTTAAAAACTATATATTTATGCTGCTATGCAACCACGCATCAGAATTGTAGTTATTCGAAAACGATTCTCTAATGCTACAAATACAGTTTGTTGAAAGAAACTTATGGGTCGTCGGAACTTTGCAGAAAACTAGATATCGCTGCCGCTAGGCGCGGATACTCGTCTATTAAATTATAACATATCTAGCTTTCATATGAATAATAAACATGAACTATTTCAAATGAATTTGTATATTAAACCATTATTCTTTAAAGCAGACTTCACGAGTCATTGACTTAGTCGAGAACCATATCTCACGTAAAACATATAATAAAAAAAATATTGATCGTCAAAGTTTTTAATTACATAATACCCACCATCGCAACGCACGGATATTCGGATAACAAAACTAAAAGAGTGGTCAAACAACTTGACATTAAAAAGGAATGTAAACACATTAAAAGATATGTGTGATTATTAAATTGTTGAGTAGGTGGCATATAAGTAGGGATGAGCACGGTACCGGTCACATATCGATCCCGTACCGAATTAGTGGTATTGATTTTTTTCCGAGCATAAATTAGTGGAACCGTTATCGTACCGAACGGGATTCGGATACCGGTACCGGTACCGGGAAATCGGGTTTTCCCAGCTTTTTTTTAAGAAATTTCCAGATTTGGTAGTGGTCCCGATTTTTTTTCACCTTATTTCGTAGTCCCGGTACCGTACCGTATTTCAAAAATCGATACCGTTTCAGTACGGTATCAGTACGGTTCCGGTTCAGTTCCGAGATTCGGTTCGAAATGCTCATCCTTACATATAAGTATCCCACCTTTTCTTCCGACCAATATCATTCTCTCATTCATTTGATCTCTCACAATTTCCGGTACCACATATCTAACTGTCGTTTCTTCGTGGAAAATAAGGTTAGTACAAATTTTTTTACTTGTAACTTGCTAGTATATGATTAGCATCGATTTTTTTTTTGTTAGTAAACATGTTCTAAGCTTGATATCTAACTGCATGCAATGAATTTTCAGTTTCTTAGATGCATTAAAACCACGAGTTATAGCTTATTAAAAGGGACAAAATCAGTGTGGGTCTAGAGGGTCACGGGACACCCATGGATTTATGCGCGTAGTTTTAATTTTTGTAAAATGTTCTATCTATATCTATATCTATACTATTATATAAAGTGTTTGGGACTTTCTTTAAAAGGAAGTCTTAAAAAAAATAAGCCTACACACTTACTATAAGAGGAAGACTTAAAATTCAATACATCACATTATTCAATGCACATAATTTTCAGACGTACAAAACAAGAAGCATAGTGTACACCACTTTAATGCACATATTAAAAAACAAAACACCACATTAATGTTATTTAATATAGTCAATTAATTTACTAGTCAATAAATATAATTAATACAGTTATTAAAACACCCTTTACATAAGAAATACAAATTATCAAACATATTGTACAATCAAATTAAACATAATTCCTGCATTAAATGTCACTAATACAAATAATAAAGCACATTATACAAATATTTAATCTCGAACGGGCAACGAGCCAAATGGGCTTGAGCCCGAACGGTGTCGAGCCCGAACAAGCACGGGCTAAATGAAATTCTTGATATCAGTAAATTTATTGTCAAAAAGAACATAAAAAAAGAAGATGTCGGTCATCTTACTGTGCTTAAAAGGTCATATGAAAAGTATTTTTTCGCTATAAAAATAGTCATCGGGTACCCGCCGCCTCATTGCGCGGGTACCCTTCTAATTTTACATAAGTAATCAAGAGAAAGTAAGTATAAATAATTTTTATAAAGGTAAAATCGAAAGAATATTGTATTTATTTTGATCCTTGTGTTCGAATAATGTATAATTATTTTATGAAATACATTTTTCTTAAAATAAAAGTACTTAGCAGTAAATTTGTATTTATATAAATTTGATTTAATCTCCAAATATGAAATAAACTCCCTTAGAAAATAAGGTGTGTTCATTCTGGGTGAAACTTTCACTCAGTGTCATGTCAGCGCCACATTAGTTTTAACATTTTCACCTTCAAAAAAAAAAAAAAAAAAAAAACCCCATTATCATCACTCAACCTTAACTCAACATTAACTCAACTATTTTCAAAATCAACCCCTAAACTAAAACTAATACTCCATTTAATAAAAAACATAACATTTAAAACACGAATTACATTAAACATTAAAGTTAAAACACAAATTACATTAAACATTAAAGTGAAAACACGAAATACATAGTACGATTAATATAAATTGCGATACGGTAATGAAAGTAAAACTACAAATTAAGAAAATGAATCATCTGAGTTTTAACCCTCCTCACTCGAAGAGGACCTAAACTCGCCATCATAATACTTTGCTTCCATAATGTCAAACCAGTTCTGCCTAAGATGTTTTGCATCCCTGGCTTTCTGCTCCATACGAGCAGCTTCCTCTCGTGCCTCGTTTTCTCGTATCTCTCTCAGTATTGCCTCATCCTGCTCAAGTTCTCGGAGATATTCCTCAGTAAAGTTAAACGGATTGTTTTGGAGGTCCACCGGTGGAGTGTTTACTGGTTCATTTTCTGGTTACAATACCGGAAAGATATGTTCTGGTGGAGTGTGATAAACTTCATCTTCTGGCACTTGTTGTGGACTGGGGAATTGTTGGGATAAGTCTTTGCGAGTCATTGTTGAGAATCTGTGTGTGTATGAGTTGTGTGTGATAAACAACTCCAGCAGAGTTGTATATATAGGCAACTTTGAATTTGAATTTAAATAAATCCCGCTCCAATTTGAAATTAAATAATCCCGCTCGTATTTGAATTTTGAATTTGAAATTTGAATTTGGTTATCCCGCTCGACCTGTACCGTTTAAGAATCAAGGGGGTGTTTTGATTTTTTTTTAATTCAAATACGAATTGTTAAAGGGGGCAAAAGTGTAAAACTAATACTTCATACAAATACTTATTCATCATCTTCGTAATATTGTTGTTGTTGTCGTTGAAGATGTGTCTGCCAAATATTCGTACGCGGCCATCATAAAATCAAAGTCAGTTTCGTCATGTACGTCTGACCAGTACTGAAGTAATTCGTCATCTTGATTCGGATCCATTGTGAATGAACAAGTTCTTTTTTTTTTTTTTTTTTTTTTTTTTTTTTTTAGAGAGGAAGTATATAAACTTGATATTGAGTAGTAGAAGTGTGAAAAAATTGTGTGTTTATTGGGTATTTATAGTGGTGGGAAAATTGTGCCTATTTTATTTTTTAGTCAAGTTAGACGTTTTTTAATGTTGAGGGGGGGGGTAAAGTGATTTTTTTTAAACACAGTGGTCATATAGATGTTTGGGGGGTTGAAGTGATTTTTTTTCATCGTTTTGGTCCTTTCACGCAACATTAAGTGGTTAAGTGCAACTTTAATGCGGCTTTAACGTCGGACCTCGGTGTGGTTAACACCCCTTTAACGCAAAAAAGTTAAGCATTAACTCGGGTGTCACGTTAAGACACCGAGTGCTCTTACATCTAAAAAATATGTACTTGTAATTTGTATGTATATATGTCTCAATTAATAGTTCACGCATTTTTTTTAATGTCTCAATTCAATTGTTCATTGTCTGAAAATAAATAAAAAAGTTTGATCGAGTTTACCATTCTGAAAAATGTTTCTTACACATTTTAGAAAAGACTTTAGTTAATTAATTAAAATAAATAAATATGATTCTGCTAAAAAGTAGTAAGAAAAAACACTACTAATAATTATGATTTAAAATAAAAAAAACTCTTCTATACTACTATATAAAGCATTTAAGTTGTGGGCTCCACAAAAAATTAAGATAAGGAGCTTGATGTGTTACGTGTAGTGCAAGTTTTAAAAATTTATAAAAACGATTTAACCGTCTAATTCTATTAACACATACGAGCAAGTATACTCGTCCGTGATAGCAAAGTTGGGTAAGTCGAGATCGTCCCAAGGGATTTTGTGTTTGAAATTGTTTTGTATGAAAAGATTCCAACAAGAAAGCTTGTCAAGGCTTCCTCAAATAGTGATGTTTATAGTGAAATTCAATAATAAGAAATATATATACTTGTGTGTAGTCTATAATCAATCATAAATAGTGTTCATGAAAGTTTGGTGTAAACTCTTGATGTGATGCACAAATCATAAGCAAATGATCCCCAACCATGGTATATGTTTGTAAAAATCATTCTAAGAACAAAAACATATAGGTAATCCTTTCGGTCCTTATCCTAATGATTATCTTTTAGAAAATCCATTTGTTTTCAACATGTTCTTATTAAACTTGTTCTTACGAATCTTTCGACCCTTTCGTGATGAAAATGTTCCTAGTCTTGTTTTAATAAGCAAACATGGTGGTTGTCAATCACCATATCCCCATACTAGTTTGTCACTCAACTTTTTGGAATAAAACACAAGAGAAATCCTTTCGGTCCTTTTTCTTAAAATATGTTTTACCAACAAATCAAACCAAGACTAGTATTTTTCCAACAAACCTATTTAAACAAGATCATATATACATGCATCACATATGAGAACACTAGTATGATTAACTACATCCCAACACACAAGTATAACCCAAAACTACTCCATGATAATAATAACTAAACACAAATCATAACAAAGTAATTCCAATAACTCAAGAGAATAGAAATCCATAACAAAGTTCATAGAATACCTAAACTTTTGCGATTACAAGAATTAAAATTCGTGGATTGTAGCAACCACGCGCCTCCAATCACCTAGATTCACCGTATAACTCCAAATTACCAAAACTATGGATGAGAATTGTTCCCTCCTTGCCCCTGGACGTTTTTCAGTAAGAACTAAGCTTTTGGGCTGAATAAAAATGGTTGGTATTAGTTTTGATGTAAACTAATACACTTTTGGTTGTGTCACACCTAGTAAAGTAGGACTAGGTTCATTATATAGCCAAATAAACTTGCTCAACTGTCCAAAAACGTTCCCAACAAGTTAATAGCAAGAAATGATCGGCCTCCAATGATTATGGGGAGTTAAGGCAACAATAAATGCAACTTTGTGTAACTGCAGCTCATGCAACCGGATCGGTTTCGCTGGCAACCGGATCGGTTGCGATTTGACCATTTGCCCAGCCGGATCGGTTACGGGTTACGACCGACCGGCTGGTTTGTGCTGATTTGACTTTTGTTGACTTTCTTGTTTATACGCTTCATTCTTTGCTCTCGCTGATGATTTCCAAGGCAAAACTTGATCTTTCCTTGCTGTAGATACTTAGAAATCATTGTGCTTCCCAATCATTGAATCCAAAAGCTTCCTTGCTCGACTTCCTTCCTCGAGAATCTTCCAAATGTGCATAAAAACTTCGTTTCTTCATCATTCGTGATACCTGGCTACATATACATACACAATACGCATCTTTTGCACTTTTGCAATAGTTATGAGTAAATATAGCCGATTATCATGCACAAAACCAACAATAACGCTACTAAAAACATGTTCATTTTAGGCGTTATCAAATTCCCCCATACTTAAGTTCTATTCGCCCTCGAGTAAGTCTAACATTTGCAAAGATTGATTTCAATGGTCTTGACACCATGGTTCCAAAAATGTAACAATCATCCCAAAAGAGATAATCATTGGTTTGCTTTTAATATGTGAAAACTTTTAAAAATGAACCAAACACTTTAGATAACATAACTAGAACACCTCACGAATGATTTTAAGAATTTACTCAACACTCATATATTGGTGGGTATATGTAAATCACTCAATGCCTAGTCATGATCAATGCTTTTTACCATAAGCTTGTACAAGTATCAAAATAAAGAAAAT
The DNA here is from genome assembly GCA_910596185.1 of Chrysanthemum makinoi. Classification (NCBI taxonomy): domain Eukaryota; kingdom Viridiplantae; phylum Streptophyta; class Magnoliopsida; order Asterales; family Asteraceae; genus Chrysanthemum; species Chrysanthemum makinoi. The sequence continues at coordinate 285,402,032 of OU343220.1, read as the reverse complement.
AAATTCATCAAAGAGGGCTTTTATTCGGGTTATATCGATAAGGCTAAGGGTTCATAAAGGGTATGGATAAGGCATGGGATGGTTTATGAAATTGGTGTTAAAAGAAAATAAATTCAAGTCTAAACCTCCATATTGCTAGCCATCATACAAACCACAATCCCGTAAATGATTATTTCTCCTCTTCAAATATCGATCTCCGCAAATATGTATAACTCAATTTAGCTCATTGGCTAATCAATATCCTTCATATAGCTCATTGGCTATAACCATTTTTTTTTTCAACATAACAAAGTTCCCCCACACTTAGTGTAAGCATACACCACAAAAAAAATCGAGAAAGACGTCTTTTTCATCTATGTTGGAGAATGGTACACACTATAAACAAAGTGTAGCTTCTTCATAATCATCAAAGACATTCTAACATTCCAAACAACTAGCAACAAACCAATAGACATGACAAGGGTTGGCTAAAGTTTAAAGTGTAAAATATTTTTGTATTTTTCTGGATTTTAACAAATGAAAAGATTGGCTCAAAGGGTGTAACTAATGGTATCTAGTGCTAAAGATGAGCACTAACAAATGGGTCCATATAAGGGTGGTTAACTAACCGATGTGGCTAGCTAATATATCATTAGATGTAAACGGAAGGCCATTTGGGTTAAATCATACGATGCCTCTTATCACTTGAACATATTTATATCATTCGAGAGTGATTTTAACCGTAATGCATAACTAGTACAAGTTCTAGAATCGACATAATCACTGGCACACTCATAGCAAATATAAAACAAAATATGTGTTTTATACAAAAAGAAACCTCACAATTGCGTGGAAAAAGGCTATAACGCGTGCTAGAAAATGCTATCGAATCCAAAATGAATTACTTCCGTAATTTGGTTCAAATCCAAAAAATTTCAAAAACCTCATTTTACCATTGAAATTCCCAAGTTATTTTTTAATATTTATCAATAATGCGCGAAAACAACTAGACCATCAAGGGCGAATTCCTTCTAATTACTTGCATCCAAAAGTTATCTAAAAATTAAAAATGCGTATCATTTTTCCTATTTTCTTCCCTCCCCCATACTTAAGTTTTGCATTGTCCTCAATGTAATAAAAATGAACTTCAAAGTAAAGAAAATGGGAAAAAGAAATAGTTAAAAGATACCACGGGATAGAATATGCAACACGCATATTGGGTCATAAGAAAGCATGTGAGTTATCCAACTCCAAATATTTGACCATCAATAAGCTTCCGACAAATCCATCCTGCAAACAAAAACTGCAATACACAATACACAAACAAAACAAAATAATCCAAATGCAAATGCTACTAAAAACAAAATAAAACCAAGCAAAATATGTTAATCATCCTAAAGAAATAGTTAAAGAGATAGAAATAAAATTGTTTAACACATCATAACCATTGTCTTTGAAACCACAAATCACGAATGATCCACGATCACTTGTCGTCCTCGCTCATGTCATCCCCTTCTTCATCATCATACTCATCATCATCATCGCTCTCGGTTACATAGTTTTCGTCCACAATCTCTGAACGAACTCTTCTCTTCTTCTTCTTTCCTCCAACTCCTGATGACGATCCTCCAAAATCATAGCTTGCTCCATCAACCTCAGGTAATCGACCATATGCGGGCATTGGATCAGGAAATGGTGCATATCCAGGATATGGATATGGATAGGGTCCAGCATAACAAGTGTAGGGGAAAGGATATGGTGGAACATTGGGTGGATTGTAGGGTGGTAACTCATAATTGGCTTCTCGAGCCATGTGTTGAAAGATAGGCATTGAATAATCATTGATGTAGTTGTTTCTCAACATCATCGAGTCTCTCCACACATCCCTACATTGAATCTCATCTAAATGTTGGTTCCACTCTCCCCAACCTGAATCAAAACTACTGGACGTACCCGCTTGCACGTTCCCCATTGGTATACTTTCCTGCTGTTGTGGTGGTGGTTGTTGTTGTTGTGGTTGTGGTTCAATCCATAACCCCAAGGTTTTCGATTTCCTATTCAAAGCATTTCCAAAACCATTTGCACTCCACATCTCACTATACTTTGGCTCTCCACACTTAGCCAATTCCTCATCAACATAATACCCAAGATTCTTCGCCAACCTTGTCACGAAATGTCCTCCACAAATGTTGCTATTGATTTTGATTCCCGGGGCCCTCCTAGACAAATACTCGGTTATCTGCCAAATCGCATTACCGTCCTTAGTTTCCTCCAGTAACATTATAACCCATAAGTCCGGTTTCTGACATTTGTCCCTGCTTCCATACCTATTAAACGGCCCAATCACTATCAATTTGTGAAGTATCCTCATTAATGGATTCTTGATGGTCGCGTCATTCCTCCTAGTGCAAGAAGGATCTCTCACTCGATTCCAATAGGTGGGTACACTAGGAAAGTCTTTTTCAAACCTCCGAAGCCTCGAAAAGTGAGCTTTAAATAACCGATGATTAACCTCATGTGGCTCATACAGACCAAGAGCCACACCAAAAGCCGGCAAAGTGTAAGCATGATCCCTTCCACAAAGCCTAAACCAAAAACAAACTTCCTCCATCAAGTTCCGAACATTCACCTTTCTTTCAAAATACATGGTTGAAAAGAACTCCATACACCACTCTCGATAGACCTCTTCATCGATGCTAAATGCTCTTTCTCATGACAAATCATCGAACGAATCCCCATCCGCCGGATACACATAAGATGTCCGCATCATTCTTCTCAACTCCTCTTCACATTCATACTCCGCAAACAAGTCCCCATCAATCACCCTCGGAACCAAACATGTCCTATTTTGCAATTTTGATAACCTTTCCTGGAAAGCATGCTTCTCCCCGTCGGTGAGATCTTTGAACTTTAAGTTGGCATTTGCTTCCGTCTTCAAGCTATACTTGAATTTCTTCCTCTCGCTCCTTTGACAAAACTTTGTAACAATCGGGTTCATTGGAACTGGTCTCGAGCTTGAGCTACCTACAACAATTCTCTGTAGAAATCATAAATATAAGACAATATAAGAGTGTTAGAATAAACGGGAAGGTTCATGGAACCCTCTAAGGTCCACTTCAAAATTTCAAAATTTTCAACACAGAACTTGGAACCGGATTCGGTTGCAGAGCGGCCGAATCGGTTACTCCTTTTGGCCAAATCCAACCGGTCGGTTGCGTTGCGCAACCGGATCGGTTGTGCGATCTGCATAAGGATTTTGCCTTTTAATCCATTACTCACTCGAATTTTCTAAGTTCAATCCACTCCTAGACTGCATTCTAACATCCTCAATGATTTCTACATCCTTGAATTACTTCTAAATTCGCTTTCCAAACCTCAAATCATCACACATTCATCATCTTAGAACTCAACTAATAAGATCTATATTCTTCAATCACTAGTTCTAATCAATAATGTGTCATCTATTACTCATAAAAACACATCATCTACCATTAGGAATCACCAATTGCAACTTAACTTGATTCACTGGCACAACCTAATTAAATCCGAAAATTCAATCATCTAATATTCATTCCATGTTGAATCAATCACTACAATTCTTTTTGCAATGCATTCCTATATCAATTACCCACTTAATCCAAAAATATTACAACTTAATTCGAATTATAACAAAAACCCCCAAATTAGTGACCTAATATACAATCCGAATCAAATGCTCTAATTAAACCTCAATTGAGTTAATTGAATGTAGATGCTTACTTGTTTGGGTGCCATGATGTTCTCCTACAACTTAAACAATCTTCAATTAGCTTCTCTTGGACGAATTTTGCAAAACCCAGCTGGAGAATTAGTGTGTGTGTGTTTTTTTTGGAAAAATGAATTTTTGGTTTATATACTTGTATGCAACCGGTTCAGTCATGGACACAACCGTTTTGGTATGCATTTTGCCAAATTTTGCATTTTTTCATGTTACTTAGGCATTTACCTTCCAAGCAACAAAAAATTTTTTACTCAAAAATCCTGTTAAAGATGCACACAACATTCATCCACCATTTGGAAATTTCAACAATCATCCAATCTTAAAACTCAATTCATCATACTTATGAACTAAACCAAAACTCAACTAAAACTCATAGTCATAATGCATTAACCAAATAACCTCAATCATAAAAATAAAAAGGTAAAACTGAAATGAGAAACAAAAAATCCTAAATGCATAAAATTAAAAAGAAATAGTTCATGAAATTCAATCAAATAATTGCTTGTTTATTATGGTCCCTTGTCTTCTCCTTAGAATTCCTCGAAATACTCTTGTCTTAGGATGTCCTCACTTTGAAATTTCCCGGTCAACTCACGGTATGTTTCAAAAGTTTTGAACTTCCTTATGAATCTTATTACGTCCGGACATAGTATATCGAACTTAACGTGCCATTCTCCATTTCCATTTTGTCTCTTGTAAATGCCCGACCCCTCGGGTCTCCATTCCAAATTCTTAAGTTGCACCGGTAAAGAACCTAAGAAGTCGGTCAACTTATTGTAGACTAGTATGTTTTTGAATGGGTTATAGAATGCTTCCACCGCTAATGCATGTTCCATTTCATCCTCTATATCAAAATAAGGTGGAACTAATTGTCCATACATTAGGTTCCCTTGGATATCACGTCCCGCTTCGAAACAAGTCAAATCATCATTCGCTTCCATCCATTCTAACTCCTCCATAAATTCCAAAGTTGGTCCTCTTGGTTTGGGATAGTATGTTTGCTTTGAAATCCCATCATCAATAGTCATCGTGCCTCTTCCCATGTCTATAATTGCACCACAAGTTCGTAGGAATGGTCTCCCTAATAAAAGTGGTAAACTCTTGTCCACCAGAATATCTAGGACAAGAAAATCCGCCAAATATGGTTGATAGCCAATTTGCACTCTCACATTCTTCACCTCTCCCATTGTTTTCGCTTGAGAATTATCCGCCATAGTAAGCTTCGAATGATTTGGTTGCGGATTACTTAGACCTAAAGTCATAAACAATGGATAGGGCATAACATTAACACTTGACCCCGTATCGGCTAAAGCATAAACTGGTGTAGTCCCATTCACTTTTATTGGCAACACAAAATTCCCCGGATCCTTCTCCTTCCGTGGCATGCCTCTAAACAAAATTCTATCTCTCTCCTCCTCCGTTAGAGTCTTATCTTCCAACCTAGCCCTTGCTAGCATCACCGCATCCAATTTCTTACGGTAGAGCACATAATCTTGAAGTACCTCTATCACCGGTTTCTTCTCATTAAACTCAAGAAACTTTTGTTCTAGGTTTTCTAAAATAGCTTCTTTTTGTTTGTCGGTTAAGGGTTTGAAAGTATTTGTAGTGGGAGGTGATGATGGTGTGTAATCATTTTTGTTGGTGGTTGTAGTTGGGGTTAGTTTGTTTGATGAAGTTTTCTTCCTATTCGCCTTCCCCATCTTAACTACTTCCACATCTTTCTCTTCCATGTTGGCACACAATTCCACTAGCATCTCGTTCACTCCTTTTCCTTCTTCCAAATCAGTTATATTAATCCTCATTTCTCCCATTGCAAAATCAACTTGACACTTGGTCGTTACAAGAAAGTCTCGACTAAAACATACATTGGGTTCATCCGCATTCCCTTCTTCTAACACAACAAAATCTGTTTCAAAAATGTGACCATGAATATTGACCTTAAGATTTTTAACCATCCTTCTTCCATATGCTTCATAGTCCAAACGTACATGACCAATTTCGTCAAGAACCTTCTCCAAAATGTAGTTTTCTCCATAAGCCATATTAAGTTGCGCGTCCCAAGCACTTACTCCTACACTACAAGGTGTACCGAACCTCATTAGTGGCGAATCATACACCGTTAAAGGTGCTTGTGTGAATACCACAACTCTTCCCTTCTTGGGAAGTTGAACTTTGTTTTCACCCGTTTCCTCCATATTAACCGTATCAATCCCCAAATCTTTCTTACTTTCTTCTAAGATACCTCTAATCTTTTCCAGTGAACTTCCGGTGTCCTTGAACATTTCATCTAAGGTACGAAGGTATTCCGAGATTCCGCTCAAACTAACCATACTAACTAGCTAAACTTGACAAAACAAAACAAAACAAAATCCGAATCATTAGCGTTAGAGTTAGTAAAAACAAGAACAAACTATAGAAACATATACCAAGCAAGTTAAGATACTTAACAAAACTAAAAACATAAGTTAAAACTCAAAATCTAAAAATTATAAAATTTTTACCGAGAGCTCCAACCGGATCGGTTGGCTCACCAACCGAATCGGTTGGTGGTAATAACTAGACCAAGTAATCTAACCGGATCCGGTTGCGGGATGCAACCGATCGGTTAGATCGACACAAAAAAAATTATTTATTTATTATTTTTTTTTATTAAAACTGAATATTAATTGAAATTAAAAAAATCATTAAGTGTACTAAAACTCTAAATTAATTAAGACTCTTCATAAACCTATAATTAATGACTTAATAATTAAACCATTAAACTAAAAACTATATTAACTACTCTATTAAAAACTACCATAAAGATAATTAAACCATATAACTGAAAAATTACTATCTAATCATTAAGATCAAAACCTGAATTAATCTAGAACTAATTAACTAATAATAACAAATATAAAGAAAATATTAAAAATCTAAGAAATCATTAAACTACAAGATATAATCTGTAAATAAAATCTAAAATGACAAGAATCACTCTAGGAACTATAACACAAATCACTAAGTAAACTAGAACCATGAAATCAAAAATAAAAAATTATTTCGTAGCTCTAACCGGATTCGGTTGCAGAGCAACCGAATCGGTTAGCTTTTAACCAATTTTTTTTTTTTTTTTTTACTTTTACTTTTCACCAAATTTAATTCCGATACTACCAATCTTACAGAAAATCAAAGTTGAAATAAAATCCCCGGCAGCGGTGCCAAAAACTTGATGTGTTACGTGTAGTGCAAGTTTTAAAAATTTATAAACACTATTTAACCGTCTAATCCTATTAATACATACGAGCAAGTATACTCGTCCATGATAGCAAAGTTGGGTAAGTCGAGATCGTCCCAAGGGATTTTGTGTTTGAAATTGTTTTGTATGAAAAGATTCCAACAAGAAAGCTTGTCAAGGCTTCCTCAAATAGTGATGTTTATAGTGAAATTCAATAATAAGAAATATATATACTTGTGTGTAGTCTATAATCAATCATAAATAGTGTTCATGAAGGTTTGGTGTAAACTCTTGATGTGATGCACAAATCATAAGCAAATGATTCCCAACCATGGTATATGTTTGTAAAAATCATTCTAAGAACAAAAACATATAGGTAATCCTTTCGGTCCTTATCCTAATGATTATCCTTTAGAAAATCCATTTGTTTGCAACATGTTCTTATTAAACTTGTTCTTACGAATCTTTCGACCCTTTCGTGATGAAAATGTTCCTAGTCTTGTTTTAATAAGCAAACATGGTGGTTGTCAGTCACCATATCCCCATACTAGTTTGTCACTCAACTTTTTGAAATAAAACACAAGAGAAATCCTTTCGGTCCCTTTTCTTAAAACATGTTTTACCAACAAATCAAACCAAGACTAGTATTTTTCCAACAAACTTATTTAAACAAGATCATATATACATGCATCACATATGAGAACACTAGTATGATTAACTACATCCCAACACACAAGTATAACCCAAAACTACTCCATGATAATAATAACTAAACACAAATCATAACAAAGTAATTCCAATAACTCAAGAGAATAGAAATCCATAACAAAGTTCATAGAATACTTAAACTTGTGCGATTACAAGAAGTAGAATTCGTGGATTGTAGCAACCACGCACCTCCAATCACCTAGATTCACCGTATAACTTCAAATTACCAAAACTATGGATGAGAATTGTTCCCTCCTTGCTCCTGGACGTTTTTCAGTAAGAACTAAGCTTTTGGGCAGAATAAAAATGGTTGGTATTAGTTTTAATGTAAACTAATACACTTTTGGTTGTGTCACACCTAGTAAAGTGGGACTAGGTTCATTATATAGCCAAATAAACTTGCTCAACTGTCCAAAAACGTTCCCAACAAGTTAATAGCAAGAAATGATCAGCCTCCAATGATTATGGGGAGTTAAGGCAACAATAAATGCAACTTTGTGTAACAGCAGATCATGCAACCGGATCGGTTTCGCTGGCAACCGGATCGGTTGCGATTTGACAATTTGCCCAGCCGGATCGGTTACGGGTTACGACCGACCGGCTGGTTTGTGCTGATTTGACTTTGTTGACTTTCTTGTTTATACGCTTCATTCTTTGCTCTCGCTGATGATTTCCAAGGCAAAACTTGATCTTTCCTTGCTGTAGATACTTAGAAATCATTGTGCTTCCCAATCATTGAATCCAAAAGCTTCCTTGCTCGACTTCCTTCCTCGAGAATCTTCCAAATGTGCATAAAAACTTCATTTCTTCATCATTCGTGATACCTGGCTACATATACATACACAATACGCATCTTTTGCTCTTTTGCAACAGTTATGAGTAAATATAGCCGATTATCATGCACAAAACCAATAATAACGCTACTAAAAACATGTTCATTTTAGGCGTTATCAGAGCTCCAATCATTTAGTGACATGTGTCACTTCTCTAACTAAAAAATAACAAAAAGGGAGGAGCTCTAACAAACTAAAATAAGGAGCTCAAATAATGGGGTGACAAATGTCACTTCTTAACTAATTAATCACCTTTATTTTTAAATTTAAATATCTTTTAATTCGTTTAATTTTTTTATGATCTAATTTCACCATATTTTTTAAAATTTTGTGCTCTTTAATTCAACATCCATTTTTGATATATTTTTATAAGTTTTTAGTTTTTACATTTTTAGTAGGTTTATTTTATTTTGATTCAAATTTTTATAACTTTAACCTTTATTTCAATCAATACAAACTTTATTTATCAAAATCATTTACTTTTGGGAAAGTGTTTGATGGGTAAGAGATTGTGAAGGTCTTTTTATATGCGGGAATAATGATGTCACGGGAAAAATATGGAAAACAAACAAACACATAAAATTAACACATATACCACATACAACTAACACATATACATTTGGAGTGTTGTGAAATGAATTCACTAAGCGGGTAGGGAATTGAGAGTAGAGTTTGGTTAGCAATTCATTTACTATATTTATTATATAACTATATTTATCGCCGCAGCTGTGCGCGGGTATCCAACTAGTTTTACTAAATGCATGCGGACCAAAGGGCTTGTGTCCCGACTCCCAATAATTCTAATTTTCAGGGAAGGAACAAGGGGTTTCCGCGGTTCCAAGACCCCATCAATTTTTTTGATATAGTGTTAACTTTTGAAGAAAAACATCTAAATGCATATTAAATGCACCCAGTCATCGATTTAACTTTATTATATCGAATATATTGTGCACCATGTCATATTGGTTTTGGTGGTTCCGTCTCTCACATGTTGTGTGAGAAGCTCTCAACCAAATGGTTGTGTGTTCAAGTCCTGATTAGAACATATGAGATAGATTTGCGATGAGATACTGTATTAAAATTGTCGTTCTAAAAAAAAGAAACAATGCATACGGTCTTGGTTTATTTTTTCTTGAATGCACCATGTCAATTTGAGTCCGAGTATTACTTAATTTAATTTGGGTATTGGTTTAATTTTTCTTGAATGCACCTAGTAAATTTGAGTCCAGGTATTACTTATTGATCACATCCCTAACAAACCTTTTGTCAAGAAATGATGAAGTGAAATGTTTGTTTTTGATTAATTTGTGGACTTGGTTATAATATAATTTTGACAAAATACCAAATTGTGTAGATGGACTTTTCATGAGATGTAAATTATTATCTATTTTTAGATATTTGGTTATTTTTGTTTATTCAACTCACATGTTTCTTGCATGGATGCAATATAACTAAAACAAATGTGTTTAGTATATAACTTGATGTAAATGGTATCACTGCAGAGTTGTTGAAAGGTGTTGGTAACTGCAAAATCGATAATGTCGTTCTTCAGGACATATCTTAATAGTCCTGTTGGACCTAAGACTACTCATTTCTGGGGTCCGGTTGCCAACTTCGGATTCGTTGCAGCGTTATGCCTGTCCACTATTTTATTTCACTAATTCTATATTGTAGATTACAATTGACCTTGAAAATAAGATTTTCGTTTGTTAAAATACTATGATTGCTGAAATTTGACGGGCGATGGCTGACATCAACAAACCTCCAGAGATGATATCTGGCAACATGACTGCAGTGATGTGTGTGTTTTCAGCTTTGTGCATGAGATTTGCTTGGGTGGTGCGGCCTCGCAACCATTTGCTTCTTGTATGCCATGCCTCAAATGAAACGGTTCAGCTATTTCAGCTTTCACGCTGGGCAAAAGGTCAAGGGTAAGCGACCTTTTGAAACTGTTTCTAGATTCGCCCAATTATTTTGCATACCACATTCAACTGGACAGAACACTTACCTTTGTTTCCTTTTGAAAGGTACTTGCAGCTGAAAGAAGACAAGACACCCTCAACTTGACTTCACATTGTTTTCTTCTCCCTTTCGGGGATTCTACACCGATGAGGTTGAGTGTAAATCTAAAGAATCTTGATCAATATAATATTTAATAATAGCTATTTTCATATCCGAGTATAGTTTAATTAACAGATCTAAAAAATAGTTATTTATCTGTATAGTTTATTCAACAAATCAAATGGTTGTCACTTGTACTAATAGTTTCAGACTTACAGTACTTTAATTTTTTTAAATCTTTAGTACTTAAAAATCATCTCTGTATCCCGTTGATTCACTTCCTATATTGTGTGATCTTTTCTATTGTTTGATGACCTGTGACACCAAAAAAAGTTTATTAGTCTTGGTATGTTTTCAGTGACGAACCACACATGTACATCTTTTCTTATCTTCTTTCATACCAATTCTGCTAATATGTAGCTTACTTGCATCAGTGTAGTTGTGGTATGGTAGCCTATGCTACAAGTTGGGCGCTGTCGCATTCTGTTAGGACCTTTTCAATGCCATAGAACAAACTCGAAAGGAGGTTTAAAGAAGTGAGCACAGTCTCACTGAAAGGATGTCTATGGACACGTGCACTTGGATTGACTTCTCTGGTCAGACCTAAGGTCCTTTCCAACCCATGGTAATTATTTCTCACTCGTCAGACCTCTAGTTATTTTTACACGTTCATACTTGGTCGACTTATATCGAATTAACCTGGTCAAACCTCGGACCCGAGGCATAAGATGAGAACTAAACATGCTTTTGACATTATTACTTGATACTAATGCCTTAAACAGTCTCATAAAACTAAGAGTTGCATTATGCAATTAACGCTCGTCGCTTACCTCTTGTCCCATTTTTTATACACTGGTCAGACCTATGGTAATTAATGGGGTTGCAAGTTGGATCTTAGTCTTATTAGTAATTAATTGGGTAGTTAATTCTTTTACGAATGTAATTATCGAAAATACTAATTATTTGACCTTTTCAATTGTAGATGACTACTTCAATCGGAAACAGTACGGTACTCAGGAGTTTCTTTTAGAAACAAAAACTCACTGGACCTAATTTATTTATTGGTATCGCCAGCTTCACATCATATTATCAGCTGTAGATAAGGAAGTTTATCTAGAGCATCCCATACCTGCAGCACCTGTTGCTACTCCTGGCCACCCTGTCCTACAGGGCTCTTGTAGCTCACACTGCTTGGGTCAAAGGTTCAAAGGACGTAGCTACCTTCATGCTCATGACCATGGAGTTAGAGATCAAACGAAATCTAACTCATCTTGGTACTTATGACATGCTTTAGGAGTTGAAGTCTATGTCTCCCAACAAGCATAACAAGAGCTTCTACAAACTGCACGTGAATTCCACGCTTGCAAGAAGGAAGAGGGTCAATTGGTTAGGTCCTATGTTCTAAAGATGAAGAGCTACATTGACAGTTTGGAACGTCTGGGTCACCCGGTTACTCTCCACTATGGAATTAGTTTGATCCAAATCGGTCTTTCTAAAGAGTACATCTCGTTTTTGCAGAACTTTAATATGCACAGCATGTTTTCAGTGACGAACCACACATGTACATCTTTTCTTATCTTCTTTCATACCAATTCTGCTAATATGTAGCTTAATTGCATCAGTGTAGTTGTGTGATGAGTGTGTAAATACTCATCATTTTTGGTCAAATCTGAACTGCAAAACATTTAAAAACACTCATAAATGCATCAAAATACTGAAAATATCCCAAAATTGTATTTTATATGTTTCAGATGCAAAATGTTTAAAATCGAGATGAAAACGAGCTAAGTTTGCATAATTGGCAGTTTCAGTCCCTCAACTTTCAAATTTTGACAAAATCAGCCCCTGAGCATTTGTTTTGAAATAAAAGTCAACCCAAGTCCTTTCAAAATCAAAATTTATCAAAAATGATCCTTGGGTAAAAAGTTTGGATAATTTACAAGTTTGGTCCTTCAAGTTTCAAAATTGGCAAAAATAGTCCTTGGAAGCTTAAAAATGGAAAATTATCTTTTATGGTCCTTGTACTAATGAAACTTGGCATGTTTGGCCCTTTTGAGAAGTTTTGGAAAGTTACAATTTCAGTCCCTCAAAAATCAGAAATTACAAGAATGGTCCTTGTGATTAAAATATCAAACCCCGTGACCCTTGAACCCCCACTTCCACTTGACCCCTACCACATTCCTGTGAACCCTACCTTTTCCCCATTGAACCCTCTCAATTTGACCCTTCACCAATAATAAAAACGCCCCAAAACGACCCGCTTTTTCCCTCCCAAATCTCCTTCTTCATGCTTTCTCTTTAACCCAGGAACACTCAACCAGCCACACCCTTTTACCCAAATTCCCACCATCCCAAAACGCTCAACCTCCTCACCTCAAGCCTTTACCCAGTTATACCCAAATCCCAAACCCACTAGGCATCTTTCCCCATCCCCAAGATGTGCCACGATGGCAATCCAGGCTCAAAAAGCTCAACCAATTGCTTGGATTCACTCTCACTTGTACCTAATTATTGGATGGATGAGATTGACTGAAGAAAGCACAAGTGAAGTTTTTGGCCTGTTCTGTCTCAGCGAAGAAGCACAAGAGAAGGAATTGAAGACCATCAAGACCCTAGTATAAATAGAAAACCTTGTAGCCATTGATAAGGCACCCTTTCTTAGTTTTAAAAATTAGTTTTCCATTTTCCTTTTGTAATGAAATTTTCCAGTTAATGAAGAGTATTTTCTTTATTGGTTACTGTTTTTAGTATTGAAATAGTTGTTATCATTAGTTCTTATTAGTCAAATTTTAGCTTTCAATAAAAAGATCTTCAAAGTTTCTTGTATTAAATCTGTTTCAAGCAAGAATTTCTCAATAAATGTCTGTTTGGATTATGGGTGTTCAATGGGTCATAATGTGGTTTTCTACCCATTTGACTTAATTCTCTTAAGTTTAACATAAGTTTCAAAGGATAGCAAGGGTGTCATAAGATTTTGTCAAGAATTTGAATGAAAAAAAGGGTTCTGTTTTGTTTGAGCAGACTCATCATTTCGCTATAGCTGCTGATCTTGAGGTTATTCAATGGCTTCTTTGATGTTAAAATTGTTTAAAACTAGATTTTCTTTAATCCTTGCAACCCACTTTAGTATAATTTAGTTTGGAACTCTAGTTTTTATCTCAGATTGGTTCAAATTTAGTCAAAACAAGTATTAATTGAAGGAGTTTTAACTGCATCAGGTTTAAAAAAAAGTGGCCACAGGACCTGATCTAGCTTATTTTTAAGCTGTTCAGTGTACTGATTGTAGGCTCCAATCACATTTTTATAATCTTCACTCTGCTAACTTTTATGTGTTTTATCTGTTTTGTCTTTGGAAGCTACTTTTCAGCTCACAAATAAGCTCCAAAAAGAACCACTGCAGCTTGTTTGCAGCCTGCAAGAAACACAAGTCAGTACTATCTTATAGCTTATTAGTAGTATAATTCAGCTCATTTAAGTGTTAATTGCTCAATTAGTTTAAGTTAAATCACTATTAGCTCATTAGTGCTTATCATAGGAGTGTATTGCTTGTTTTACATTTTCCAATTTAGCTTAGATCCCCTAGTTAGTTTCATTGCCTACTGCTTATCCCCTTGTTATTTTAGCTTATTTCATCTAGACATAGCTTATTTGCATTTGCTCACTAGTCATTTAGCTAACTGCCCATCTGCTTATTGGTTTCAAGAGTGGCTAAAGGGGTGCTTGTTTAAAATCTGTCCAAACAGCTTGTCCAAAACAGTTAAGACATAAGCTGTTTCCAGCTTATTTGAAGGTTTTTCAAAAGTAAAGTTTTAACAAAAGTTTTTCAGTAACTCACAAGCTTTTTCCAGTTTAACAAAAAAAAAATTAATTGCTTGTTTCCAGCTTGTTGTGGTAAACTGTCCAACACATGAAGGAAATAAGCTGTTTACAGCTTATTCCAAAGTTTTCATAAGAAAAGTTTTTTGTAAAAGTGCTCATTTTGGTTGCATCTTGAAGTTTTGAAAAGCAAAATTGAAAAAAAAAAAAGTTTTCAAAAGTGGGAGCCAAGATTCGAACCTGGGTCTCCACACTCACGCACCAACACCTCACAACATCACTCCATCACCAACTGCCCTTGGGACTTGTCTCATTATTTCTTTGCACAATCAAATATAAAACAGTTCTTAGGTAGTTGAAGCTTTTAAGCTTTCTAGCTTATTCTGTAGCTTATTTCCAAAGCAAGTTACAGTTTTCTTAATTTTCTTAGATCAAGCATTAATCAAAGTACTTTCTGTGAATTTTTCAGATTTTTCTTAAATAGTTTAGTATTTTTAATTAATTAATTAGATTAAAATAGTTTTTAATTCGTAGTAATTAATTTAAAAGTCGAAAAAATACCCGGTCTTTTTCTAAAATTATTTTTACTCAATTAGGACGTAGGAAAATTGATTTCACACCCGTAGCCCTTAAATTGCAAAAGTTTTATGTTTATGGCTCGGGTCGCTCTCGGTTTTTCACGTTTTTACGTTTTAGCACCCTAGGACTTAGTTTAGCCTCGTTTTATCATTTCATAGGCTTAGTAGTAGTTAGTTTGTAGTTTATTAGGGTTCCCTTGCCTTAATTACTTTCCCGTTAATTAATTCGTAGATAACGTAATTCAAATCGAACAAATCATTAAAACCAATTCAAGTTAATAATCACGAAACTCAACGAATCCTTCCATTCACACCTCGTTGGGACACGACTCGGGAAATCACTTTTCCGGTATCACTTTAATCACACCCGTAAGATTTGATACGTTAACCTTTTTCCTAAAGGGTTAATTTGTCGAATTTTACGGTTATTTTGATATACATTGATATTGTGTTTTTCACCACTCACAAAAAGAACGAATCAAATTTTGGCGCCGCTGCCGGGGAGGTGTGTTGCGATAATATCGTGATTTTTGCGATTAGTGACTTGAAGAACCTTCCTCGTGAAGTTATTGTTTTTATAAAAATACAAAAATACAAAATATTTTTCTTTTCTTTGTATATATATGTAAAAGATTAAAAATACAAAAAGATTTTCCTTGTTGTTTTAAATAATATAGAAGACACAATCAATATAACATTCTCAACTGAGGTGTTATCATTATAAGTTCCCGAACAAAAGATTTAAAACTTGCCTTTGTGTCGCTCGTGTTTTGGTTTATTTCTATCGGATAAACAAACTGTGTGAGGGGTATAAGGACGGCCTGACATTAAATTGCGGCTGAAAAGAGGCGGGTTTTTAATAAGCTTCGCGCTGACCTAATAAGCTTCTCCGCTCCTTTGTGCGTTTTACTTATAGAAGTGATCATTTCACGTGGGATTATTGGTTTAAGTTCACTGTGTTTTGCCTCGGTCTTGTTTTAATTGAAAGTGTTGTTTTTGGAAGTGCATGCGCACTCGCTCGCAAGCTCGTAGACGTAACCGTAACCAAGCAAAGCGTACCGAGAGACGTACCGTCGAACAAATCACAATGACACATAACCAAGGGAACGGACCTCAAGTCCCAATACCTGGTCCACAAAATCAAGCTCCCGATCTCCGAACGATGGAGGAGCTTTGCCAACCCACGATGGATGGACGGGGTGGTCCAATTGCCCCGGTCAACATCGAGGCCACGGATTTTGGACTTAAGCATCACATGATTCAACAAGTCCAAAGTTTTAGCCAATTTCACGGATCACCGGGTGACGATGCCAACAAGCATCTCGACAAATTTCTCACCGTCACCCAAAGTATGAAGCAAAATGGGGTCACCGATGACGCCCTTCGCTTATACCTCTTTCCATATTCCTTGATGCTTCATGCCACCGCATGGTTTGATCGTCTTCCCAAGAACTCAATCCATAGTTTCGATGAAATGATCTCCAAATTCTTGGCGAAATATTTTCCACCGTCGATGGTGACGAAACTGAGGAATGAAATCAGCAACTTTAGGCAGCATCCCGATGAGTCCTTATTTGAGGCATGGGAACGCTATAAGCTTTCGATTGATCGATGTCCGAACCACAATATGTTGCTTGTCACCCAAATAGATACGTTCTATAACGGGTTAACATTGAGACATCGTGACACGATAAATGCTGCTGCCGGTGGTACCTTTATGAAAAGGCGACCAGAAGAGTGTTATGATCTCATTGAAAACATGACTGCCCACCATAATTATTGGGATTCCTCAGCCGAGAGGAGTGAGTCAAGGAGATCTAATACTCTTCCATCTTCGAAATACACGACTCTAACCAAAAAGATTGAAGAAATATCCACTGCCGTACTTAAAATGAGTCAAAATAACAACAATCAACAAGTGAATGTCAGTAAAAAATCAAAGTTGTGAAACTTGTGATGGTCCACATCCTTATTTTGAGTGTCCAGCCTCCGGTGGCTTCACTCAAGAGAGCGTATATGCCGCTTCGGGTTCCTACAATACGAGAGGTAATTCCTACCAACCACAAGGAGACCGAAACCTTCTAAGCTATCGTTCTAACAATTACCTTGGACCACCCGGGTTTAATCAAAATCAGAACAATCAAAATGTGCAAAATAGAAATAATCAGTTCAATCAAAATCAGAGAGTCGAATCGAATTTTCAAAATCAAAATCAAGGTTTTCAAAATCAAGGAAATTTCAATCAAAATCGATTCCAAGCTCCTCAACAAAACATGCATGCCCCGCCTCCTCAAGCTTCCATTGACATTGCTAATTACATCAAAAGCAATGAAGCTAAGATGGTGTCCATGCAAAATCAAATTACCACTTTGAAGAATGATTTCACTTCCGAGCTTAGAGCTACTAGTAACAAGATTGATCAATCTAATAGCAAGATTGAAAGCATGTTTGCTAGTCTCATGAGTCAAAAGAATCAAGCTTCAACTTCGGGAACTCTTCCTAGTAATACCATTCCCAACCCAAAGGGAGAGTTGAATGCTATTGCCACCCGAAGTGGTAAGTCTTATGAGGGACCCTCGATGCCTAATCCTTCTCCGGTGAGGGATGTGGAACGAGAAAACGAGGTATCACACAAGTCCAACCTCCGGTGGTCTTACCTCCAATTCCGGAACCCGTTGTTCCGATGACCACTCCTAAGCCTTCACTTCCTTATCCTTCAAGGCTTAATGACCAAAAGCTCCGTGATAAAACTAGTGAACAAATGGAGAAGCTTATCCAAATCTTTCAAGATTTTCACTTCGAGATTAGTTTCGGGGCCTCTTCTTCTAATGCCCAAATTCGGTCCAACAATCAAAAACTTGTTGAATAACAAAGAAAAGATTTCCGAAATGGCTAAAACTTCTTTGAACGAGAATTGTTCGGTTATCCTAAAAGCTTCCCGAAAAGTTGGGAGACCCCGGAAAATTTCTCATTCCATGTGATTTTCAAGGCATAGTTCAATGCTCCGCCTTGGCCGATCTTGGTGCTAGCATTAACTTGATGCCACACTCCATGTGGAAAAAGCTTTCATTACCTCCTCTTACACCTACGTGTATGATCCTCGAGCTTGCGGACCGTACAAGTTCTCGTCCGCTAGGTATAGCCGAGGATGTATTTGTGAAAGTAGGCCAGTTTCATTTCCCCGCCGACTTTGTTGTTGTCGAATTTGATGCGATCCCGAGTACCCTCATCCTTGGGAGGTGCTTAAAAGCGGGTCGGGCATTGATCGACGTTGATGAAAAATCACTTTGCTTGGGTAAACAAGGAAGCCGTTACTTTCAATCTCAATCAAGTTACAAATACTCCCCAATTATGGAGACGATTCCGTCAACAAAATTGATGTCCTTGACATTGTGTCGGAGGAGTATTCTCAAGAAATTCTTGGATTCTCGAGTGGCAATCCCACTTCGGTTGATCCCATCGTTGCTCTCTCTTCCCCTTCCCTCACTCCGTTTGAGGGAAGTGACTTTATTTTGGAAGAGATTGAAGCATACTTGGCTAGTGATTCTGTTCCATGGGAAATTGATCACGCTCCCATCGACATCGAGGGAGATATTCTTCTCATCGAGAAGATGCTCAATGATGATCCTTCATCACTCCCTCCTCAAGAACTTCATAAAGAGGAAATTAAAACAATTGAAAAATCTAATGATCCTCCCGAGGTCGAGCTTAAGGACTTACCACCTCATCTTGAGTACGCATTTTTGGAGGGTGACAATAAATCACCCGTCATCATTGCTAAAGACTTGAGTGAGGCTGAAAAAGCCGCTCTCATAAAGGTTTTGAAGTCACACAAGCGAGCCATCGCTTGGAAACTTTCCGACATAAAGGGTATTAACCCGGAATTTTGTACACACAAGATTCTTATGGAAGATGACTTCAAACCGGCGGTTCAACATCAAAGAAGAGTGAATCCTAAAATCCATGAGGTTATCAAGCAAGAAGTCATAAAACTTCTCGATGCTGGATTGATTTACCCTATCTCGGATAGTCCTTGGGTGAGCCCCGTTCATTGTGTGCCAAAAAAGGTGGCATTACCGTTGTTGAAAATGATGAAAGCGAGTTGATTCCTACTCGATTGGTTACGGGATGGCGTGTTTGCATTGACTATCGAAAGTTAAATGAAGCCACCGGTAAAGACCACTTTCCCTTACCCTTCATGGACCAAATGCTTGAGAGATTAGCGGAAACGAATACTATTGTTTTCTCGATGGTTTCTCGGGTTACTTCAAATTCGATTGATCCACAAGATCAAGAAAAGACCACATTCACTTGTCCTTATGGAACATTTGCTTACCGGCGCATGCCTTTCGGCTTATGCAATGATCCCGGTACATTCCAAAGGTGTATGATGGCCATTTTCCATGATATGATCGAAAAGACTATGGAAGTTTTCATGGATGATTTTTTGGTCTTTGGGAATTCTTTTCAAACATGTCTCTCCCATTTGGACAAGATGCTTGAACGTTGTGAAAACACGAATCTTTGTCTAAATTGGGAGAAATGTCATTTCATGGTCAAGGAAGGCATTGTCCTCGGCCATAAGATCTCTAAGAACGGGATTGAGGTGGATAAAGCTAAAGTTGATGTCATTGCAAAACTACCTCCTCCCACAACCGTTAAAGGAGTTAGAAGTTTCCTTGGTCATGCCGGTTTCTATCGTCGTTTCATTCAAGATTTCTCGAAAATATCCCGGCCTATGACCCGACTTCTTGAAAAGGATACTCCTTTCATTTTCTCTAGTGAGTGCATTGAAGCATTTCAAACTCTTAAGAAGAAGCTCACGGAAGCTCCGATTCTTGTTGCCCCAGATTGGGAATTACCATTTGAGCTTATGTGCGTATGAAGTGATTTCGCCATAGGTGCGTTTTTGGAACGCGAAAGTCAAAACATTTCTAGCCTATACATTATGCTAGCAAAACTTTGACCGAAGCTCAAGCACATTACACCACGACGGAGAAAGAATTACTAGCCGTGGTGTATGCTTTCGAGAAGTTTCGACCATACTTGATCTTGTCGAAAAGCATAGTGTATACGGATCACTCGGCTCTCAAATATCTCTTTGCTAAGCAAGATGCAAAGCCGAGATTGCTCCGATGGGTTCTCCTCCTACAAGAATTTGATATCATTATCCGTGATAAAAAAGGAGCCGAGAACCTAGCGACTGATCATCTCTCTCGTCTTGAAAATCCACATCAAGGTGTGCTCGAGAAAAAGGAAATAAACGAAACATTTCCTCTCGAGACACTTAATATGGTATCTCAACGTGGAGATTCTAGTACCCCATGGTTTGCCGACTTTGCAAACTATCATGCGGGTAACTTTGTTGTGAAAGGGATGTCGTCCCAACAAAAGAACAAATTTTTCATAGATGTTAAGCATTATTTCTGGGACGACCCCTACTTGTTTAAGGTTTGTGCGGATCAAGTCATCCGACGGTGTATTCACGGCCAAGAAG
The DNA here is from genome assembly GCA_910596185.1 of Chrysanthemum makinoi. Lineage (NCBI taxonomy): Eukaryota > Viridiplantae > Streptophyta > Magnoliopsida > Asterales > Asteraceae > Chrysanthemum > Chrysanthemum makinoi. The sequence goes on along the minus strand of OU343220.1, from coordinate 285,381,583 downwards.
CCGATGAAATTCTCAAGGCTTATCATAATGGACCCACGGGGGGACATCATGGCCCGAACTACACCGCTAAAAAGGTGTTTGATTACGGTTTCTATTGGCCCACGATTTACAAAGATGCCCATGACCTCGTCAAATCTTGCGACTCTTGCCAACGTCATAGCAACATCTCTAAAAGAGATGAAATGCCTCAAAATGCCATTCAAGTGTGCGAGATCTTTGACATATGGGGCATCGATTTTATGGGGCCGTTCCCGTCTTCTCGAGGGAACAAGTATATACTCGTGGCGGTCGATTATTTGTCCAAGTGGGTAGAGGCGAAAGCGCTACCCACCAACGACGCCCGAGTAGTTGTGAAATTTTGAAGTCTCTTTTCCCGTTTCGAACTCCCGTGCCATCATTAGTGATCGCGGTGCGCACTTTGCAACGACCAATTCACAAAAGTGATGCTTAAGTACGGTGTCACCCACCGACTTTCTACCGTGTATCACCCACAAACTAGTGGGCAAGTGGAAGTTTCAAATCGTGGTTTGAAAAGAATCTTAGAGAGGACCGTAGGTGAAAACCGTGCCTCTTGGTCGGACAAACTTGAAGATGGACTTTGGGCCTTCCACACCGCTTACAAAACACCCATCGGGTGTACTCCTTACAAGCTTGTGTACGGAAAGGCGTGTCATCTCCCGATCGCGCTCGAGCACAAAGCCTATTGGGCCTTGAAGCATGTAAATTTTGATCTTAAGTCCGCGGGTGATCACCGGAAAGTTCAACTCAATGAATTAAATGAACTCCGTGATCAAGCTTACGAGAACTCATTGATCTACAAAGAAAAGACAAAGAAGATCCATGACTCAAAAATCAAGAACTGCGTTTTCAACGTAGGTGACCGAGTCCTTCTTTTCAATTCTAGATTGAAAATCTTCTTGGGGAAGCTTAAGACCCGTTGGACTGGTCCATTCATCGTTGCCAAAGTTTTTCCATATGGCACCATCGAGTTATCTCAAACCGACGGACCAAACTTCAAGGTGAATGGACATAGGTTGAAGCATTATTTTGGAGAGGACATCCCACTTGTGGTTGTCCCGGATCTACAAACTTTCCCCATGAACAAATGAATGCGGGGATCGAGTCAAGCTAGCGACTCGAGAATCAAAAACAATAGCACACTATATGGGTTTTCACCCGTATTTCTGACTTCTTTCTATTTTCTACCACCCTAGTGTGGGGAGTTGCCCCTTGTTGTATATAAAGTTTTCTTAAAAAAAAAAATTCAAATAATGGCCGTAGTATTTCCCTTTTACGTTCTATGTTTCGGCATAACCGCCGGTACTTTGAATAATGAGGGCAATATTCATTTCTAGTGTGGGGGAGAATTCTCACGAATTTTATCATTATACCACCCTATTCCCCCATTTTTGGCCAAAATTTTTTTTGGAGTAAGTGTTTTGCACTTACTCGATTTTATGGTTATCGATCCGCCATGTCTAATAAACAAAAGGATTGGCTAATCCATGAGCAAGCGGCTCTTGGTAAAGATATCTCAAATCCGTTGACGGCTTGCAATTTGCCCAAAATTGTATGGTGTTCATCTCACCATATCTTTAATTAGTGAAGAGTTGGCTAGCCCGCAAGTTTATGGCTTGTGGTAAAGGCAGTTGGAAAACCATAATTGGTAATCGACTCACCAAAGATATTTTATCTAAGAGTTGGCTAGTCCGAAAGCAAGCGGCTTCGGTAAAGACAAATCAAATCCGTTAAAAGCTGGTGATTTGCTCAAAATCATTTGGTTATCATTGTACCAAGGTTCTTACTTGAACTGAAACAATTGGCTACTCGAGAAGTAATGGCTTTTGGTAAAGAGATTCAAATCCATTAAGTTTTCTCAAAAGATTGCTAGGGACTAGCAATAGTTTAGTGTGGGGGATTGATGAGTGTGTAAATACTCATCATTTTTGGTCAAATCTGAACTGCAAAACATTTAAAAACACTCGAAAATGCATCAAAATACTGAAAATATCCCAAAATTGTATTTTATATGTTTCAGATGCAAAATGTTTAAAATCGGATGAAAAACGAGCTAAGTTTGCATAATTGGCAGTTTCAGTCCCTCAACTTTCAAATTTTGACAAAATCAAGGCCACGAGCATTTGTTTTGGAATACAAGTCAACCCAAGTCCTTTCAAAATCAAAATTTATCAAAAATGATCCTTGGGTAAAAAGTTTGGATAATTTACAAGTTTGGTCCTTCAAGTTTCAAAATTGGCAAAAATAGTCCTTGGAAGTTTAAAAATGGAAAATTATCTTTTATGGTCCTTGTACTAATGAAACTTGGCATGTTTGGCCCTTTTGAGAAGTTTTGGAAAGTTACAATTTCAGTCCCTCAAAAATCAGAAATTACAAGAATGGTCCTTGTGATTAAAATATCAAACCCCTTGACCCTTGAACCCCCACTTCCACTTGACCCCTACCACATTCCTGTGAACCCTACCTTTTCCCCATTGAACCCTCTCAATTTGACCCTTCACCAATAATAAAAACGCCCCAAAACGACCCCACTTTTTCCTCCCAAATCTCCTTCTTCCCTTTAACCCAGGAACACTCAACCAGCCACACCCTTTTACCCAAATTCCCACCATCCCAAAACACTCAACCTCCTCACCTCAAGCCTTTACCCAGTTATACCCAAATCCCAAACCCACTAGGCATCTTTCCCTTCCCCAGATGTGCCACGATGGCAATCCAGGCTCAAAAAGCTCAACCAATGGCTTGGATTCACTCTCACTTGTACCTACTTATTGGATGGATGAGATTGACTGAAGAAAGCACAAGTGAAGTTTTTGGCCTGTTTTGTCTCAGCGAAGAAGCACAAGAGAAGGAATTGAAGACCATCAAGACCCTAGTATAAATAGAAAACCTTGTAGCCATTGATAAGGCACCCTTTCTTAGTTTTAAAAATTAGTTTTCCATTTTCCTTTTGTAATGAAATTTTCCAGTTAATGAAGAGTATTTTCTTTATTGGTTACAGTTTTTAGTGTTGAAATAGTTGTTATCATTAGTTCTTATTAGTCAAATTTTAGCTTTCAATAAAAAGATCTTCAAAGTTTCTTGTATTAAATCTGTTTCAAGCAAGAATTTCTCCATAAATGTCTGTTTGGATTATGGGTGTTCAATGGGTCATAATGTGGTTTTCTACCCATTTGACTTAATTCTCTTAAGTTTAACATAAGTTTCAAAGGATAGCAAGGGTGTCATAAGATTTTGTCAACAATTTGAATGAAAAAAAAAGGGTTCTGTTTTGTTTGAGCATCGCATCAGCTGCTATAGTTGCTGATCTTGAGGTTATTCAATGGCTTCTTTGATGTTAAAATTGTTTAAAACTAGATTTTCTTTAATCCTTGCAACCCACTTTAGTATAATTTAGTTTGGAACTCTAGTTTTTATCTCAGATTGGTTCAAATTTAGTCAAAACAAGTATTAATTGAAGGAGTTTTAAGCGCATCAGTTTAAAAAATTAGTCACAGGACCTGATCTAGCTTATTTTAAAGGTTCAAGTGTACTGATTGTAGGCTCCAATCACATTTTTATAATCTTCACTCTGCTAACTTTTATGTGTTTTATCTGTTTTGTCTTTGGAAGCTACTTTTCAGCTCACAAATAAGCTCCAAAAAGAACCACTGCAGCTTGTTTGCCTGCAAGAAAACAAGTCAGTATATCTTATAGCTTATTAGTAGTATAATTCAGCTCATTTAAGTGTTAATTGCTCAATTAGTTTAAGTTAAATCACTATTAGCTCATTAGTGCTTATCATAGGAGTGTATTGCTTGTTTTACATTTTCCAATTTAGCTTAGATCCCCTAGTTAGTTTCATTGCCTACTGCTTATCCCCTTGTTATTTTAGCTTATTTCATCTAGACATAGCTTATTTGCATTTGCTCACTAGTCATTTAGCTAACTGCCCATCTGCTTATTGGTTTCAAGAGTGGCTAAAGGGGTGCTTGTTTAAAATCTGTCCAAACAGCTTGTCCAAAACAGTTAAGACATAAGCTGTTTCCAGCTTATTTGAAGGTTTTTCAAAAGTAAAGTTTTAACAAAAGTTTTTCAGTAACTCACAAGCTTTTTCCAGTTTAACAAAAAAAATTAATTGCTTGTTTCCAGCTTGTTGTGGTAAACTGTCCAACACATGAAGGAAATAAGCCAAGCTGCAGACTTATTCCAAAGTTTTCATAGGAAAATTTTTTTGTAAAAGTGCTCATTTTGGTTGCATCTTGAAGTTTTGAAAAGCAAAATTGAAAAAAAAATAAGTTTTCAAAAAGTGGGAGCCGAGATTCAACACGGGTCTCCACACTCACGCACCAACACCTCACAACATCACTCCATCACCAACGCCTTGGGACTTGTCTCATTATTTCTTTGCACAATCAAATATAAAACAGTTCTTAGGTAGTTGAAGCTTTTAAGCTTTCTAGCTTATTCTCATAGCTTATTTCCAAAGCAAGTTACGGTTTTCTTAATTTTCTTAGATCAAGCATTAATCAAAGTACTTTCTGTGAATTTTTCAGATTTTTCTTAAATAGTTTAGTATTTTTAATTAATTAATTAGATTAAAATAGTTTTTAATTCGTAGTAATTAATTTAAAAGTCGAAAAAATACCCGGTCTTTTTCTAAAATTATTTTTACTCAATTAGGACGTAGGAAAATTGATTTCACACCCGTAGCCCTTAAATTGCAAAAGTTTTATGTTTATGGCTCGGTCGCTCGGTTTTTCACGTTTTTACGTTTTAGCACCCTAGGACTTAGTTTAGCCTCGTTTTATCATTTCATAGGCTTAGTAGTAGTTAGTTTGTATTTTATTAGGGTTCCCTTGCCTTAATTACTTTCCCGTTAATTAATTCGTAGATAACGTAATTCAAATCGAACAAATCATTAAAACCAATTCAAGTTAATAATCACGAAACTCAACGAATCCTTCCATTCACACCTCGTTGGGACACGACTCGGGAAATCACTTTTCCGGTATCACTTTAATCACACCCGTAAGATTTGATACGTTAACCTTTTTCCTAAAGGGTTAATTTGTCGAATTTTACGGTTATTTTGATATACGTTGATATTGTGTTTTTCACCACTCACAAAAAGAACGAATCATTGTAGTATGGTAGCCTATGCTACAAGTTGGGCGCTGTCGCATTCTGTTAGGACCTTTTCAATGCCATAGAAAGATGTCTCCGGAATGCAATTTTTGATGCCATATAAGTTACTCTATTGATTAACATTAGCTTTTACACTTGATAATGCTTATGCATTGTCAAGATCACAATACAAATAACTCAATAAGCTCAGCTTGATATAACCATAAGCAAGCTTCAAATTTGCCTTTGAAAATTTTGGACTGAAGATTGGTTGGAGTTCTTCCTTGTGGGAAGAAGCTCTCCAAAAATAGGCGTATGCCAATTTATACAACGAGCACACGGTATTCTTTAGTAAAAGGCGAAAGAATAGTTCGCTTTGTGCTCATTGCTCGGTTGCGTGCCTTTTAACCACTGCAGCTTGGTCATTGTATACAGCCTTCTTCACTCTCAACTTTCACTACCCAAGCGATGTGGGATAAACCCATCTTCTACTTGCCTTGAGACCCACCCCTCATTTCCAGTCTTCTGCTAATATACCTTCAAATTATTTAATTTCCAATTTACAAATTTCACATATTGTCCCCCAATACTATCTTGAAATCCAAATTATAAAATATACAATATCCGTGAAGTAATGGTCGTCTTAAATCTTAATCTAGTGTTTTTTTTCCAAGTCTAAATAAAATGTTATAGTATTGAATTCAAGTTGGAACCGGTCGACGAAAGTGACCTGTGATGGTTAGATCAAAGGTTAAACTATTATGATTGTATATATGTTAGGTGAAGTGTTACTGTTTTATATGTAAAATAAGCACTTTTTATGACAAAATAAGCAATGATTCTTTGACAAAAAAAATGCAATAAATATTTCCCAAGCGATCAACGATAATCAAGAGATACTAATGACGTTAATAGTCAGAACGCTGTTTAGTATCTAATGACACCAATACACCATTGTCCAGAGACACACTGGGGGAATTGGGAGTAATATTTGGTTCAAGCAATAATCATAGATAACAATCGAATGAAAATTTCATACACTTCATCTTGATTATTACAGTAGTGTGCAAGAAAGAAAAACCGAAAAGAGTCGGGTCAAAGAGGGCTTATGAGTTATGTTAAATCGAGTCATTTTTTATTTTTGGTCAGGTTCAATGAGACTACTAATGATAAGCTTTTAAATAAGCAAAATCAAGTCATCATATCATCCCCATTTCTGGAAATATCCAACAAAAGTCGTCTAACACTTCTTACTCTCACCAACTTCCTCTCGACACTTGATCTCCTGTCACGGTTAGATTTGCCAATAATGTTTCCTTTAGTTTACTACTACTTTACCTGTACAAGTTTTCCATATTTCATTTTCTTTTTTGGAAATCAATAGCTAGTTTTTTCGAGTTGCTACTCATAGTTTACTAAGTCAACATAGAATTATACAGTATATAGTTTTGAACATTTTTTCACAAGCTAATATATGTCCAACACATAAATTATGTAGAATATTAAGTTTTTGTATACGAGTATATACTTCTTTTTCATTGTTTGTATACGAGTGTATACATTTTGGCTTCATTATGTATAAGAGTGTAAACTTGTTTTACAGTTCGTATACGAGAGTATACTTTTCGGTCTTCATTATGTATACGAGTGTATACTTATTAGTAATTTTTTTTAGTATACGAGAGCGTACTTGGCTTGTTTAAATAAAAAAACATAAATTAAAGTATATATCCGCTGCGAGGACTTGAAACTCATACCGAAATATTAGAAAAATCGACCTACGGTATCAAAAAAGATGTAAGGTGAAGCAAGGATGACTGATTACAAATATTTGAATCGATAAATGAAGACGAAGTACTAACATAATAATGTGTAACCTACATGAAAAAGTAAACATACGCAATAAAACATAAAAATTAATGATAAGCTTGTATAGAAGGCAAAGATGGAAATGAAGGCATTCAAGACAAAGACAACACCAAGAGTCCACCAAATCCGTTTGACATTCACAAAGTCAACAATATCCAAAAGTCAAACCAAAAGTCAAAAATACCAACAAAGCTTCCATTACATCACAAAGCTAAAGTGAATTGCATCCCAATGTGAAAGACATGTATATAGTTAGTTAGAGTAGCTTTTAGAAAGTTCTTAGTTGTATAAATAGTCTAGCTATAGCTCATTTCTCATTAAGCAATGTAATCACTTTTTAAATCCTTTCTAACTAATTTTCCCTCTATAAATGAAATGTTACATTCTCCTTCATTTCTCTTTATGGTATCAGAGCCCACCACCACAAATTGTGGTGAGTAACTGATTCTGATCACAATAACGAACTTTTTCGATGAAAATGACCGTTTTTCAGTCATAACCGTTTTTCCCGCCAAAACTTTTTCAACTATCACCATCACTTTCTACCACATTCTGCTGTTATCTGTACCTTTTCTTGATCATCAAAACACCAAAACTTCATCATTCCACCATTAAAACCACCGCAAATCATCAAAAACTCACAAATCAACAATCACACTCTGTTTTCTTGATCAAATTCACTTTTTCTGTTACGAAGTTAGTTACAAAAACACCATTACCAAAGCTTCAAATCACCAAACATCAAAAGAAATAACTACTGAAACCTCATCTTCTCAAGATCAATTCACCATGAATTCAGCACTCAATGGAACAATCAACTCAGAACATCCATTATTCCTACACCAAACAGATCATCCTGGCCTTATCTGGATCTCAAAAAAGCTCACTGGATCTGACAACTACAGTTCCTGGAAGAGATCCATGGTTATTGCACTTAATGCCAAGAACAAAATGAAGGTGATCAGTGGTGAGTATCCTGAACCAAGTACAAATTCAGCTACTAGAGCATTATGGGAGAGGAACAATGACATGCCGATTTCGTGGATATTAAACATTGTGACTAAGAAAATTAGCAATAACTTGGACTTTATCAATTCTGTTTCAAAGCTATGGGTTGAATTACGTTAGTGATTTGCTCGGGAAAGAGATCAATAATAAGAGTTTTGTAGTATATGGGTAACTCAAACGTGTTAGGTTTGATCACCGAGATCGTTCCGAACGAGGGTTGAATAGAATTTTCAACTCACGTCATTATCGGATTTGAATAAGAGAAGGGATAAATTGATGTTTCTAAACTACGGGCAAGGGAAGCATAAAAGGGAAATTACACTACGGCGAATCCTAAACACGCGAATAAAACTAAAATGTAATAAATGAAACGTAAATAAAATGCAACTACGTCTAATCTAAATCCTAAATATGATCTAAAATTATTCTTAAACTAAAAATTCAAATTGAAAATTAACTAAGAATTAAAACTAATTTTTATAATTTTTCTTGAATTTATTTAATTAAAAACTAATTTCTAATTTTAAAAATAGAACTAAATTACCAAAAAATTATGAAAATGAGAGGGAAAAATATGAAACTATTTTTCAAAAATCTAAAATAACTAAAAAGACTTTTCAGAATTGAATTTATATTTTTCTGATCTTTTTTCTAATTTATATGATTTAAAAACTATTTAAAATTAATTAAATTGCTAAAAATTACTATTTTAACTAGGAAAAATAGGGAAAAATATTTTTTTGGTTTTTTATATTTTTCTTAATATATTAAAAATGAAAACTTATTTTTTTGAAGCTTTTCTGATTTATTTGTATTAAAAAGCTAATTAAAAATGCTTAAAACTCAATTTTAAATAAGAAAAATAGCAAAAAGTAACTAAAAAAAAGTTCGAAAAATCTAAAATGTGATTATGATGCTAGGAAAATTAACAAAACTAACTGTGAACACAGATAAGCTACTATGTAAAATGAGATTAAAACTAATAAAATGTAATATTTAACTACTAAAAGCACCAGAACATGAATAAGCTAAATCTAACTGAAATGAACCTAAAACAACTGAATTATACCTCTGAAGTACAAGCTACAAATGATTAAATGAGATTCAAACTTAAGTGCCAAATAGCCTAATCTAATTCGAAATGGCGCCCTAACAAATGAGTGAAATGGAAACCGTTGGAAACTTAAGAATACCAACCGTGAGAACCAAGAAACCAAGTTTGAGCCATTACTAACTAACATGAACAAGTTATGCATGCAAAGTTCCCTGTGGACACTCCGCTGATCAATGTGTAAGTGTGGCATTTATAACCTAGAAAACAAGCTGGTTAAGTGCTTTTAGAAATATCTAAAAATTCAGCAAAAATAGTGTTTACAAACTCAACCAACTGAAGTTTATAAATCCAAAATTTCAACCACTATAGACCATAAATGAGTAAATTAAAAATCCACAAAGTCCAGCTCAATAACCATTTGAACAACCTTTTGACTTTTACAGTTTTGAGAATTTTGACTAAAATGAGATTTGAATCAAATTTATGAGCTGATAAAGCTAAAATAAGATGAAATTAAACTGAATTAAACTAGTTTATCACAATCTAAACCTAAATGCAGCTTTTGATTACCTAATTCCTAACTGATCTAAACTTAGGACAGATTAAAAGTGAATTTTGACTTTTAGTAGCATCGATGCAAATTGAAGACTAAATTAAGTTCACTAAACCTAAACAAGCTTTATCAAACTGAGCTTAGCCAATTAACTAACCTCCAACAAAATTTTGAGCACAGATCTGAACACTAGTTTAGAGACTGATATGCAATTTTAACACAGTAGAAACTAAAATTAAACCAATTCAGATCCAACACAAACAACTAATGCATTTTATAATGTTTCTAACTATGACAAACAATAGATCAAACAATAATACACAATATTAAGCAAAATTGAGAAGAGTTTTGAGCTTACAAGTGGTCCTGCCACAATGACATGCACAAAGAGATCAAATAGCCACTAACCTAAACTGAATTCAACCCAAATCACATCCATATCAACCCAAATTCATCACCATTACAAAGAATCCGCACTACTTTCGCCAGCTCGACTTTTTTGCCAAAAGATTCGATTTGTCTGATATTGAACTGATTTTGAGATTTGATTGTGAATGTAAAGTTAAACAGATATACACCTTCAATAAGCTAGCTATAAGGAAGCTTAAAAAGGTATATAAAAACAGTAGCAAGCTTAATAGAAGCTTATAAGAAGATTTAAAGTATTTTTAATTTTTCATATTTTTCTGATTTTATATTTTTTATATAGAAAAAGCTGAGATATCTTTGAAATAAGGTTATTATGAATAAGACAACTCTAATAAGCAAATATAAGTAACATTTAAGAGCTAAACAATGATTTGAGCATAAAAACTGAATTTCATTAACTTGAAAAATTACGAGATTACAAAAGCTTATAAACTACTTGAAAACATTAAAATGAAATTAAAACTAATACTATGCTACTGAAAAATGAAAGTGATTACAACATGAAGAATGAGGCTCTATTTATAGGCTCAGCTGAGCTCTTGGAAGGATCCAGAAGGTATCATCTGTGCTTTCTCTTGAGTAATAACAGCCCTTGATCAATCCTTACACGCCGCTCCATTCAATATCCGCCTTGGATCAATCCCACACGCCCTCATTAGCCAATCAGTGTGAGAGAATGAGGTGATATGGCACACTTACTGCCGCAAACCTTCACGTGTCAGAGTTAAGTGTCAATTTTGTACGAATTTGAGTTTCATGTGGGGAATTAATTTGGTGGGTAAACTAGGGTTCATGCCTGGGATATTTGGGGGAAATATTAACCGCGCTTTGGTTTGTTTTTTTTATTTTATTATTAATTGCATACAAGTATTTGACTTGAAAAAAAACCGGTATAGAGATTGGTTTGGACAGGTATTGGTGGTGGATTGGGCTTTTTTAATTATTTTTGGCTTTATTTTGAATTTGGACTTTGGACTAATTTAGGATCCAATGTGTAGCATAAGGACTAAAACTGCCAAATCTGATTTTCCAGGGACTAAACATGTAATTCTGAAAATGTGATCCAAGGGTTAGTCTTGCAAATCTTCAATAGACCAAGGGCCATTCTTGCCAATTCTCGACACTTGAGGGTATTATGCCTCAAAGTTGAGGGACTGATTCGACAATTCTTCAAGCTTGATCATATTTTTCGAAATTAACTTTTTCAAAGATGAAATTCACAGATGCACAATTTGACCTTCCGGCTCTTTAGCACTCTTTATCTCGTGTGCTTGTTTTTGTCGATTGGTTAACTTTTATGTTTTGACGTATCCGCACTCCTCAGACAGCACAAACTCAAGAAAACAAAGAAATATTAGCAATAAACGCTCTTTTCTTGGTTATCTTGGGTCTATATTTGATAAATGATATATGTGTTGCACATATCAAAATACCCCAGACGACCCATTGTGTGTCCCCACTAATGCAATCAACTCCACGCTTCTAAAACCAAGGATTTCAATCTCTACTAACCTATGAAGAAGTAAAGATTCCTCAAAAGTGATTTAAAATCCTTAATTCTAAAACTCCCTGCCAATTTACATGTATAGATATTACGATTAAGCACATTCCAATTATGAGTGACGGTTTGTTGAACTTTCATGTCGATCAATAACTCCAACATTTTTCAAACGACACGTTAGGAACATGGAATAGGAAACACAACACAGCGTGAAGTGACCATACGGATAGAATACATCGTCCCTGATTTTTCACAAGTCCCCAAACTAAGCGTAAAATCGAAATCATTGTTAAATATGACTCTAGATGCACTACCCATGGAAGTTTGTGTAATTACCTTTTGCCCCATTTTCCTATTTTTCCTTTAGTGAGATGAATTTCTTATTTGTTTAGAAACTTTTACCAAAAGATACAAAGCCTTAATTAGTTATCCATCTTCCTCAAAACCGTTGCACACAAGAATGAGGTCCACATCAAGGTCCTAATTTACACGATTTAGGAGATATCTCCGATTCAAAGTTTGGCTTAACACTTATTTCAAAGACATTTGCATTTTTGTAATTTAGGCCCTTAGTCTTTTCAACCACTAACTCAACGGGATTTTATCGCCAAGTCTCATTATGACTTTGGATTTTCCTCAACCTTTTTAGAAGTCCATGACAACGGGGGTACCGCCGGACATAGAAAACTTTTATGGCTTTGGATTTTTCAACTTTAATACATTTGGGCTTTATTTCATGTTAATTTTTGTGCCAAACTCCGAATCCTACGGCTTTTATAACAATAGAAACAATAGCAAAGAAACTATCGGAATCGCTTGTCTATTATTAACAAGAACACCGACATCTTTATGTATGATCCTCGCAAAGTTCGCCAAGTTTATCACTCAAGTCCCCACTTGTGAATGGTCACCGAACAAATTAAAACAGTTCAAGTAACAAATGCAATGAAGATAAGGAGAGATAGTGAAGTTTCTGCGTCGCAAGTCCCAACGAAGTCGCGCGTAGAATAAACAAACTGATGAGAGGATTTGAAATGAAAGGATAAAGTGATTGATCTATACCTAAAGAGAAAGCCCATAAACTATAGGGGCTTAAATGCAAATTAAAGGAAATTAAAAAGATAAGAAATATTAAATAAACGCTATCACTATATTTAAAATGATGTTTTTGTTTTATGTTTTTATAAAACTTAATTTAAAACCTACATACCATAAATAAAAATGGAACTTACACAATATAAATCCTAAAAATATGAAATGACATTTTACAATCCTAATGATAAAATAAAATTATTTTAAAAAATTATTTTAAAACTATTTATTTAATTATTATTAATTAAAATTATTTATTAAGTTTAAAATGCACAATTATAATAAAATACAATTTTAACCTAGAAAAATGAAATTATAACTTAGAAAAATCTAAAATATGATAAAACTTATTTAAAACGAAAATATATTTTTAAGAATTATTATGTATTTATTATTAATTTAAAACTATTTAAAACTAATTAAAATGCTAAAAATACTATTTAAACCAAGAAAATTATGGAAAAATATTTTTTAGGCTTTTTATATTTATCTTAATCTAGGAAAATTGAAAACATATTTTTTAAGCTTTTTTCTGATTTATTTGCTAAAGCTAAAAAAGGATTAAAAACAAATAATAAGGAATACAAATGGATGGAAAATCTGAAAAATTCAAGAAAACACTAAAATATTATTCTAAGTTTATAAAAAAATATAAAAACATATGATTATGTGTGAGAATAAGAAGCTGCAATGGATTGGCTTATAAATAAGCACTTCAAAATAAGCTAAAAGCCACAAATGACCACCAAATAAAACAGAGCTAGGTTATACTATAATAACTAAATACTAACCTATTCCAACCATCCTAAACTCTCAAAGCGCTTAACAAAGATTAAGCAAATCAAAACTGAAGTTTACCCAAATGGATCATTGGGGTCGATCTAAGAGTGGGTCCACAGAGCTTAAGCTCAAAACCTTACTAAAATGATAGTCAATTGGGTTGTGAGTGATATGGAACCAAGAACCACCATGGGGTCTACTGGTGGTTCACTGTGGGACCCACCAAAGTGGTGGTGATGCCCAATCGTTGTGGTGGTGCGTATTTGCAGTGGCATGCATTTTGAAAGGGTCCTTAAAAGACGCTTCTAAGAATAAGGCCTATAAGCTAATTGGGAGAGAGCTACTATTTTTCTAATTTAGTTGAGCAACTAAATATTGATATCCCAAAAGCTGAATGGTTAAATCCTAATAATAAACACACAATGAAAATCTAAAGTTTATTCAAAAATCGTGTAAGCTGCAAATTGACTTTTTACAAAACCAATATGTTGACTTAAATGAGCTTTGATCCTAATTTACTGATTGATTATGTTGTATTAAGCTATACTAAGATGAAATTAAGCTAGGTTATGGATTCTAAGCTAATATGTAGAATATGAGACTAAATCACTTAACAGATTACAAACTAGATGGAATTGAGTTCTATTTTGACTTTTTATACTAATGACCTATTTATTATGACTATTATGAACTATATAAATCCCAAATGTTCATACAGAAGTTAACAACATGCCAACACTAGCTTTTGATCCAAACACCCCTAGAAAGACTGCTTGCTTGATTAGTGTTACTCAATAAATGATTAAACCATGAAACTGATTCTAACACTTGACTACGATGAACTAAGATCGATAAACATAAATAATAGATTTAACAATTATTAAGATAATCACAACTAAGCTATATTAAAAAATATAACAACTAGCAACTATGATTTTGATTAACAACCTACTCGATTTTAATCTATATTACTATTAACTACTAACAACTAAGCATAAACAAGAAAAAATACTAAATTAAAACAAATAGTAAATGCAATCAAGAAATTAGCTACAACTTGAATCCAAGGCATAACCGAGAACCAAGAACCTGTACACACCTATAGCTTCCACAAAGCACTATAACCAAGGCAATCCGAATAGCACTGCTCCAAGCTTCTTCTACAAGAACTTTCTAGTTTATACCTAATTATTGATTTCTTTTTTGGTGTTTTCCTTTTATTGATTACGTTGGTTGAGAGTTTCTTAAGCTTCAATAGCTTACAAAGAGCTAAGTAGTGTTTGTTAGATCCTCTAATCAAAAAGTATCATTTAATTTAAATGACAAGTAATGAAAATGGGACAAAGTTGAAATGACTGGACATTAAGATAGATTGAAACCAAAACAAGATTGTTTATTACACTTTAGCAAAGGTAACATCTCGAGAAAAGTAAATGACAATTACACTAATGATACAAACTACTTTGATTAACTACGATTGATCATAAACTAAGTTAAAATTATGATTTCTCCTTTCTTCTATTTATCACTTTTGCATCCCACTAGCTTCAGATACTTTTCCCACATTGTTTCACGACCATTGATTGAGTCAAACTCATCTTGTCCGTTTAACCGCCGCAAATAAGCCACTGATATGAGGCTTCAGATTAATTAAGGATTCTTGGATGTAGCATGAGGGAGGAGACACGCTTGGTGGTTAGAAAGCCAGGTGGTTTTGCTCAAAACCGTGGTAGGAGGAAGTGCGTGAAGTGGAAAAATGCATTAATTCGGTATGTTTTGGTTTTGCAAGAGGTGGTGGAGAGTGGGTAGTAAAGTAGGGTGATGATGAGGGGAGTTGCGTGCAACAAAAGTAAGTGGAAGAGGAAGCAGAGGTGGGAGGAAAAGCGCTTTTGACCGCTGTTTGACTAGGGGTTCAAGGGAAATAAGCGTATGTGGGTCATATCTATTTTGACAAGGCTTATGTTTTAAAATACAAGACTAAACTTGTATTTTTCAAAAGACCAAGGACCAAACCTCGTAATTTTTCAAACTTTTCAAAGGACCAAATTGACAAGTGCTTGAAAGTTTTGGGACCTATCTTGTCATTATTGAAAGTTAAGGGACCTAAGTTGTCATTTTTGAAAGTTAAAACCAAGTTGTATTTTGAATTTAAATCTCAAGGACCAATTTTGACAACTTAGGAATCCCTAGGGACCTGAAATGATATTTTTATTTATTTGGTTTTACCAGAGACCTGTTTTGACAACTTTGAAACATGGGGGGACTAAAACTGCCAATTATGCAAACTTTATACGTTTTTTACCAGATTTTGATATTTTTGCATTTAAAACACATAAAACACTTATTTGTGATATTTTTATCATTTTGATGCATTCCGGTGTTTCTGGAGTTTTGGTAAATGAATTTGGTACAAAATGATGAGTATTTAGACACCCAATGACTCCAACTCTCATGGGCAAGGATTCTCTAAAGAAGAATAAAGAACTAACTATCGCCATAAACCTAACATCTTTAATTATTATTTCAACAGATATGGGGTGAAACAATTTTGTGGGAACAAAAAGCTATAAGTACCTTCGATGGGCTCTAAAGAGAACCAACTACTCCATGCATAGCATCTAAACTCATAAGTAACTCTATCATTCCTCGATCTCCATAAATTTAAAATCCCAAATAATGAGATCCGCTGATGCTTAGCCGATAATTTTAGATTATCTATGGTTAAGGGAACAAGCTAGGGCTCAACACGCCCGTTCAAGTCAGAATTCCATTCCTACTCACCAAATGAAAAGTCAACAAGGTGTCAAAACATATATTAACTTAGCAAATGCTTCATAAAATAATCTCAAGTCTCGCATTTTTAAAGTCACTTATAAGAAACTAGCACGTTCTTGTTTAAGCTTCGCATATTTAAAATCACTTAGGGAGACTTGCAAATTCATGGCCTTGTGAGCTAGAATCGCTGCCTTCTTTCTTGTCTAAGCAATTAGCAAAGACTTTTTCAAGAAAAACGCATATTTAAAGAAACTTCTAAGAGACTCGCAAGAACTTTTCAATCATAAAACTAACAAAAGCTTACAAAATTTTTTAAATTTTCTCATTTTTACACTTTTTTCATTTTCTAAGGAAAACGGGTTGCGAGAGTGTACAACAAAAAAGGCGCGGTCAAATCAAATCAAAGATTACCCACCCCAGACTAAAACGAAACATTGTCCTCAATGTTTAAAGGTAAGGGTAATAACGAAAATCTAAAAGCCATTTATTAAGTATGCTAAAACATAAACGTTAGTCGATAAGATTTCGGATATCGGATTTCCATCAGCATTGATCATGAAATTCGAGTGGAGAAAAGACAAACTTCGAGCATGAGAGTCTTCATATCGGGAAAATCCTAGACAAAACATCACAAACAACCAAACACGAGAAATAGAAGAGGCTAACCCCTTCACGTTACTTATTAGAAAATAGAAAGAAGATAGAGATAAGCATGGGGTGCCTCCCACGGCGCTATCGTTTTTCTTCACCGAGTCGCTAGCCCGACTCGCCCCCTAATTCATTTGTCCTTGGGGAAGAAAATGGTAGAGATACCAGGGTCAAAAACGGTGTCCTCATTCCTGAAAGAATGAGACTGGGAGGGATGGGTGGAGAAGAAAATCTTGGGCATCAACACATAAAGGATAACTCCTCCCAAACTCACATAAGGAATATGAAATAACGATCCATCATCCGGCGGTTTAGCGGGTGGACGAAGGGATGACGGATAGATAAGAGAATACTCCAAGAAAGACGGGAGCTCATAGTAAGGTATCAAATGTGTAGGCTCAAAAACGAAGGCATCCATCGAAGGATCCTTATCTCAAATATCGGTTATAACATGAAACTCATTAATGAATATCCCGGGTTTAAATATTTTGTCTTCACATGTCGGCTCAACGAGGTAAAGGATGGTGGACTCATCAGAAAGAGGAGAGTCAAGAAAACCATCAAGAACAACCATATCCCCCTCAGGATCATTAGCAGCATCCTCAATACCCGGTGGTATCAAGTCATCAAGATCATCCTCAATAATCGGGTCACTTGTCGGATTATCGGAAATCTTATTCAAAACTTTGCTCACATCAACATCGAAGTAGAATCGCTCAAGAATCGGAGGATAAACATCAGCAATAGTGGGACTGCCACTAATCTCTTCATCAAATCGAAAGTCTCAAGCTCGGCAAGAAATCACTATCTTTTCGAGATAGAAGGCTTAACTTGAATTATCGTTTAAGGCTTCAATCTTAGAAATGAGAAGATTAACATTCAACAATGTTTTACGTAATGCTTCATCCTCGATCTCTATATCATTAGGCTCAATCTCTTCATCTTCCGCTACAAAATCATTCTTCAATATTGACGGCTCGGAGGTAAATCGCCTACTAAATCGATGTCTCCATAAGAATCATCATCAAAATCAGAGAACACCTCAACATGATCATCTCTTCCAAAATCCAACGCGCCACTTCTCTCAACCGGCGAGTGAAGGGGAAGGTCGGAAATAAAAGGCTCAAAATGATAGAAGGATTATATTTTGAAGATTCCGGAGGTGGGACAAGTGGTGTGCTCTTAGAGCTAGAAATTTCCACCACTTCCGTTGTGGTCTCCGGTTCTTCTCGAGAAATCGTTTTAAGCTCATAATGTAGTTTCGTTGTTGTAACTTTTCCAACTCTTAACGCTTAATCGAAAGACTAGGTCGATTCTAGAATTCTTGAATAGAGTCGAGAGTACAAATGGGAGTCACCTCGGTTCAGAATATGTTCCATCTCCCTCACCGGAGAGGGAGTAGGAATCAAGGGTTCATCAATCTTATGTTTCAAAATTTTCGACAAGGCTTCAAATTTTTCAACGTTGTTAAAAAGCACGCATCAAAAAATCGTCTCCGTAATCCTCGTGGATTCTTCGTAACTCTGGAATAGTGTGATTGACTTCCGTAACTTGGATAGTTTCTTCATTAACACATTGTCGAGCTTGAATCAGACTTAAGAGAGTTCTACACATACTTTCAATGTTGTTTTGATGTTGCTCAAATCTTTCTTCAAAATCGATGGAAACGTCCTCTACACCCCCGGTGGGTACTTCCAAAGGGCAACACACACAAAGATCGCGATAAAATCCACACCCTTTGCAAAAACAACGTTCACAAATTGAATCATTTTTTAATAAATCTCTACAATTAAAGCAATAAGGTTGAAAGAAATTTTGAGACTCCATGAGACTTAATCATAAAAGAGGGATAAGAGGAAAGAATTATCAAATCAGAGGGTAAAGAAGAATATTTTTGGGTTTTTATAAAACATATTTTTGAAAAGGAAAATCTTTTTGGGTTTTTACAATTAAGAAAACTTTGAAAACACAATATTTTTGTAACCTTCACACAACCGTGCTCGGTAATCTCAAAAGTACGCCGAGCGAAAGAAGAGTGGATCTTTCTTCAGCCTGCAATTTAATGTCAAGACTTCCTTATACCCCGTGTATAGGTTGTACCTTCAAGGTGAGCCGACGTAATAATTGACGTTTCAGTTTCTTTTGTTGGATTTTTACTTTTTATGGTTTTATAAACACTCTAGGAAGAATGTTTTGGTGTTTTTAGATTTTTTTTTTTTGGTTTTTGAAAAATTTATATATACAAAAACGACAAAGTAACTTCACTCGAAGGATCTTCAAATTCACGCGATTCGAGACGGAATCGGAAACTCACTACATGCCCTCCCCGGAAGCGGCGCCAAAAATTGATTTGCTCGGGAAAGAGATCAATAATAATAGTTTTGTAGTATATGGGTAACTCAAACGTGTTAGGTTTGAGCACCGAGATCGTTCCGAACGAGGGTTGAATGGAATTTTCAACTCACGTCGCGATTATCGGGATTTGAATAAGAGAAGGGGATAAATTGATGTTTTCTAAACTACGGGGCAAGGGAAGCATAAAAGGGAAATTACACTACGGCGAATCCTAAACACGCGAATAAAACTAAAATGTAATAAATGAAACGTAAATAAAATGCAACTACGTCTAATCTAAATTCTAAATATGATCTAAAATTATTTTTAAACTAAAAATTCAAATTGAAAATTAACTAAGAATTAAAACTAATTTTTATAATTTTTCTTGAATTTATTTGAATAAAAAACTAATTTCTAATTTTAAAAATAGAACTAAATTACCAAAAAATTATGAAAATGAGAGGGAAAAATATGAAACTATTTTTCAAAAATCTAAAATAACTAAAAAGACTTTTCATAATTGAATTTGTATTTTTCTGATCTTTTTTCTAATTTATATGATTTAAAAACTATTTAAAATTAATTAAATTGCTAAAAATTACTATTTTAACTAGGAAAAATAGGGAAAAATATTTTTTTGGTTTTTTATATTTTTCTTAATCTATTAAAAATGAAAACTTATTTTTTTGAAGCTTTTCTGATTTATTTGTATTAAATGCTAATTAAAAATGCTTAAAACTCAATTTTAAATAAGAAAAATAGCAAAAAGTAACTAAAAATTAT
This sequence comes from Chrysanthemum makinoi, assembly GCA_910596185.1. Taxonomy (NCBI): domain Eukaryota; kingdom Viridiplantae; phylum Streptophyta; class Magnoliopsida; order Asterales; family Asteraceae; genus Chrysanthemum; species Chrysanthemum makinoi. The sequence continues at coordinate 285,361,630 of OU343220.1, read as the reverse complement.
GAAAAGTTCTGGAAAAATCTAAAATGTGATTATGATGCTAGGAAAATTAACAAAAACTAACTGTGAACACAGGATAAGCTACTGATATGTAAAATGAGATTAAAAACTAATAAGCAAATAAGCTATAAGCTACTATGGTGGACCAAAAGCTACTAGAACATGTAATAAGCTAAATCTAACTGAAATGAACCTAAAACAACTGAATTATACCTCTGAAGTACAAGCTACAAATGATTAAATGAGATTCAAACTTAAGTGCCAAATAGCCTAACTGCTAACTTCGAGCTTTGCGCTGGCCTAACAAATGAGTGAAATGGAAACCAGACTTGGAAACTTAAGAATACCAGCAGAGAACCAAGAAACCAAGTTTGAGCCAATTACTAACTAACATGAACAAGTTATGCTAATCAAAGTTCCTCAGCACACTCAGGATCAGCCGAGAGTGTGCATTGTGGCATTTATAACCTAGAAAACAAGTCGGTTAAGTGCTTTTAGAAATATCTAAAAATTAAAATAGTGTTTACAAACTCAACCCAAGTTTATAAATCCAAAATTTCAACAACTATAGACCAGAAATGAGTAAATTAAAAATCCACAAAGTCCAGCTCAATAACCATTTGAACAACCTTTTGACTTTTACAGTTTTGAGAATTTTGACTAAAATAAGATTTGAATCCAATTTATGAGATGATAAAGCTAAAATAAGATGAAATTAAACTGAATTAAACTAGTTTATCACAATCTAAACCTAAATGCAGCTTTTGATTACCTAATTCCTAACTGATTTAAACTTAGGACAGATTAAAAGTGAATTTTGACTTTTAGCTGTTACTGATGCAAATTGAAGACTAAATTAAGTTCACTAAACCTAAACAAGCTTTATCAAACTGAGCTTAGCCAATTAACTAACCTCTAACAAAATTTTGAGCACGATTCAACACTAGTTTAGAGACTGATATGCAATTTTAACACAGTAGAAACTAAAATTAAACCAATTCAGATCCAACACAAACAACTAATGCATTTTATAACAGTTTCTAACTATGACAGCAATAGATCAAACAATAATACACAATATTAAGCAAAATTGATAAGAGTTTTGAGCTTACAAGTGGTCCTGCCACAATGGCATGCACAAAGAGATCAAATAGCCACTAACCTAAACTGAATTCAACCCAAATCACATCCATATCAACCCAAATTCATCACCATTACAAAGAATCACTACTTTCGCAGCTTCGACTTTTGACCAAAATGCAAAGATTCGATTTGTCTCGATATTGAATGATTTTGAGATTTGATTGTGAATGTAAAGTTAAACAGATATACACCTTCAATAAGCTATAAGGAAGCTTAAAAAGGTATATAAAAACAGTAGCAAGCTTAATAGAAGCTTATAAGAAGATTAAAGGTATTTTTTTAATTTTTCAAATATTTTTCTGATTTTTTTTTATATTTTTTATTAAGATGAAAGATATCTTTGAAATAAGGTAATTATGAATAAGACAACTCTAATAAGCAAATATAAGTAACATTTAAGAGCTAAACAATGATTTGAGCATAAAAACTGAATTTCATTAACTTGAAAATTGTGATTACAAAGAGAGATTACAAAAGCTTATAAACTACTTGAAAACATTAAAATGAAATTAAAACTAATACTATGCTAACAAAATGAAAGTTATTACAACATGAAGAATGAGGCTCTATTTATAGGCTCAGCTGAGCTCTTGGAAGGATCCAGAAGGTATCATCTGTGCTTTCTCTTGAGTAATAACAGCCCTTGATCAATCCTTACACGCGTTCCATTCAATATCTGCCCTTGGATCAATCCCACATGTCTCATTAGCCAATCAGGTGAGAGAATGAGGTGATATGACACACGGATTGCCAGCGTGGCAACCGTGTGTCAGTCACGTGTCAGAGTTAAGTGTCAATTTTGTACGAATTTGAGTTTCATGTGGGGAATTAATTTGGTGGGTAAACTAGGGTTCATGCCTGGGATATTTGGGGGAAATATTAACCGCGCTTTGGTTTGTTTTTTTTTTATATTATTTCGATTTCATTTGACCAGAGTTAAGTGGGTATTTGACTTGGGTGGGAAAAATGGGTAAACCGGGTATAAAGGATTGGTTTGGACCGGGTATTGGTGGTGAATTGGGCTTTTGGGTTTAATTATTTGGGCTTTATATTGAATTTGGACTTTGGACTAATTTAGGATCCAATGTGTAGCATAAGGACTAAAACTGCCAAATCTGATTTTCCAGGGACTAAACATGTAATTCTGAAAATGTGATCCAAGGGTTAGTCTTGCCAATCTTCAATAGACCAAGGGCCATTCTTGCCAATTCTGACACTTGATGGTATATTATGCCAAATGCTCAAAGTTAAGGGACTGATTCTGACAATTCTTCAAGCTTGATCATATTTTTCAGAAATTAACTTTTCAGCATAGAAATCTTCACAGATGCACAATTCTGACCTTCCCAGCCTTTAGCACTCTTTATCTCTCGTGCTCGGTTTTTGTCGATTTGGTTAACTTTATGTGTTTTGACATATCTCGTACCTGACAAGCACAAACTCAAGAAAACAAAGAAATATTAGCAATAAACGGCTCTTTCTTGGTTATCTTGGGTCTATATTTGATAAAGAAATGATATGTGTTTTTGCACATATCAAAATACCCCAGACGAGACCATTGTCGTGTCCCCACGCAATGCAATCAACTCACGCTTCTAAAACCAAGGATTTCAATCTCTTTCTACTAAACCTATGAAGAAGTAGCAAAGATTCCTCAAAAGTGATTTAAGAATCCTTAATTCTAAAAGCTCCCCGTTTACCTTTTAATTCACATGTATAGATATTACGATTAAGCACATTCCAATTATGAGTGACGGTTTGTTGAACTTTCATGTCGATCAATAACTCCAACATTTTTCAAACGACACGTTAGGAACATGGAATAGGAAACACAACACGCTGAAGTGACCATACGATAGAATATACATCGCCCCGATTTTCACAAGTCCCCATACTAAGCGTAAAATCGAAATCATTGTTAAATATGACTCTAGATGCTAACACTACCCATGGAAGCTTGTGTAAAATTTTTTGCTCCCATTTTCCTGTTTTCCTCTAGAATTTTTTATTTTTGTGAGAAATGAATTTCTTCAAATTTTTCGTTTCGATAACTTTTATTCCGATAAAGATACAAAGCTAAGTCGCTAATTAGTTATCCATCTTCCTCAAAACCGTTGCACACAAGAATGAGGTCCACATCAAGGTCCTAATTTTTACTCGATTTAGGGAGATATCTCCCGGATTCAAAGTTTGCCTTAACACTTATTTCAGCACATTTGCATTTTTGTAATTTAGGCCCTTGGTCTTTTCAACCACTAACTCAACGGGATTACCGTTTTATCGAAGTCTCATTATGACTTTGGATTTTCCTCAACCTTTATAGAAGTCCATGACAACGGGGTACCGTCAGACATAGAAAACTTTTATGGCTTTGGATTTTTCAACTTTAATACATTTGGGCTTTATTTCATGTTAATTTTGTGCCAAACTCCGAATCCTACGGCTTTTATAACAATAGAAACAATAGCAACAAACTATCAGGAATCAGTTGTCTATTACACCGCAACACTGACAGTACCTTGATGTGTACCCAACTCTCATGGGCAAGGATTCTCTAAAGAAGAATAAAGAACTAACTATCGCCATAAACCTAACATCTTTAATTATTATTTCAACAGATATGGGGTGAAACAATTTTGTGGGAACAAAAAGCCATAAGTACCTTCGATGGGCTCTAAAGAGAACCAACTACTCCATGCTTAGCATCTAAACTCATAAGTAACTCTATCATTCCTCGATCTCCGCAAATTTAAAATCCCAAATAATGAGATCCGCGGATGCTTAGCCGATAATTTTAGATTATCTATGGTTAAGGGAACAAGCTAGGGCTCAACACGCCCGGTCAAGTCAGAATTCCATTCCTACTCTCACCAGCGGAAAGTCAACAAGGTGTCAAAACATATATTAACTTAGCAAATGCTTCATAAAATAATCTCAAGTCTCGCATTTTTAAAGTCACTTATAAGAAACTAGCACGTTCTTGTTTAAGCTTCGCATATTTAAAATCACTTAGGGAGACTTGCAAATTCATGGCCTTGTGAGCTAGAATCGCGTTTTACAGCTTCTTGTCTAAGCAATTAGCAAAGACTTTTACAAGAAAACGCATATTTAAAGAAACTTCTAAGAGACTCGCAAGAACTTTTCAATCATAAAACTAACAAAAGCTTACAAAATTTTTTAAATTTTCTCATTTTTGCACAATTTTTTCATTTTCTAAGGAAAAACGGGGTTGCGAGAGTGTACAACAAAAATAAGCAAGTGCGGTCAAATCAAATCGAAGATTACCCACCCCAGACTAAAACGAAACATTGTCCTCAATGTTTAAAGGTAAGGGTAATAACGAAAATCTAAAAGCCATTTATTAAGTATGCTAAAACATAAACGTTAGTCGATAAGATTTCGGATATCGATTTCCATCGATCATGAAACTCGAATGGAGAAAAGACAAACTTCGAGCACGAGAGTCTTCATATCGGGAAAATCCTAGACAAAACATCACAAACAACCAAACACGAGAAATAGAAGAGGCTAACCCCTTCACGTCACTTATTAGAAAATAGAAAGAAGATAGAGATAAGCATGGGGTGCCTCCCACGAAGCGCTATCGCTTCACCGAGTCGCTAGCCTGACTCGTCCCCTAATTCATTTGTCCTTGGGGAAGAAAATGGTAGAGATACCAGGGTCAAAAACGGTGTCCTCATTCCTGAAAGAATGAGACTGGGCGGGATGGGTGGAGAAGAAAATCATGGGCATCAACACATAAGGGATAACTCCACCCAAACTCACATAAGGCATATGAAATAACGATCCATCATCCGGCGGTTTAGCGGGTGGACGAAGGGATGACGGATAGATAAGAGAATACTCCAAGAAAGACGGGAGCTCATAGTAAGGTATCAAATGTGTAGGCTCAAAAACGAAGGCATCCATCGAAGGATCCTTATCTCAAATATCGGTTATAACATGAAACTCATTAATGAATATCCCGGGTTTAAAGATTTTGTCTTCACATGTCGGCTCAACGGGGTAAAGGATGGTGGACTCATCAGAAAGAGGAGAGTCAAGAAAACCATCAAGAACAACCATATCCCCCTCAGGGTCATTAGCAGCATCCTCAATACCCGGTGGTATCAAGTCATCAAGATCATCCTCAATAATCGGGTCACTTGTCGGATTATCGGAAATCTCATTCAAAACTTTGCTCACATCAACATCGAAGTAGAATCGCTCAAGAATCGGAGGATAAACATCAGCAATAGTGGGACTGCCACTAATCTCTTCATCAAATCGGAAAGTCTCAAGCTCGGGCAAGAAATCACTATCTTTTTCAGAGATAGGAGGCGAACTTGAATTATCGTTTAAGGCTTCAATCTTATAAATGAGAAGATTAACATTCAACAATGTTTTACGTAATGCTTCATCCTCGATCTCTATATCATTAGGCTCAATCTCTTCATCTTCCGCTACAAAATCATTTTCTTCTTCAATATTGACGGGCTCAGAAGGTAAATCGTCTACGAAATCGATGTCTCCATAAGAATCAACATCAAAATCAGAGAACACCTCAACATGATCATCGACCTCTTCCAAAACGACGTCACTTCTCTCAACCGGCGTGAGTGAAGGGGAAGGGTCAGAAATGAAAGGCTCAAAAATGAGAGAAGGATTATATTTTGAAGATTCCGGAGGTGGGACAAGTGGTGTGCTCTGAGAGCTAGCAATTTCCACCACTTCCGTTGTGGTCTCTGGTTCTTTCTGAGAAATCGTTTTAAGCTCATAATGTAGTTTCGTGTTGTTGTAACTTTTCCAACTCTTAACGGCGAATCGGGAAAGACTAGGGTCGATTCTAGAATTCTTCGGAATAGAGTCGAGAGTACAAATGGGAGTCACCTCGGGTTCAGAAATATGTTCCATCTCCCTCACCGGAGAGGGAGTAGGAATCGAGGGTTCATCAATCTTATGTTTCAAAATTTTCGACAAGGCTTCAAATTTTTCAACGTTGTTAAGAAAAGCACAACGTTCAAAAAAATCGTCTCCGTAATCCTCGGTGGATTCTTCGGGTAACTCTGGAATAGTGTGACTGACTTCCGTAACTTGGACGGTTTCTTCATTAACACATTGTCGAGCTTGAATCAGACTTAAGAGAGTTCTACACATACTTTCAATGTTGTTTTGATGTTGCTCAAATCTTTCTTCAAAATCGATGGAAACGTCCTCTACACCCCCGGTGGGTACTTCCAAAGGGCAACACACACAAAGATCGCGATAAAATCCACACCCTTTGCAAAAACAACGTTCACAAATTGAATCATTTTTTAATAAATCTCTACAATTAAAGCAATAAGGTTGAAAGAAATTTTGAGACTCCATGAGACTTAATCATAAAAGAGGGATAAGAGGAAAGAATTATCAAATCAGAGGGTAAAGAAGAATATTTTGGGTTTTATAAAACATATTTTTGAAAAGAAAAATCTTTTTGGGTTTTTACAATTAAGAAAACTTTGAAAACACAATATTTTTGTAACCTTCGCGTCAACCGGTGCTCGGTAGCTCTCAAAAGTATGCGGCAAATGAGCGGGAAAGAAGAGGATCTTTCTTTCACCTGCAATTTAATGTCAACACTTCCTTATACCCCATGTATAGGTTGTACCTTCAAGGTGAGCCGACGTAACAATTGACGCCAGCTTTCTTTTGTTGGATTTTTACTTTTTATGGTTTTATAAACACTCTAGGAAGAATGTTTTGGTGTTTTTAGATTTTTTTTTTTGGTTTTTGAAAAATTTATATATACAAAAACGACAGTAACTTCACTCGGGGAAGGATCTTCAAATTCACGCGATTCGAGACGGAATCGGAAACTCACTACATGCCCTCCCCGGAAGCGGCGCCAAAAATTGATTTGCTCGGGAAAGAGATCAATAATAAGAGTTTTGTAGTATATGGGTAACTCAAACGTGTTAGGTTTGAGCACCGAGATCGTTCCGAACGAGGGTTGAATGGAATTTTCAACTCACGTCGCGATTATCGGGATTTGAATAAGAGAAGGGGATAAATTGATGTTTTCTAAACTACGGGCAAGGAATCATAAAAGGGAAATTACACTACGGGAATCCTAAACACGAATAAAATTAAAATGCAATAAATGAAACGTAAATAAAATGCAACTACGTCTAATCTAAATCCTAAATATGATCTAAAATTATTTTTAAACTAAAAATTCAAATTGAAAATTAACTAAGAATTAAAACTAATTTTTATAATTTTTCTTGAATTTATTTGAATTAAAAACTAATTTCTAATTTTAAAAATAGAACTAAATTACCAAAAAATTATGAAAATGAGAGGGAAAAATATGAAACTATTTTTCAAAAATCTAAAATAACTAAAAAGACTTTTCATAATTGAATTTGTATTTTTCTGATCTTTTTTCTAATTTATATGATTTAAAAACTATTTAAAATTAATTAAATTACTAAAAATTACTATTTTAACTAGGAAAAATAGGGAAAAATATTTTTTTGGTTTTTTATATTTTTCTTAATCTATTAAAAATGAAAACTTATTTTTTTGAAGCTTTTCTGATTTATTTGTATTAAATGCTAATTAAAAATGCTTAAAACTCAATTTTAAATAAGAAAAATAGCAAAAAGTAACTAAAAATTATGAAAAATTCTGGAAAAATCTAAAATGTGATTATGATGCTAGGAAAATTAACAAAAACTAACTGTGAACACAGGATAAGCTACTGATATGTAAAATGAGATTAAAAACTAATAAGCAAATAAGCTATAAGCTACTATGGTGGACCAAAAGCTACTAGAACATGTAATAAGCTAAATCTAACTGAAATGAACCTAAAACAACTGAATTATACCTCTGAAGTACAAGCTACAAATGATTAAATGAGATTCAAACTTAAGTGTGAAATAGCCTAACTGGCTAACTTAGAGCTTATGCACAGGCCTAACAAATGAGCTGAAATGGAAACCAAAGACTTGGAAACTTAAGAATACCAAGCAGAGAACCAAGAAACCAAGTTTGAGCCAATTACTAACTAACATGAACAAGTTATGCTAACGAGTTCCTGGCACACTCAATGATCAAGAGTGTGCACAGTGGCATTATAACCTAGAAAACAAGTCTGTTTAAGTGCTTTTAGAAATATCTAAAAATTCAGCAAAAATAGTGTTTACAAACTCAACCAACTGAAGTTTATAAATCCAAAATTTCAACAACTATAGACCAGAAATGAGTAAATTAAAAATCCACAAAGTCCAGCTCAATAACCATTTGAACAACCTTTTGACTTTTACAGTTTTGAGAATTTTGACTAAAATGAGATTTGAATCCAATTTATGAGATGATAAAGCTAAAATAAGATGAAATTAAACTGAATTAAACTAGTTTATCACAATCTAAACCTAAATGCAGCTTTTGATTACCTAATTCCTAACTGATCTAAACTTAGGACAGATTAAAAGTGAATTTTGACTTTTAGCTGTTACTAATGCAAATTGAAGACTAAATTAAGTTCACTAAACCTAAACAAGCTTTATCAAACTGAGCTTAGCCAATTAACTAACCTCCAACAAAATTTTGAGCACAGATCTGAACACTAGTTTAGAGACTGATATGCAATTTTAACACAGTAGAAACTAAAATTAAACCAATTCAGATCCAACACAAACAACTAATGCATTTTATAACAGTTTCTAACTATGACAGCAATAGATCAAACAATAATACACAATATTAAGCAAAATTGAGAAGAGTTTTAAGCTTACAAGTGGTCCTGCCACAATGGCATGCACAAAGAGATCAAATAGCCACTAACCTAAACTGAATTCAACCCAAATCACATCCATATCAACCCAAATTCATCACCATTATAGCAATCCAGACTACTTTCAGCAGCTTCTGACTTTTGACCAAAATGCAGCATCTGATTTGTCTGATATTGAACTGATTTTGAGATTTGATTGTGAATGTAAAGTTAAACAGATATACAACTTCAATAAGCTATAAGGAAGCTTAAAAAGGTATATAAAAACAGTAGCAAGCTTAATAGAAGCTTATAAGAAGATTTAAAGTATTTTTTTAATTTTTCAAATATTTTTCTGATTTTTTTTATATTTTTTATTAAGATGAGAAAAAGCTGAGATATCTTTGAAATAAGGTAATTATGAATAAGACAACTCTAATAAGCAAATATAAGTAACATTTAAGAGCTAAACAATAATTTAAGCATAAAAACTGAATTTCATTAACTTGAAAATTGTGATTACAAAGAGAGATTACAAAAGCTTATAAACTACTTGAAAACATTAAAATGAAATTAAAACTAATACTATGCTACTGAAAAATGAAAGTGATTACAACATGAAGAATGAGGCTCTATTTATAGGCTCAGCTGAGCTCTTGGAAGGATCCAGAAGGTATCATATGTGCTTTCTCTTGAGTAATAACAGCCCTTGATCAATCCTTACACGCGTTCCATTCAATATCTGCCCTTGGATCAATCCCACACGTCTCATTAGCCAATCAGGTGAGAGAATGAGGTGATATGACACACGGATTGCCAGCGTGGCAACCGTGTGTCAGTCACGTGTCAGAGTTGAGTGTCAATTTCGTACGAATTTGAGTTTCATGTGGGGAATTAATTTGGTGGGTAAACTAGGGTTCATGCCTGGGATATTTGGGGGAAATATTAACCGCGCTTTGGTTTGTTTTTTTTTTATATTATTTCGATTTCATTTGACCAGAGTTAAGTGGGTATTTGACTTGGGTGGGAAAAATGGGTAAACCGGGTATAGAGGATTGGTTTGGACAGGGTATTGGTGGTGGATTGGGCTTTTGGGTTTAATTATTTGGGCTTTATATTGAATTTGGACTTTGGACTAATTTAGGATCCAATGTGTAGCATAAGGACTAAAAATGCCAAATCTGATTTTCCAGGAACTAAACATGTAATTCTGAAAATGTGATCCAAGGGTTAGTCTTGCCAATCTTCAATAGACCAAGGGCCATTCTTGCCAATTCTGACACTTGAGGGTATATTATGCCAAATGCTCAAAGTTGAGGGACTGATTCTGACAATTCTTCAAGCTTGATCATATTTTTCAGAAATTAACTTTTCAGCATAGAAATCTTCACGATGCACAATTGACCTTCCCGTTTGAGTTTTTAGCACTTTATCTCTCGTACTGGTTTTTGTCGATGGTTAACTTTTTATGTGTTTTGACATATCCGGTATTCATGTAAGCACAAACTCAAGAAAACAGCAAATATTAGCAATAAACGGCTCTTTCTTGATTATCTTTGGTCTATATTTGATAAAGAAATTATATGTGTTTTTGCACATATCAGTTAGCATTATGCTAAAATTGATGGTCATAGAATCTACCAACTCACTAATGATATTGTACAATTGAAGCAAAATGATTGTACTATTAAGGTTTAGTATCACAAATTAAAGGGTTTATGGGATGAATTTGATGCATTGGAAGCACCATATCTGTGTGTTTGTGTCTGTAACTCTGAAAATGGCAAAGAGAATGATGATAGGGATTAAAGAAAGAGGTTAGTTCAATTCTTGATGGGACTTGATGATAGTTATGCTAACATCACCGATCAAATCCTCTTGATGCAACCCCTACCATCAGTGGTTAAGGCTTACAACATGGTAAGACAGGAAGAAAAACAAAGGGAAGGACTGTTGCCTAAACCTGTAACAACAACAGTCTTTGCAGCTTTTGGGAACCAACAAAGAGGTCAAAACTATGGTCATTAGAGGTTCAATAAGTCAGTGTAGACTCATGGTGAGTCATCTGAAAGAAGGAACAATTTTAAGAAAAAGGTGATATGTGGAAAGTGCTCAAAAGAAGGACATTATAAGGATCAATGATATAAAATTGTGGGCTACCCAATAGGGCATCCACTTCATGGGAAATTTCCACCAAAACAGTCGTTTAGACCAACATCTTCTACTCGTGTCAACAATAGGGCAATCAACATGGTGCACAATCAAGGAGAGACCACAAGTCCCACATCTGCTCAACCACAACCCTCACAAACTGCACAACTAAACACCCCTTCTGATAATCATATGGCTACAAGGATGGACCAGTTGCAGAATCAACTCAATCAAATGATGATTTTGATGCAGAGCAACCAAAAAGGACTTTTTCTCAGGTACCTTTTCCTCTCTAAGTTTTAAAATTCCTAAATTTGTAGCATCCTTGATATCTAATCTTAAGCATGCCTAGATAATAGATAGTTGGGCCACTGACCATAATTCCATCTCACTTTCATTCATGATTGATATACACATTTTACCTATACCTATATATGTTACATTACCTAATGGACACAACATCAAGGTTACTACTTATGGATCAGTAATCATAAATGAACACTTCACCCCTGAAATATGTCATATACATACAATCTTTTTCACATAACCTCATCTCAGTAAGTAAGCTTCTACATGGAACCAACCTTTCACACGGCCAACTTGTGGGGGTGGGGGGTGTATAGAAGGCAAAGATGGAAATGAAGGCATTCAAGACAAAGACAACATCAAGAGTCCACCAAATTAGTTTGACATTCACAAAGTCAACAATATCCAAAGTCAAACCAAAAGTCAAAGATGCCAACAAAGCTTCAATTACATCACAGAGCTAAAGTGGTAAGCACAATGTGAAAGACATGTAGTTAGTTAGAGCCTAAGGTGTGGTCACCTTAGGTCAAGCTTTAACCTTTGCCACGTCAGCGCCACATCAGCTTTTACATTTCACCTTAACTCACAAAAAAAAACCCCTTATCATAACATTCCCAAGTTAAGGTTTAACATCTGATATTTTCAAATTCAACCCCTAAACTAAAACAAACACTTCATTTTTATAAAAACACACACCAAACATATTACAATACTTAAATTAAAAAGGTTACAACGAAATAAAAACAATCGCAAATTAAACTACAACATAAAAGAAATGACTTAAATACAATCTAGTGACTGTGTCAAAGTTATATTTTTGATGATTCGCTTCTTTTCGCCATTAATCCAAGCCACAAACATTTGATCTTTGCATCGCTGTCAATCATCAAAATTTCATCTCTTCCAACCTTGTTATCGCTTCATCTTTGACTGGTCGCCCGATACACCGCTACGGTTTCACGCTTGATACGATACTCGCTTCATAGTTTCGTGAATTGGCTTGACGAGTCGCCTCCCGCCCGACTGGCCGCGTCAATCTTCTGCTTTCTTGAAGCACATTTTTTCCCATGGGCGGTTGTTCATCATGACCAAAAAGCCTCCTGTTATGCTTAGTTTGGGCGGTCGTTAAATCAACGACCCGCGAGTCCTTTCATTTATGCTTTACGAAAACTCCCAAGCACATCAGAGCAAACGCCGCGGATTGTGCTCGCCACATGCATTTGCTTCTCCCGCTTGAGACATCCATCTCACTTTCCCCACTTCTCTGCTCCCGTTGGCATTTTGAAAAATACGCTGAACCCAAAAACGGTTCAACGCTTTTCCAACTTGCTTGTTATCATATCCTTGGCGCCGTTGAAAATTGAGTCTATTGAACTCATTTTCGACCCGATGCCAAAACGTATCATACCTTGTGCACTTCCTCGACTATCGGATCCTCCGCACGCCTACATAACACGTGGCAAGTAATTCTTCCTCTTTGGTTGCCAACGCCCAAAGAACGCAGTTGTTCGTCATCATCACCATTGCCGGGTCTTTGGATTTGGTCTTTCGCTTACCATGACTTTTGGGCTTTGGAGGAGACGTGGGTGTTTCGGGAACCTCATGTGTTTCGGTTTGTGAATGTTGTGAGAATTGTAGATTTTGAAAATTGGTGTTTAGTGTGTTTTGTTGATTTTGTTGCCAAAACACATATTGTTGATGTTGTGGAAAAGATCTTGTTCAACAAGCCTAGTGGGTTGGGAAAGTGAGACGTTAAAGTGAATTTTTAAACCCTAACTTTAGTAGCCGTTGGGGGTAAAGTGAAATTCTTTTTTTTCCCTCTTCAAACCCTCAACGTTAACGTTATTCAAATACCAGCTATCTGGCTATAATCGCCACGTATCGGTGTGGGTAATGGGCTATAATCTTAAGTAGTTTCTTTAACACCTCTTGTATATATTATACCCACTCTAGGTATACTATAAAGTTCTTAGTTGTATAAATAGTCTAGCTATAGCTCATTTCTTATTAAGTATTGTAATCACTTTTCAAATTATTTGTAACTAAATTTCCCTCCATTAATGAAATGTTACATTTTGTTTCATTTCTCTTTAGCTTGAGAAAAATAAAACAAGGAAGATCAAGAAAGGTCTTTGTGACACGGAGCTTATAACCCAAAAAGAGCTTAAGATCAAAAAGAGTTGAATAAGAAACACTTATATCGAAAGTCAAAGACAAATGTAACGTATAACTCAAGCCGATTGCAAAAGATAAAATAAAAAAGGAAATTGCCCATCAATGTATTTTAAATGTTACTAGTTCTCAACGAATGTTTGGTACTACTATAATTTTATTGTGCCAAAAATATTGGCTTTTACAAATAGGATATATTCTTACGACTTTACTAGTGGAGTTTGAACTAGACTTAGCTCACCTGATGTCGAACATAACTATGATTCAACTCTTGGTTTAATAAATATTTAAGTATAAAGCCGCGTGAAACAAGAGCTACTTGTAAACTTAAAAAATACATCTGCAAATTCGAAGCATCTTCACCAAAAAAAATTGATTTGAATTCAACGCAAGCTAGAATATTAAAATGAACTTGGATTTGTTCTTAGCCTTAATGAGTAAGTAGCATATAAGTATCCCACCTTTTCTTCCGAGTTCCGACCAATATCATTCTATTTCTCTCATTCATTCGATCTCAGGCAACGCTCACAATTTCTGGTCCGACATATCCAACTGTCGTTTCTTCGTACAAATTTTTTACTTGTAACTTGCTAGTATATGATTACGATCGATATATTTTATAACTAACCGTGTTCCAAGCTTGATATATAACTGCAAGCACTGAATTTTTAGTTTATTAGATGCATCAAATGTACAAATATTTTACATGAGATGTAAATTATTGTCAATTTTTAGACATTGATTATTTTGGTTTATTCAAGTCACATGTTTCTTGCATAGATGCAAACAGCTATTGTAGATTTGTAGTAATGTTTATGTATCTTGCTATAAGTTACTAGTAGTTTTATGACTTTTAAGTCTCAACAAATGTGTTTAGTAGTTAACTTTATGTTAATGGTATCATTGCAGAGGTGGTGTTGGTACTGGAAAATCCATAATGTCGTTCTTCAGGACATACCTTAACAGTCCTGTTGGACCTAAGACTACTCATTTCTGGGGTCCGGTTGCCAACTTTGGATTCGTTGCAGCGGTATGCCAGTCCACTATACCATTTCACTGTAGTACTAATTTACTAAAGATTGGAATTGACCTTAAAAATAAGATTTTCGTTTGTTAAAAAAATTATGATCGGTGAAATGTGACAGGCGATGGCTGACATCAACAAACCTCCAGAGATGATATCTGGCAACATGACTGCAGCGATGTGTGTTTTTTCGGCTATGTGCATGAGATTTGCTTGGGTGGTGCAGCCTCGCAACCATTTGCTTCTTGTATGTCATGCCTCAAATGAAACGATTCAACTATATCAGCTTTCACGCTGGGCAAAAGGTCAAGGGTAAGCTACCTTTTGAAACTGTCTATATTTTGCATACCACATTCATATGCGTTCTACATTTTGAAGTAGCCTTCGATTATGGCAATTATTGTACATACCACATTCAACTGGACAGAACGCTTACCTTTGTTTCCTTTTGAAGGGTACTTGCAGCTGAAAGAAGACAAGACACCCTCAACTTGACATCGCATTGTTTTCTTCTCCCTTTCCTGATTCTATACCGTTCAGGTTTACTGTAAATTTAAATAATGTTGACTTACATATATAATAATAGATATTTTCATATCTGAGTAAAGTTTATTTAACATATCTAAAAAATAGTTATTTATCTGTATAGTTTATTTAACAGATTAAATGACTCATTTGGATTAATGGTTTCAGACTTTTCAGTACTTTGACTTTTTGAATATTTAGTACTTATTGTCATCTCTGTATCATGTTGATCAACTTCCTGTGATCAATTCCGTTTGATCCTTTCGCATTCTGTCAGGACCTTGTCGAATGTCGATGCCATAGAAATATGTCGTCGGAAAGCAAGTTGTATACAAATTACATGTGTTGATATTTGGTACTTAATTACAATACCTTGTTTATGCCATAGAAGTCTTCGGAAAGCACCTTGTTGATGCATTTAAGCTACCCATTTATGCAGTCGCCATTTAATCTTTACATCATTAGCAATATTAGTGCATTTAGCTCAGCTTAATATAAACATAAGCATTGCTTAAGATTTGCCTTAGAAAAGTTTGCACTGAAAACTGGTTGGAGTTCTTCCTTATGGGAAGAAGCTCTCCAAAAAGAGGCGTATGCCAATTTATACAACGAGCACACGGTATTCTTTAGTAAAAGGCGAAAGAATAGTTCGCTTTGTGCTCATTGCTTGGCTGCGTGCCTTTCACCGTATGCACCTTGGTCATTATATACGGCCTTCCTCACTCTCAACTTCTACTACTCAAGCGATGTGGGATAAACCCAATACCCACTTGCCCAAGAGACTTCCAGATTTTCACTAAAGTTTGATGCTATTACTCTTTTTTGGTTTTACTGTATAAAATACGTTTATCAATAAGCTATCGACTCAAAGAAAGTGATTATTTGCACCAAGTTTTCCACTAACAAACTTTCATATTATCTTAATATATTGTATTCATTTCAAAAATATAGTTTTTCATTAAGATTGAAATTGAGATCCTAACTTAACATCGGGTTAAGATACCATCAAAAGTGATTATTCTCACATGCGTAATCACATTTTAAAGCAATAACTACTGAATGAGTAATGGCTAAAATGAATTTAACAGACGACAAAGACTTCAATTTTCTATTTTTAATTCATAAGCAAAACTAAAACAAATGCTACTATGCTATTCTTTGAGAACACGATAGAAACAAGAAGAAGAACAGTGAAACAGTATGAGAATAGAATATCTACATTCATGTCCTAAAATATAGGGGTATTTACATACATCTCCATATCTCAACCAATATTTACGTATTTCTCCAAACACAAGTTTTTAATGCATGATATACAATGCTCTTAAAGCAAAGTTTAAGAAAATATGTAAATATTAGTTGGATGTGAGGATGTATGTAAATGCGTGGCAAAAAATCATTTCAACTTTTATGTAGAGATGTGTGAAGAACAAAACTATCATGAAGACTTGTGCATTAAACTTGCTGAAAACAGTCTTATCCAAGACCTTACTCAACTTACTGGATAACCATCACATGATACACATGTAAAACAAGTTATCCTCAACCCTGTTGGTTTGTGGGAGTCTAAAACACTCGAAACGCTAAAAGTGTGTGAGCCTATGGGGGCACACACGATAAACACGAGAGTACGTGTCGAACGTATTATTTAAACTTGAATAATATTACCCGATATGCATGTATTTGACCCGATCACATTGTTCGACTCATAGGCTGTTTTTAGCTTGTATCTGGGTCGGTTTGGTTGTGCCATGGGCCTAGTTTTCTGCCAAACGATTGGGCAATGGGTAGAAGGGGTTTTTGGCTTGGGCTTGAAGCTTGTCGATCAAGCAAGGACCCAAGCTAAAGGGCGTTTGTGTTTTGCTATAAAATAAAACGTATCCTACCTTTCCTGCTGATCCTAACATGCGACATATCTACATACCCTAAAACTATCTCAACATCTGTAAAGAGTTTCTTGCTGCAATTCCCAATCGACTTTCATACAAGTCGATTAGGGTTTATGTTTAGTTTTCATTCAATCCTTACTTGTTATAATTCAAGGTATTTAAGGTTTGATAGATAGATGTTCTTGTTTCCAATGTCTCCTGGTCGACATGTATTGGCAGCAAGAGATAGATTTTTGTACATGTTTTCTTGGACAAAAGGGTGGAAGATATCGGGTACAATAAAATCTGCTTATTTGGCAGATTATGGTTCTCGGACAAAGAGGCAAGGGACATGGTTCTTTGGTGATTTTCTTGTTCGGGTATTATTCAAGTGAATTCAAGGGTTGATTGGTTTATACGTTTTCGACTAGCTCATATCGAACGTGCTCGTTTTACGTGTTGTGTGTGATACTCATAGAGACATCTATTTTATATGCTTAGTTTCGTATTGGTTTTATTGTCCGTTACACTTGCGTTCAAATAGCCACGAAAGGTTAGGTTTTCTTTTATCCCTTTTATTAATTAATTGTTATATTAATTATTGTTTATTAATTACGTGTTTAACCTAATTGCGATTACTAGATCCTTATCCCCAAGCATCAGAGAGGTTAATGGTTAACTTAGTTCTAAAATCCCAACAGTGGCATCACGAGCCATCTCGTTTTTATGATTATGGTTTACACGCTTTATTAATAAACATGTTTAAAAGTGCGATGAAACCTAATTTAGTTATTCGTTTTATTTTATTTTGACAACTATATGCAATACTTGTCAATTTTTAATAAATAATAACTAGTCACACACAAATTAAATTATATTGATAATTAGAATTAATTTGTTAATTTAAATTACATGTTAATTAGAATTACTTTGCTAATTGGAAATAACTTGTTAATAAGAATTACTATGTTAATTGGAATTAAATTGTTAATTAGAATTAAATGTTAATTAGAATTACTTGTTAATTAGAATTAATTGTTAATTAGAATTAATTAATTGTTAATTAGAATTATAATGATAATTAGAATTACATATTGTTTATTAAATACATAAAATTGCGTAATTACTTGTTAATTGAGATTGCCATGCGTTTTTATGTGTTTTCCGGCCACAAGACTCACTCAATTGCTTTTATGTATGGGGCATCTAGGTATTGTATCCTAGGACGGCTTATGGTTCTCCTTTTGGGGAAGACTCGCGAGAGGACTCGGAACAATATGTGTTTAATATTGATGTTTATGCTTATATGTTTGTGATTCCCATATGTGCATTATTACTTGCTTTGACACCTAATTGTATGCAATATGGAATAATACGTATCGAAACCATAACATCAATATTGGTCTTTATTTACACGCCTAAATATCATGCTCATTGTGACCTGCTATTTGACTCATGGAAAATCGTTTTTGTTAAATAAAGTGACCTAATATAATGAAACACTTTTTCAAGAATTTAAAAACTAGACGCTATGAACACTTGGGATGTACGGCTCACCCACTAGAACAAACTAAAAAGGGGGTTCAAAGAGGTGCTACGCCGCACCAAAGGATGTTTAGGTTATGCTTCAGCGCTTACCGGCCTCTTCTCCCTCGGCATTCGATTGGAGCTACCCGTGAACCATGATGATCTCTACAAAGTGTCATTACAAAAAGTTTTCAAAATTAGTGTTACAAAGTTGTTTTGCATGCTTCTTTGTATACGACTTTTACCACATTTACATGTGCATACCTATTTGTTAATTTTAAGTCTATGACATCCAACTATGAACACGCATGCTTGGATTGACTTCTCCGGTCGGACCTAAGGGCCTTTCCACCCATGGTAATTATTTCTCCGGGTCGACGGTTATTTTTACACGTTCATACTTGGTCGACTTATCTCGAAGTTAGCTTGGCGGACCTTGAACCCATAAGATGAGAACTGAACATGCTTTTGACATTATTACTTGATACTAATGCCTTAAACATTCTCATAAATCTAAGAGTTGCATTTTGCAATTAACGCCTTCAATTACCTCTTGTCTTATTTTATGCATTTGGTTAGACCTATGGTAATTGAATGGGGTTGCAAGATGGATCTTAGTCTTAATTAGTAATTAATTGGGTAGTTAATTTTTTTAAGAATGTAATTATCGAAAATATTATAATTAAACTTTTATGTTCCGATTAATTGTGTTATTGCAACATAATTCAGAACAAAGTTGTTTTTCTTCGAAATACAAACTTAGTCTCTTTTCCTAGTAAGAAGAGTGAGACTTATACCAATCTTTTCTCCTTAGTTGACAAACTAAGATAGGATTACAAATTGATAAACTCATTTATGATCTTTCATTACCCTTTTGTGGTCTAGAGTTAATTGAAATATATAATATTTTGTGTAACTGGAAACATTGTGTTTAGAGCTACCAAAATAAATAACATCATGCACTTGTCATGATGTATGAGTTTAAACCGCAAAGAGTAAAGGAATTACTAGCATATTTGCTAGGTAATCTTCTTGGACTCTTATTATTCCTAAAGTGCTAATTACCCTTGCGGCTATGTAGACGATAAAGGAGGAATTGCATGCTAAAGATTCAAGTTAATTGAATGTAAGAATGGTTAGTCCATTGACTACATAAGTAGAACTTCATATACTCTGTTTTATACCTAAGTACATGCTACTCGTAGGCATTTGAAGAGAATAAAGTATATATAAAACTGCTCTATGGAAATGTAACACTTGTAATGTTGACAAATCCGAGAAGCAGTTGCATTTTATTACCGAAATATCATTCATGTAATGTTGTCAATTTTGGGAGCTACGGATTTCTTCCTGTTAGTCACCTATGTCATTTCAAACTAGCTTTGAAATAATTCATTACTTTCCGAATATGAACAACCAATGCTTTTTGGAAATTGCATTTTATTTTATAAGATAACACGTTGTTTTCTCCTCTACTCGCCTCCTCAAGCGCTATCTATAGAATAATAATCCACAATTCCTGGTTGGTCTAAAACTACTTATGGTATATATGACATTATCATATCGTTTGAACAATCAATCATGTGTTGTTTGTTTTCATAATATGATGTTGTACCTTACAAAAGTGGGAGAAATTTCAAAGTGTGTGCAAGGAACTACAATATTATTGGTATATCTTGACCGCAAGGTAAGAAAACTAATAAATCTACTAGGACTTAAACACGTTAGATGTTTAATGCCCTACTACATGTAAATAAGAATTCTACTAGGACTTAAACACATGAGATGTTTATTGCCCTACTAAATTCTAATAATGATTCTACTAGGACACGCTAGATGTTTGTTGCGCTACTACATTCAAATGTCATGATATAATGTAAAGATACTTCAACATTTGACTACATGTTTTAGTCAACATAACTATGGTTATATGACAATGATCATAATTCTTAAGTATAAAATTAACTTGAAATTACTATAGAACTCAATTAGTTTATGATTACTTTGTTAGATAATATGCTACATGTTAAGACATTAATTATAAAGTTCTTGAATTTAACATAACATTAAGTATATAATGGTATATGTTCTTGAACACAACAATGCCTTTGATTTATCAAAGACTTATAATGTATTATTGAAATGTTTTGTTTTCTTGTTACATGAACATACAAGTAAACAACATAAGGTTCTGTTGTTCAATGAATATATTATTGTATTTTTTTAAATGAATACTTTATAAAATTTGTTCAATTGACAAGTATTTTGTCCAAAAGAATTAAGTTATCTATAGAATTTTATATAGTTTCACCATAGGATACTGGTCATATATGTTCTAATATGATCAAACCTTATTCATATTGTTTGGTCCCTGAGCTTTAATTGCTCTATTCAAAAATATCAAGGTTAGAAATGCTGTGTCATGGATACCTCAATATAGTTCAAACCTAGAATGTATTCAAGACAACCCATAACTGAAAACCCTAATTCATTAGGGATTTGAGGTTTTACCACTCAAACCAATGAACCAAATCTTGGATTTATACACTTCCAGCGAAGATTGTAGTTTTGGTGTTCTTTTAGCTTGATGAAACACAAAACTATTAAGAACTTGGTTAAAGAGTGATACTAAATTAGAGTTTTCTATAAACCCTAATTTGAGTTGTTGGAAGGAATTTCATTATGTCTTGAATTAAGTTCAATTTGTTTAAAATCTTTTGTTTATTACAAATCTTGATATGAGAACTTAAAATGTATTTTGTGGTTCTTCAATAAAACAATTTATTGTTGCTTAAATACTTAGAATTGTCTCACTTACAAAAGTAAGGGAGTATATATATCTCAAAGTTTTTGAGAACAAAAAATACTAACCTTTCTAAAATTTCACACTACCTAATATGAAAATGTTGACCTAAATATAATGATTACTCTCATTCATAAACCAAGGATGCCTCATCACTAGTGATATATATCAATTTCAGGGATATAAGTTAAAGATTGTTGTAAATCTACTAACTAATAAAATATATTATCACATATTGAATCTGATAAATGTTTTAGAACTATAAATGATAAGATGAAGTCCTTAAAAGGCAAATGAAGTTTTGAGCTTGATTGTTATTTACAAAACCAGGTTGGAATGAGTTTCTTTTGAATAATGACTTACAAGGACAAAATTGTATACATATTAATATTTGGCATTTAATGTTTTTAATCATACTTACAATTGACCTGATTAAATTTTATATAATACATGCATTAATTATATAAGATATTTAATTGTCATACATGTGATTTGTATGTTGAATATGACAATTAGATTTTATAATCTTTCCTTATGATTACTTTTTTGAGAACGGTGTGTAATCAAAAGGGTATGAATCTATTTATCTTATGGTATACAAAATTTGATCAATCCATGCTTTTGATTGGATCATATGAGTTGAGATATTGAATTTAATTACAATATGATTCTGATTGAATTAAGATATCTCTTGAGTACATCCGACATGTGGGAGCAATGTGTTTTCCCTAAAATTTAGATGTTTAGAGATATTTTCATTTAAGTTAGATTGATTGCTTGAAATAAACCACTTGGAATTTAGAGAAACAAACAACCTTGGAATAAAATTTATCCTTAAATAAACAACAAAAATAAAACACAAATGCAATATATCATTTAAGCAAGTCTTAAATGGTATATTTCAGCTTGGAGTATTTATTACATGGATGGAAACCTTATGTTGTTTTAACTAAGGATTTATCATGTATATATTATATTGTGCATAAGACTAGTTGTTGCTTTTGTACGCAAATGATGATTTACAAAACATATCTAATTGAGAGTGTTTAGATTATTGTTAATATATATGTTACTTACTAAAGGCATCATGTTGTACAAATGATTTTAGATGATATAATATTTGTAGTAATTTCATCTTTTATGATAAATCAATATTTAGTTATGCTCAACATGAGATTGTTGCATTACACATTAAAGAATGAGAATAGAGTTAATTGCATTTTTGGTCCCTGTGGTTTGGTCAAATTGCAGATTTGGTCCCCAAACTTTGTGTGCATCAGAGGTCCCTATTTTCTTCAGTAACGTTATCCTCGCCAAAGTTAAATACTAAAATACCTTATCTTCTTCCCTAATTTCTAATTACTTTTTCTTATTTCTTCATCCACCGCAACAAGAACCTAGATGAGAACCCAGATCCAATACCATCTTGCACTTAACAACACTATCAATCATGCCAGTGGAAACCACATTGGATTTCACTCAAATCAATCACCATCATTACAACTTGTAAACCAAATCAAAACGCCAAATTAAATAAATGTGTTGATCTCAAAATTTTACAAGAAAGGAAAAGTTTAGAGACCTTATCAATGGTGGGAGGATGTTTCATTGATTTTTAAGAGGTTAAAAGAATAACCGAACAAACTTATCCGATCCAACCTTAAGCGAAGCTCCATAGCCAAGCCATACCACAAATTAAGAAGACTATTCTTGTGACAAACTTAAGTGGGTGGCTGTGACTTTTTATGGATTCGGCAAGTTTTAAAGGAGGATGAAAAGGAAAGGTTTGACCCTCCTTTCATATATGAAATTCTTGTGATAGTATGAAACTAAAGGTCTTATCATGTATCTATCAGCTTGGGGAGAGAAGCAACATGAACCTGACAAAGACCCATCTATCTTTGACCATGGGAGATGTGATACAAGAAAAAAATATAGTAGGATAGGATGGTAGATATTAAACGCTATTGATGGTGAGAGGTGTAGTTTGTAAATTTGTTTGGGAAGGAGATAAATGTACCAAAAAATTAAATAGGCATCTGGGTGGATAGGTAAAGAAACTAAATAAAATGAAAAAGTAATTAGAAAAAAAGGAAGAAGATAAGGGTATTTTAGTCATTTAACTATGGCTGTGGACCAATGCGTAACGAAACTTGAAAATGGGACCTCTCCACTTTAAAGTTTTAGACCAAATGCAATTGTAAACCACAGGGACCAAAAATGCAATTAACTCATGAGAATACTTTACACTTTTGGAAACTGTAAAGATGACTGTAAGTATGTCGTTGACTTCTAATACCTCATGCAAGGTAGAGCGACATCTCCATACTATAACTCTTGCAATAGTATGAGTATATGAGATAAGACACTTATCTTATATTTCAAATCACTCACTATATGTGAAATTTTGAAACAAGTATTCGAAAAGTTTACTCAGATAACTATTTAGTTTTTCTTTTAAAGAAAGGTTGAGAATGTTGGAAACATTAGGGTTCAACTTACTAAATAAGTTTCATGCATATCTGTTTTAGTATTTGGATAATTGGGATTGATAGACATTTATTTTTATGATGAATAAAGATACTTGGTATTTGTTATTCATTCATATAATAATTTTTATCCTATATTTGCATGTTTAATCCTTGAATAATTTTATTATTCTAAATATGTCCATTTTCGGTTAACAATATGGGAATATTGTTATGTAAGGCAAATATGAGTGTTGGTTATATTCTAACGAGAGTGTGGATTGTTCCCGCCAAACTCATATGTATTCACTAGAGATGCATATTGGATTCCTCAACTTTCAAACATTTACTTTTGGATCCTTGTTATAAGTAAAATATTGAAAATGGTTTGTTATCTTCGTCCTTAGACTTGAGATGCAAAGAGTTCCGTTATGTGTGGATATCATTTTTGTAAGTATAACGCAAAACGCTATCCGAACAAGGTATTTATAAAGCTATATTTCGAGTGATGTGAAGAAGATCCACAACACTTGTAATCAATAAAAGATTTGTTACTCCACTTGATATGTGCAGAAAGATACCATGGCGCCTCTCCAGATTTATTCAGATAATTGTTTGGCCAAACCCAAAGGAAAATGCAAGATGATTCTTAATTACATTTGGTATATCTGAATTAAAATCTATAACGAGATTCTAAATAAACTATATGGAATGATTTAAGATCCATAATCCATGGTTTAACGGTATATATAACAAAAGATGATTAAAGCAAGACATTGAATGACCATGCTACTGAGAAACTTTTATGAAACTATTCTCTCAGACACTTTTAGTTAAAAAAAAACGAGTGAGAGCGTTGCTAGGCGTTTCCATCGTTAGTTTTGTATGCCATTCGACACACCAACTCCCAAGTGGGAGCTGTTGGTTTGTGAGAGTCTAAAACACTCGAAACGCTAAAAGTGTGTGAGCCTATGGGGGCACACACGATAAACACGAGAGTACGTGTCGAACGTATTATTTGAACTTGAATAATATATATGCTTGTATTTGACCCGATCACATTGTTCGACTCATGGGCTGTTCTTAGCTTGTATTTGGGTCGGTTTGGTTGTGCCATGGGCCTAGTTTTCTGCCAAACGATTGGGCAATGGGCAGACGGGGTTTTTGGCTTGGGCTTGAAGCTTGTTGATCAAGCAAGGACCCAAGCTAAAGGGCGTTTGTGTTTTGCTATAAAATAAAAGCATACCTACCTTCCATCCTAACATGCGACATATCTACATACCCTAAAACTATCTCAACATCTGTAAAGAGTTTCTTGCTGCAATTCCCAATCGACTTTCATACAAGTCGATTAGGGTTTATGTTTAGTTTTGATTCAATCCTTACTTGTTATGATTCAAGGTGTTTAAGGTTTGATAGATAGATGTTCTTGTTTCCAATGTCTCCTGGTTGTCATGTATTGGCAGCAAGAGATAGATTTTTGTACATGTTTTCTTGGACAAAAGGGTGGAAGATATCGGATAGTATTATCCGATATCGGGTACAAATTAAATCTGCTTATTTGGCAGATTATGGTTCTCGGACAAAGAGGCAAGGGACATGGTTCTTTGGTGATTTTCTTGTTCGAGTATTATTCAAGTGAATTCAAGGGTTGATTAGTTTATACGTTCTCGACTAGCTCATATCGAAGGTGCTCGTTTTACGTGTTGTGTGTGATACTCATAGAGGCATA
The DNA here is from genome assembly GCA_910596185.1 of Chrysanthemum makinoi. Classification (NCBI taxonomy): domain Eukaryota; kingdom Viridiplantae; phylum Streptophyta; class Magnoliopsida; order Asterales; family Asteraceae; genus Chrysanthemum; species Chrysanthemum makinoi. Next base: position 285,336,152 of record OU343220.1, on the reverse strand, counting down.
TATTTTAGATGCTTAGTTTCGTATTGGTTTTATTGTCCGTTACACTTGCGTTCAAATAGCCACGAAAGGTTAAGTTTTCTTTTATCCCTTTTATTAATTAATTGTTATATTAATTATTGTTTATTAATTACGTGTTTAACCTAATTGCGATTATTAGATCCTTATCCGTTGCGTACTCGTAGAGGTTAATGGTTAACTTAGTTATAAAATCCTAACAAACCCTATTTTTAATCCAAATCACGGGCGGACCTAGGATTTTAATTCATCAGGTGCATATTAACGAGTATAAAGAAAATAAAATTAAACAAGACATGTATATTTTTGACGTATAAATGAACTAACAATACAAGACATATATTCATGTAACATAAAATTTCAAGACCATGTTCATTTCAAAAAAATAAAAATTTTATTAAGAAAAAATTACACTAGACGATAAACATTCATCGGGTTTCGTGAACCCCGAAAACACTCTATTACCCCCTGATCCAAATAATGGTATCTATCGTCAAAGTAACGGTCATCTTTATCTATATATTTTTAATGTTAAGTTGCGTGTTATCAATTGCTACGAGTTCCGTTCATTGGTTGAAATTGGGTCCATTAATATTGAATTCAAAGTGTATGGGTCACATGAGCTAGTCGATGAATGTGACCGGATACGATGGTTATACAAAAGATTAAATACTTATATAAAGGGTAAATTACATCGTTGGTCCCTAAAGTCTACTATCTTTACCCATTTGGTCCTCAGATAACGGGGTCAGCAGGGATGCTTCCCAAAGTCGGCTTTTTAGTGCCCGTTTGGTCCTAAAAGCCCCGTTATACATAACATAACGACAATTATTTCCCTTGTTATTTCTGCCACGTCGATCTGCATAAGAAGGGTATTTACGTCTTTTCATCCCAAATTTTATTACACCGTTGGTCCTTGACAACTTGAAAGTCATAATTAAAAAAAGTATCCGTTAGTGTTACCATTTTTTGTCTTTTTCCTATTACACGTTGGTCTCTAAGCTCGTTTTTGTCTTTATTTGCAATAATGTAGTCATTGTACATCGAATTACATCGAAACAATTTCCAAAAACACACTTTAAGTTTAATAAAAATTGAAATACATGTAACATTTTCATTGTGCATTGAATTTAGTCGTCACTCCTTTAGAAACTTTGTAAAAGTCAAACTTACCATGTAACAGGGACTAAACATGAAGTCCAACTAAACCACAAGGACTAACAATGTATTTTACTTTTTAATTTAATAGCTTAGCGAAAGTTCCTTTTCATTTAGGATTATATGAGCTTATTCTTTTGAAAATCCTTTTTAAGCTTTGTTAGCTAATTGTAGATGATATTATAGCTAATAATACCAGGAAATTGATGTTTTTAGAAAAAGAAAAATCCTAAATTTTCATTAACTCGTATAAGCTTGTGCGTCAAATAAGTCTTCAAAATCTTTTATTTATGATTACTAGTGATACTCACCATATCAAAAACTTGTTTTATTCCGTCGAGATGATCCATTTCATCCATGTTTCCCATTATTTCATATCAGTCGTCACTACCTTATATTTCATTTTATATATCGTGATGTTTGTTTAACTTATTTGATTAGTTCATCAGCTTAGTATATGGTATCACTATCTTTCATCTTCAATAGTTTAAAAGTTTCTTAACTTGAATCTATGATAGAGTATTAAATAGGCTACAAACTCAAGTTTTATACTGTAATAAAGAGTAAATTGCAAAAAATCGTCCTTGTGATTTGGTCAAATTGCATACGTGACCTTTATCGTTTCGAAAATGCAGACACCGTTCCTGTGAGAAACTTTGGCTTGTAAATTTCGTCCTTGACTAAACAAAAAAAAAAAATACCCTTGTTTTTGTTCCTTTTAAATAAATGGTATTTTAGTCATTTCACTGCGCCCAAGGACTGAATATGCAACCCGCACTTTCCTACAAGAACGGTCGCTGCATTTTCGGAAAGTCAGGGACTACTCCTTCAATTTGGCCAAATCACAAGGACGATTTTTGCAATTTACTCTAGATGAAATAGCCAAACACTTGAGTCAACTTTATCAAACTTAAAAAATGAGCACATTATGATATAAAAATAGTAGTAGTACTATGCAAAATCCAAGTCATCATCATCATCATCCACATTTCTTGGAATATCCGACCAAAGTCTTCTCTACAGTTGATCTTCAGCAACAGTAAGACTTTCTGACCATCTCTTAAAATGTTTCTTGTGCGAGTCCAAGCTTTCCATATTTCATTTCCTTTTTGAAAACTGGCATTTAGTAGTATTTTCATGTTGCTACTAGTCATTTAAGATAGGATCACATGAGTTATGTGTAGAGCTGTTAGTTTGCCTATATATAGAATCTTATAGGATTGTTATTAGGTAAGTAACTAGTGTTGACCAAAGCTGAAAAAGTATCCAAGCAAAAAACCAGACAAGAATATATGAGTTGGTTGAGTTGACCTTGATGTTTCTAGGGGTACTGTGGAAATATTGTTATGGATCATATAAGCATATAACCATATGCTTAGGGCCTTTCAGGTGTGTGGTTATCTAAATAACTTATCAGCTTATTAGAGCACGTATGCATTTCGATACACCTGATTAACACTTTTGAGTGTTTCGATGAAGCCAAACAACTTGGGAGGTGTTTGAGTTAGTTTATAAAACTAGCTTAATAACTTGTTAGCTTTTTTGAGCTAAATAAGCTCTTTTACAGTAGCCGAGATGGAGGTGCTTCTTTAAATGGGCTTATTAAGCTTATTAAGCTCTCTTTTGCATTGTGTTTTGAATTTTGATACCGCATAAGCTAATACGCTAGATATATAAATTAGCATAATTTGTTTACATAGGCTTTCCCAAACAATCTGTTAGCCCTTTGAAATTCTACTTCCAGTTTAGTGTCAGTCAGGTAAACTATTCATTCAGGTTGCCAGCAATTTAGAGTCAACCTTGTGAATGAGACTTTTCCTGATGTAGTGTATCAGAGCACTTTAGCCTTTGATTTATAACTTCGGATCTTAGATAACCTTATTTGGGTTGAGACTCAAGCACATATCTATTACTTTTGCTACTCCGGGCCAGTTCGAAGTTCATTCTTGTCGCCAACAATTGAGAGTCATGCTTAACAGAAGTGTTACTTACACGTCTAATTACCCTAAATACTCTTGTTTATGGATATGGCTTTACAACTCGTATTTTCATCACTTAACTCTTAGTCAATAACTCAATATGCTTTGTATAACTTGTTGCAAATGATACTATTACAGATTTAACTGCAAGATCATCCATGACGTACTTCCGGGCATTACTGAACAGTCCTGTTGGACCTAAGACGACTCATTTCTGGGGTCCGGTATCCAATTTGGGATTCTTTATAGCAGTATGTTTTTCCCTAATCTTTTCGATAACATTACAACTAATCTATACACCTTTTTATGCCAGACTAGTTATGTTAAAAAGTTGTGAGTGGTGAAATGTGGCAGGGGGTGGCTGACCTGCAGAAACCTCCAGAGATGTTATCCGGAAACATGACCGGAGGTTGGTAGTCTCACATGCTTATATACAATTAGTTCTAACTAGTAAGATTGTTAACCTTAATTTTTGGTTGCAGTACTGTGTGTCTATTCGGCTTTATTCATGAGGTTTGCTTGGATGGTGAACCCTCGCAACCATATGCTTCTTACAAGTCATGTCTTAAACGAATCAGTTCAACTCTATCAACTTTCACGTTGGGCAAAACATCATGGGTAAGCTACATTGATGTGATGTAATTGCATAGTGCATACTAATTAATACATTTTTACAGCCGTCTTTAATTCATACGAGTCTTTTGCATATGCACCAAAGGCTTACCTTTGTTTACTTCTGAAGGTACTTTCAACTGAAGGATGTTAAAACGCCAGCTTGACTTCAGATGGTCTATTCATGATCTCCCTTCAGATGGTCTATTAATGATCTCCCTTCATATGTAATATAGAACCACTGATTTTCAAAACCTTGGCGTAATTAGAACTACTGATTTTCAAAATAAGCATTGGTGATCACACAATCTGTATCTTGATTAAATATGTTGTCCGTTTACTTTTTATCATTTCTGTAATTGTCATCTTTGTATTTCTTTGTTGTACACTAGTACAGTTTATTGCATTTCCCCTTGCGTTTATGTTTTGTATCACTTTGCTTTCGTAAATTTTGATGTTTTATGTTTAAATTCCTGTTTCAATGTCTCTCTTGTCCGTAATGATTGTTATTCCCAAAGAGAGTGCCTCAACCACACATTATAATTCATTTTATACATTATACTGTATCTAACTTCATGAGTTTCACTGTAATTGCTGTTATGTTTATGAATTTGTTTCAGATCATTATAGTCTTCAATTGTTGAGTGATAAAGCAATCTGACTCGCATAACGTTTAGTTTAGGAAAGTACCAAGCACAGCTACTTGTCTAATGTTCGGATAGATCCAAAAGTAAAAGAACTTTCTCATGGATATACTTTGGATCGGGATCTATTGGCTCTAATTTATTGGAGACTTGGCAAAAGGGCAGCATCATTTATCAACTTGGCCTAGTCAAAATATATGCCGGCTTTCTTATATTTTTTTATTGATGAATAGATCTAGTAAACAGTACGGACTATTTTGTTTCAAAATAAATAACATTTTTATTTAAAAGAACCCGTTCCTTTTTGTATGTTTGGATATTTGAAGAGACACCACCTTGCAATTTGCCCCCAGAAAATAGTCAGCTGTTGCCATTTCTCGTTGGAAATAAAGGTGATTAGTCTTATTTCGTCCTCATAATTTACAAACTGGCGTCATTTATGTCGTTCAGGGCATTCTTGAATAGTCGTGTTGGACCTAAGACCACACATTTCTGGGGTCGTGTATCAAACTGGGGACTCGTTGTTGCGGTTTGCTTTACCACTTTTTTTAGATGTACTACATATTGCTATGCCAAGAGTACTTACGTTAAAAATATATGATCACTGAAATGTGACAGGGGCTGGCGGACACACAGAGACCACCAGAAGATATATCTATTAACATGACCGGAGGTTGGTAGTTGCATGTTTATATACAGTGGGTGAAATTGTTATTGTTGATCATAACTTTTGGATGCAGCGATGTGTACATATAATGCCTTACAAGTGAGGCTAAAGTACGTGGTGCAGCCTCACGTATTTGGAGGTAATTGCCATGTCTTTGGTCTAACGGTTCAGCTCATTCAACTTTCACGTTGGGCAAGAGGTAAAGGGTAAGTAACACACCATCTACCAAATTGTCTTCGAGTCCCACATTTCTCATGTATACCATCTTGTTCGATATGCACGTAATATTTACCTATGTTTGCTTTTGAAAGGTACCTTCAGCTGAAGAAAGATAATACACTGTCAACTTGACTTCATATGTCAGATTTTTTCAATTTTGAGTGCAAGTCTAAAGCTTATGATTTTTTCAGATTTCCTTATACATGCATTGGCGACTACGAGTTGTGTATATTGATTCACCACATTGTTCTCATTTCTGTTATTTTCGCTTCTTTATTTCTTTGGTGTACAGTAATTCTTCATTGTACAGTTATATATAAGCAGGACTATTTGCGTAAATAGGTACATATTGTTTGCTTATTCTGTTTGAGTCAATGAACTACTTATACTTGTAATAGCAACCTACTTCTGGTTACCTAAATACGGAGTTACCTTTGTCGACTCAGCGACTTTGAGTGACGAGATGCAAATGCTGAAAATCGAGCTATTTTGAGACAACCATAAACTAGTCTATGTTTGTCACTCAACCTTGATCCATATCCATATAAACTACTCGCACGGGTGGGTGTAAGTGCCTTTTTTAGAATCCTTTTGATGCAATCCGATAAATGTGTTTGGACACACGTCCGGTTACATGCTCTCACGCTACATTTCTTTGATGATGCTTGCCTCCTATATTGACATCCATGTCATTATCGATCTAGTTAATAACTGATCTATATAAATAGATGAAGAGCTTAGTCTGATTCAGTCATTCAAATGCGTGTGGTTTTAGAAATGGATTAGTAGGCATAATTTAAAGTTTATCAAAGACTTCTATTAAACTATTTGAATAATGTTATGGCCCGTTTGGTTTGTAGATGGGTTTAGGATTAGGATTAGGATTTGGATTTGAATTTGGTTTAGGATTTGGATTTTGATTTGATGTAGGATAGAGAAAATATTTTATAAATTAAATAAATTATTATATTATAAAGAATATGGTATAAAATTAATTGTATTTTCACATGAAGACAAAAAAAATGTATTACTTTATTAGATGAAGACAAAATAAAATAAAAGAAGAGGACTAATAATGTGTTGGCCTACCCTATAGGAATTCTGAAATCCCTTCGAGAGGGGTGTGGTTGCTGATTTTAAAACCCATCAATACTAAACAAACATCATTTTTTTACTTTCAGCCTAATCTCTTCGCCCACAACCCCCTACCAAACGCCCCCTTAGTTTCAAATTTTCGAAAAGACATCACTTTGTAATTTGCCCCCCAGGAAATAGCCCATGTTGGACATGTTCAAGAGCACAAAATATGAAATATGATCATATATGTCGTAACACAACTTGATGCAGATAGTTTATAGGCATTGTAAAAATCGCTAATTCGTTTAGGCGATTCCGTTCCTTAACCATCATGCTGGACCTAAAACCATTCATTTCTATGGTCCTATAGCAAACTGTGCATAAGTGCATTTGTTGTCGCGGTATGATCTTCATTCCACTACATTTTCAATATTTCGATTACAGTTTGTTATAGTTTTATGCACATCGTGTTGGTGTATTCGCTCCCAGCAACAGGGTTAAGATAATCAACTTCAGCATAAATGCTCAACTGTTCAGCCAGTAAACAAACGATGGTTAGCATAAAGAATAAATACCAACTTGGTGGTTCTATATCACTTGGAATCGTGTGATCACTTTCCAAAGTAAACTATTCAACCCTAATGCCTGGTTGCAATAATATCACTGGGATAAGACCAAAATGCGCCTATAGAATTAGGCACGTAATTCAATAACCC
>OU343220.1:285296875-285328965 GCA_910596185.1 Chrysanthemum makinoi | reverse complement strand
GCATAACTTTAGTGATTTTTCCCTGCTTACGCGTAAGCTAATCCTACGCGTAACTTTGGTGTTTTTACGCATAAGTGATACTTGGCTATTGTCATTTCTACGCCTAAGGATACTTCATCAACAAAGGTTCATTCGACTACAAAGATCCATCAACACAAGTTATCAAAAAAAAATCAAATTTGAGTAAAATTTAATTTTTAGGGGAGGCTAAACGTTCAATTTTTACCCGAGATACAAATTTTGGTCTAACTGTGAAAATTTTGGTCAAAAATTCAAATTTTTGGGACCAAATTCAAATTTTTCGGGTGCAAAATTTGGCCAAAATTGTCATAATAACTCAAATTTTCTTGCAACCTTAGAATTGAATTTTATAGTGAATTTCAAATTTTGAGAGTCAAAATTTTTCAAAATTATTTTTGGAGGGAAATTGCAATTCACTATATCGACCTTCTGTGTGCTATATCGACTTTGCACCTTTTCTTCTCTTTGCTTCTTCTCAAGTAGGGGAGTGAAATGGATTCTGATCATAAAGATCCATTTGTGGCATTGGAAGAAGGATTCATGGCTCTGGCTCGCATTGAAGCGTCGAGACATCATCAAACCCCCGATATCCCGCAGTCGTGCAAGGTGAAAGAGTTGATGTACATGAAAGGAATGCTCAAATGGATGTTGAGAATGTTGTGATTATCTGCAATGTCGGTAATGCGAACAATGAGGTTGTAGCATTAAGCAGGATGACAAGAAATAGATCGGAGAAGATATCATACTTAACTATGACACCGAGCCCAACTGTGACGAAGAACAAATGGTTGAGGAAGATATCTTACCCACCTATGACACTGACATAGAACAGATGGTCGAGGTACAATCTACTGTTGATCATATTCTGACTGCAAGTGCGACACAACATACTGAGCAACCTGAATTTAGTAATGAAGGAGAGGTTGACAAGTGTGTTGCACAATGTCCAGACAACTATCTCATGTCTGAGCCCTTACTTGTTAACAACTCAACTGAAACGTCAAATCAAACTCTTGAATCTGAAAACATTCTTCTCAAAAAGACCATTGCTTAGTTTCATAAAGATTTTTCAAAACTAGAGGCACATTGCATCTCTCTTGAACTTAAACTACAAAGTAATCGTGTGGATAAATTAGTAAAAGAAAATGAGCATTTAAAGGCTCAAATTCAAGCAAAGGGGCTTGCACATGTTGCTTTACAAAACAAACTGAGAAGATTAACTGACAAGAGTGTGGATACTAATTTTGCAAAACCAACAATCTTGGGGAAATCGTCTCTAAAACCAATCAGAAACCAATCAGTTGCTAGACAACCAATTGTTTTTAAATCTGAACGTTCAAAATCTTCAAAACCACGGTTTGCCTCCCAAGTTGTTGAGAATAATCATTTGTCAAAACCAGTCACTCCACATTCCGGTCCAATGAATAATGCTTCTGTCTCTATTAATCATGTTTCTGTTATACCTGTTTCTGTTATATCTCAACAAGTGGCTGCTCCTGGCCAATCTAGGACTAGTTCAAACACTGTGTCTAAACTGAGCATTAAAAGTAAAGATTCATATGATTCAAATGACGCGTACAAGAACTGTGATCTAGAAAAAGCTAGGAAAAGGGCACTACTCCAAAAGGATGGAATCTTAGGTTCACGACCTAGTGTGATGCCTTCTAGTGTGTTGCATAACACTGCATGTAGTAGCAATCCAAAACCTAAGTTTACTCAACAAATAGTTAGAAATAAACCCGTTGATCTAAACGTAAAATTTCAAAAACCTACTAGGTGGATCAATATAGGACACAGACTCTTCCCAAAAGAAGTTTCAACATCCCCTAGATCTTACCATAGATGGATTCCAACGGGTAGAGTTTTCAACACTATTGGTCTTAGGTGGATTCCTACAGGCAAGATACTAAGTAGTTGCATCAACACAAGTGTGAAACCCACAACATCCATCCATGAAGTAGGAAAGGAACTTATCAAAATAGCTTGTTTAGGTGTCAAGAAGATAATTGACACTACATCTTTATGCCTCTAACATCTGGAACCCAATTAAACTTGGGGATCCATGTTTCTTCTTTCTTGCCCCCCTTCTATTTTTCTATGCAGGTACAACAGCTATGGCTCCTACTGCAAAACAACGTAGGACCCGTTTCTCACCACAAAATATCATGATCCATCAGCTGTTCCACCATTGTACTTAATCGTCATGAATTGGAAACATTGCTTGCTCCTCTGGTTAAAGATTCTGCCAAAAGTCGTGCTTCAGATGTATCGAATGTTTCCGCTGCACAACCGATAATACTCTAATTTCTGATACACCTGAATCTACAACAACAACCGAATCTTCTATAACAGAAGTTCAAACTGCTTCCTACAACAATGTCACAGTTGATGATCAACATTATGAACAGAGAAGTTTTATCAGCAGTTGACTCTGTCGAAATATTTTTGGTACTTCACACTTGTTCGATCAATTGGACATACATGGTTTCGCTATCTCCTTATACATGGGTTCGCTGTCTTCAATTCATCATCAACATACGTGGTGTATGATTCTGAATCATTGAAAACATCGAGGAGGAGAGAGTGTGTAGGTGGTCATTGCTTCCTTGTTCTTCTACATGCTTCTTTGCAAAAACCCAATGCCTTCTTGAATTCCTTCAATTAGGGGGAAGAAATAAGACGATATGTGGCTCAAACGTCTCACTTTGGTATTATCGTCTCAATTTCACGGGTGATCTTGTGTGAAGTTACCCAAATACGTGAGAAGATCTTGTTGATTTCTAGCATGTTACCCTCGAACGGATCTTCCGCAATTAGTCAGATTTTCTTTGTATGGTTTACTGATCATCTACAAATTCCGCATCATCTGAAACCTTCAAAAGTTAGAGGAAATGTAGACTTCATCAAAGTTTCAAATCTGCTAAAGATAGTTGTTAGTTTGGGGGGAAGCTGATTCTAAAACTTCTTCACTATGGCTTCTGAGGATAACAGCTTGGAACCCGGTCACAACCGCTTAAACTTCCCCCAAACCCCATCATCAGCTGAAACAAGCCCTCAGCTTACTCGTCAACAAATGGAAAGGTTATTTGCTCCGTTGTTTAGTGACGATATTAATGAACGTGCTCCAGGTGTATCCGCTGTTTCCGCTGCTCAACCTGATAATAATCTTATACCTGATACACCTGCTACAACAACTACGGTTGAAGAAGCACCACCAGTTGACTCCAACACAATAGTTGAACAAACCGCTTCCAACAATGATGAACCGGCTGATGATGTTCTGAATGAAGTACCCCCACCTGCAGATTTTGATCCAAATGCGTTCTTTAACCCGTTTGCTAATGAGACTGCTGCACCAGATGTTGCGGAATCTTCAACAAGCCATTTGAATCCTCAAAATCTGCACAATGTATACCAACATCAACCCTCTACACATAGATGGACAAAAGACCATCCTCTGGAAAATATTATTGGCAACCCGAATCAATCAGTCGTTACGAGACAACGTCTTCACTCAGATAGTGAACATTGCATTTATGCACTCACTGTCTGCCAAACTGAACCTAAAAACATCAAAGACGCAATGACAAAAGACAACTGGATCGAATCCATGCAAGAAGAACTCAACCAATTCAAACGTCTTGAAGTATGGGAACTGGTTGAAAGACCAACAGGAGTCTACGTCATTGGTCTCAAATGGATTTGGAAAAACAAATTGGATGCTGAAGGAAACGTAATCAGAAATAAGTCACGTCTGGTGGCTAAGGGTTATCGTCAGGAAGAGGGTATTGACTTTGAAGAATCTTTTGCTCTGGTTGCTCGTCTTGAGGCTGTTCGGATTTTTCTGGCATTTGCGGCTCACGTGAACATCACGGTCTTTCAGATGGATGTCAAAACTGCTTTTCTCAATGGACAACTTAAAGAAACGGTTTATGTCAGCCAACCGGAAGGATTCGTGATCCCGGTTCCCGAACCATGTCTACAAACTGAAAAAAGCTCTGTATGGTCTCAAACAAGCTCCTCGGGCGTGGTACGATAAGTTATCATCTTTCCTCATTGCCAATAATTTTACCAAAGGTTCAGTCGACCCAACTCTTTTCATACAATATCACGGGGAACATATTTTAATTGTTCAAATTTATGTGGATGACATCATTTTTGGGTCAACTCATAAAAAGTACTCAATCGCTTTTGCAAAACTAATGAAGAAACATTTTGAAATGTCCATGATGGGTGAAATTACGTTCTTTCTTGGACTACAAGTTCATCAATCACCCCGTGGTATTTTCTTAAGTCAGTCCAAATATGCCCTTGAATTGTTACACAAATTTGGAATGCAAACCTGTGACACCTATGCCACACCAATGGCTCATACCAAGAAGCTAGACGCTGATTTACATGGGAAATTGGTGGACCCTACAAAATACCGTAGTATTATTGGGTCTCTCATGTATCTAACAGCCAGTAGACCTGATATTGTCTTTGTTGTATATCTTTGCTCCCGTTATCAGTCGCGACCAACTGAAACCCACCTCTCTGAGGCTAAAAGAATCCTCCGATACATCAAGGGAACCATTAATTTGGGTATCTGGTATCCGAAGGATTCTGGTTTTGAACTAATTGCTTTTTCGTGACCACGCAGGATGCTTAGATTCACGGAAAAGCACTTTCGGAGCTTTACAATTTCTTGGTGACAAACGGGTGTCATGGCAATCGAAGAAGCAGGATTGTACATCGCTGTCCTCAACCGAGGCAGAATATGTAGCCATGTCGGCGTGTTGTGCTCAAGTCATTTGGATGAGAACACAACTCAAAGACTATGGTTACGTATTTGACAGAATCCCGATGTATCGCGACAATCGGAGTGCCATTGCGATCTCGTGCAACCAGTTCACTCGAAATCGAAGCACATCGATCTTCGATATCATTTCATCAAGGATCACGTGGAACATGGTACTGTTGAATTATATTTTGTGGGTACAGAATACCAATTGGCAGATCTTCTCACCAAAGCCTTGCCTCCCGCTAGGTTTAATGAGTTGGTCCACCGAATTGGTATGAGGTGTTTGACTCAGGAGGAATTGGATGACCTCCTAAAACAGTCTTAAAAACCTGTCAAACACCAAAATCTCTTTTGTAAATATTATTTTCAAAAACAAAATACAAAAATATAAAACCTGATAAAACAACAAAAATATTCGTCTATCTATTTTTTCTTTCAACATGGCAAGTACATTTCTTCCGTCAACACTATAATCTTTCAAAATTCAGTATTTTTCCGATCAAGTGTTGAGGGGGAGAAAATATCTACTTAACTGTTTCATAACATCCGTGTACTTGCATGTTACTCTACTCTGGTTGTTTCTTGTATCAATGGTGGTAAACTTTTCTGGTTAAACTGACACTCCTCGGACTAAAATTTATAACCTTTCATCATTTATTAAGTCGAGGGGGAGTGTCGTCAAAGTAATTTCTTAAAATCTTTGTTTGGTAACCAAAATGGAAGTTATATGGCTTTGGATGAAAATGGAAAAGGTGGAGGGACCAAAACTGCCAAAAGTTTAAAGTTACTTTTAATAAAAACTCTTCCACCTAACATTTCTACTCACATTTATTACTCATAACCTATCTAATCCTACGCACGAAAATCGTTCAAGAAATCTATGTTTTGGATCATCATTTTGTAAGTTGTTTCATAATCTTAACGTGTTTTTAAACATTGGTTTTGATTTTTACATGAATCCAACGGTCAAAACGTTGTATAATCTTGTTTTGTGTTCTACGCGTATGCGTATGAACACATGATCAAGATTTTGTGTTTATGGTTAAAAGGTCAGTGTCAAAACGTTTCTAATACATCAATGATACCGTTTTAATCATCAAAACTCACCCAGATACACGAATTGAGTGAATTTCAAATTTAGGGTTTATGCGTGGTTTTGGGTATTTTCAAATGTGATTGTATTTGGTCAAAAAGATTGTTGTGTGATGTTAATATCATGTTGAATTAATGATTTCCAGGCCTTATAACAACCATGAAACACTAATTGATTAAAAATTGGAACTTAGGGTTTAATGTTCTTAGGTTTGGGTATTTTTGATTCACTGCGTTTTGGATGTTAAAACTTGGTTATTAGACTCTCACAACACCTAAGACCTACCAGAAAACATTTGGTGCAATTCCTATGGCTAGAAATCATATGCGTAATTCTTAAACTCTAGGGTTTTGACTTACGCGTATGACTTTCTACGCGTAACTGTTTAACATGCTTTCATGCCTTGATCTGTTTTATAATGAATGTTAATGATAATATTGATGATATGATGATTTTATTTCAGGCTTGCTATGCATAAAACTCGGAATCAAGGTCCTTGTTACTCTACGCATAAGGATCACCTTACGCGTAGAAAGTTATGCGTAAGAGAAATTTTACGCGTAGCTATTACGCGTAAGGTTCTACAATGGGACTACGCGTATCCTGTGAAGGATATGTGTAAACAGTGACTCTACGCATAAGGTCTACTCTTACGAGTAAGCCTTACGCGTAAAGTTTTTATACGCCTACGCGTAAGCTCTACGCATAAGGTTACTCTGTTCCTACGCGTAACATTTCTTACGCGTATGACAGATTCCTACGCATAAGCTTGTGCCTACGCATATAACTCCTGTTTACGCATAAGCTACTATTCCTACGCATAAGCCTTGATCAAACCTTCGTTTTGAATTGTTACGCGTGCAAACTTGTAAATAAATGAATCATAACGTCACGAATCCAATAATGTCACTAATAAACTTAAACGTTTGATATGTTGTGAACTACAAGTGATAACATAAACTTTAAAAATTAAAGTTAACTAACTCACGAAACGTTTCACGGCGTCATTGGACTATTGGACAAACAAGTGACTTAGGACTCGTAACAATCATTAACACTGTATATTCAATAATTAGACAATAAAAACCTTCTGTTGACTAACATTATGTCTTTTGATATGTTGGTTCTTTTGGCTAATGTTATTTCAGATCACGACATGGCTGCTCAAATGAATGTGGATGCACCAGAAGTTCTCACAATTGCTGACATCTTCCCTAATGGCTATCTAAGAAAGATTGTAAGAACAATCTCAGGGTTGACTTTGAAACCCTCACATGCTCAGAATCTTCTTGCTTGATTGCTGTGGATATTCTAAAGAATCATCCCTACCAGAACATGATCTCACACTCTGCTACGATCTCTGGAGATCTACGTACAACAATTCTGGAATTCAATGCAAAGGATCAAAGGTCAAAGTGTGGTGACAGTGACGTTAAATCACAAACAAATCACCATCACACATGCAGATTTACGGGCCGTTCTTCTAATTCCTGAGATCGAGCCAACCGACTTCTATGCCACACCTACTGAAGAGACAGTTCTGAAATTCCTGATTGATATTGGCTATGATGAAGCTTCAGGAATAATCACTAAGCATTCTCATATGGAGCTTAAGAACATTCCTCAACCGTGTAGAACCCTCTACATCATCATTACCAAATCGGTCTCTGGTCGTGATAGTGGTTATGAGCATCCCAAGCTCATGGAACTACAAATCTTCTGGTCATTAATCAACAAAAAGGACATCAAAATTGAAGCACTGCTATGGGAAGACATGATGTCATTTCACAAGAAACTTGGCTCAAAGATTCCCTATGTCAGATACACAAAGCTGTTGATCCAGAGAGCACTTGGACTTCATCCCGATATTCCACAAAGGCTCAATGACCCTGACAATCACAACATGTTGACTGAACCCATCCTATCAGTCAGAATCAAGGAATCATCAACAAAGAAACAAGGTGCCGTGCTGCCTGATCACCTTCTGACAAATGAAATCAAAAAGCTTGAAACATACAAAAGGTATCGAGTAGCACTACGAGAAGGCAAAGTTGGTCATCTCGATGAAAAGCCTTCTGGAACTCCTACTCGGAGAACCAGAAGAGGAAGTGCTGGAAGTGCAGTAAGCACAGAGAGTCAAAGGAATGTCCCAAAGAGGAAACCTACTCCAAAGAAGAAAGTTCCCTCTAAGGAAGCTGTTCCTATCCCAATTTCTAAGCCTGAACCGCAGAAAAAGCTAATGGACGAGGACTCGAAAGGTACAGAATCAGATGAAGAGACTTTCTACTCTGAAACTGCTAAAGATGAAACTACAACGGTAGCTAAACCTCCAAGTCCACCAGCTGACAAAGAAAAAGGGAAGACTCCTGTACTTGTGCCTTATGAAGAAAGCTCGGATGAAGAAAGCTCGGATGAAGAAGAAGAGCAACTGGATACTTCATACAGGAAGACGTTCAAATTCCTTAGACTCTAACACGTGGCAAAAGAATTTGCAAAAGATCAAATGGGTGGCCCCGGAGGGTCAAGTGGTGCAGCTCAACCTTCACCAGATCCTGATGCGGTTAATCAACCCGATAAGGGATCTGGTGCCACCACTTTGGAGCAACAACAAAAGCCCGTGGAGGAAACTATTGAGCATGAATTTGAGGAACCTGTTAAAGAAAAGTCCGAGAAAGATGAGGGTGACAAAGAAAAGACTTAGACAGAAAAGACTGAAGAGAAAGATAAGTCTGGAGATGACACTGATTATGATAAGTTTCTGCTAGACAGTCCTACTCACTCAGAGAAGAAAACCTCTGAACCTCCAAAGGATCCAGAGTCTCCTCATGTCTCTTCATCATCAGATTCGTCTTCTCATTCTTCACCATCAAAGAAATCAACCAAATCATCATCCAGGTCAGTGAAGAAGCCAACTCCATCTTGGATGTCTCAAACTAAGAACCGAATCACCAAAGCTGTCAAAAGAGTAAGAAAGAAAGACATGCTCTATAGAAAGCTGAATTTCGTTGCTGATCAGATAACTTATCTTCACGATGAGACGGACAAGATGAAAGTTGAAAGGGAGTATGTACAGAAGCTTATGAAGGATGATCTTCAAGGGAGCATGGACGAGATGATAAAAGGATACACTCACAAGTTCTTAATGGAGGTCATTCCGAAACTGACAAAGGAGATGTATACCAGACAACTTTATTCGAATCTCTTACATTTAGCCAAGCAAGCCATGAAATCAACTCCGATGAATTTGAGCATCAATCTAGTTGAAACTACAATCTTCTCAGATGATGAATTAGTAAACCGGCTGGTAGCCCAAATGTCAACATGATGCAAGCGTTTGCCTCCCATGAAGCTAAATTGTTTGAAGCATTGTTGGAATACCAACTCAAGTCATCATTCAGAGAAGAGGCTATAAGGCCTAAGCGTTCAAGAGATGATGAAGACAAAGATCAAGATAAGGATAAGGAGCCTAAACGCACAAAGAAGTCTGGTGAATCATCTTCGATTCAGTACTCAATGCCGCCTCCACCACAAAGGACTCCAGCTCAACAAAGATCTCCTCCCCGCTCTTCTGCTGATAAACCTCAGGATTCCGAGACACCACCCCAGACTCAGAAAACCGGTGATCACTTTGAGTATACGGGTGGTGACGATGAAGAATACCATGAGCCCCAACAACACCCCGCCTCTCCCGACAAAGTACAGAAACCAGAATCTTCATCTAGGCCTAAGAAAAAGAAGAAGAAGGCGCCCAAGGCTGACGTCGTATCATGGCTAGATGAAGATACAACAGAGGAATTTGAATGGTTTTCTACACTTGTCAATTCCACTCCCTACCCTGCTGAAGGTCAAGATCTGGTAGACGGTAATACATTGGAGCATGCAAAGATACTGCAAGAAAAATTCCGAGTAAAGAAGATGACGAAATCTGAGTTGCGGCGAATCAAGAATGAAGCTTTTCAACTGTGGAAAGATAGCTCAGAAAGTGCCATCGAGGTCGAATATCACCTTGACAACATTGCTCGAGCTATGTCTAATAACATGGATTGCCTCAACCCAGAAGCAAACATCGACTTTACGAAGCGGGACAACCCTCCATATTACACCGACTGGTCTAAACCACTACCAACAATCGGCCAACCAGATCAGCCTAGGATCCCATTCAGATATTTCTTCAACAAAGACTTGGAATTTCTTCTTCACGTTGGCGATGGTTCAAGGAAATACGCTACATCCCTAACACTTCCATTCCCAGCAGCCGAATACTCAAACTGTATAGCTATCGAGGAAAGAGCTAATCACTTGTTCTCCAACAAAGTGGAAGCATACGACCGAGATGCAATGTATGGGATTCATCATTGGCCGGAACGCCGAAGAATCTACTACAGAAGCTGCCAGGTACAGAAGTCTCAACATGCAGTGTTCAGTACTAAAAACATCGTTGCCATCAAACACGTTCATCTTTCGTCCAAATGGGACTACACGTATCTCAAGAATATTGTGGTCAAGAGACAAGACGAAAGGGATTATGCATTCTCTGAAGCTGACTTTGAGAATTTGTCTATCAACGACATCGAAGACATGTACCTTGCCAAAGTACAGGGTCGTATGAGACAATTCTCCACTGAAGTACAACGTGAATTCATCAAGTCAGTGCTCATCTTCATCAGACGCATACTTATCAAAGAACGTGTAGAAGATCTCCAGCTGGCAGTTGAATCTTATCAGACCCATGTCAACTTCACTCCACCACAGCTTGATCTTCCCAACATCAACCAGCTCTCACAACTTACACTCATCAGCAAACCATTCGGCGTCGTTTACCGCCATGAACTTCAAAGAAATTTCTTGATGGCGTGCAGAGATCTTCACAAGTTTGGAGATCACACTTTGAAGATGGTTAGGGATGGATTGGCTTACCGGTTGAAGGATATACACCAAAAGATCGGGTCTCCTAAGCGATGGAATTCTCAGGATCAAAGGGATGTGAAGAGGATCATCACAATGATTGATGAACGGTTGTATAGAAGGGATCAGTTCAGAAGATTGGAAAGCTATGTTGGTGGTCGACCCAGGAGAAACATCATCGGCTTTCAACGCCCGATTCACACTCCTGGCGACATCTCTAGACTACCTGGTACCCCTTGAACTGCTTCTTTCATTATAAATTTGGATGTATGATTTATTATGTCGATGGCTTGTGCACATATTACGGTGTACAACCCGTACTTGTAAATAAAGGACCCTGTGGTACGCTTCAGTGCCACAATCCTTATAAAAGGAGTGAAAGCTTCTTACATTTGAGTAAAACCTATCAAACCTTTCACTTTTCAAGGTTTTGCTCAAAAGAACAAGTACTTTCTCTTATGATTTTTCAAAACCTCAACCGTTTATATCACTCGTTGAGGGGGAGTACTTGACTTATAACTTTGTTTACAAATTGTTCACAGTGGTCATTCTTCCCGCAACACTAGAAATGGTCATATTTATTCTCAACTTTTCAAAAATAACATTTTATATGCCATTTTTGAGGGGCAGAAAATACGTGATAAGAAATATGTTGTGTTTTGCTATATGAACTCTTGTGTGAAAAGACTTTAACCCAAGAATTGACGAGATCTTAACTGGTAGTAACTCGAAAAGACTTGTCCGGGACGGGTAATAATTTCAAGCTAGTTCGCTAGTGATGTAAATGTGTCCCGCAAAGGACTTGTCCGAGTAGAATGTACCATTCGAGAAACTCTTGGTAGACATGAACCTTGACGGGTTTGACAACCTTTCGGGGTTGTCCACACCTTCAAGATAGTTATTAGAGCTAGTTGTCACCTAAAAGCTGACAATGCTACTCTTTAACTATGCCACGTAACCGTGTCTCGCGGGGGAATGTCTATCTTGAGTCGATCAATTCAAAAGTGCGCGCTCTTTCCTCGCTGTGCAGATTTCCGTCAAAACTCTAAAGCACATGTGGAGGGGGAGTATTTTTGCTAAAAGATAAAACTCTAATAGTGGTTCAAACATGTTTTCATCTACAAACCCCTTGAGATATTTTCTTGAAAATGGTTTTATGGCAATGGAGTTATAAGATGATTAAGGTTAGGAATAACCGTCCTATGATCCGCCAGAGCCGAAGGGATCTACCCAAGGACACTACCAATAGTTAGAATTTAGAAGTCCTTAGGTATGATTATAAAAAAAAGGAGAGAATGAGAATCGGAAAAAGAAGGAGTTGAAGAATTAAAAAGAAATGCAAAGAAAAGGGTAAAAAGAAATAGCCCTCCAGATTATTCAACTTAGGGTAGACACCGGGTTCAATTCATATGCTACTGGTTGTCACTAGATGACACCGGTATTGAAGATTAAAAGTCGTCATGGACCTAGTGACGCATGCACTAAACCTTCTTAGCCACTCAAGTTTCTCTCAACAGAAGCTTGTTTCATTCTCACAGGGAACCCTACGTAAACTATCGGCTTTCTCTTAGAGATTGCTGGTATTGAAGAAGGAGACCCTCTCCCTAGTCTCCGCTCAGGAAAACCAAAATGCACTATTGAGTCTAGAGCCACGAGATTCATCAAAAGATCTCTTAGGTACACTTGACATCTCATCACTTGATGTTCAACAATAAGAATTTTAGTGATACATTATCGAGTCCTTCACAGATCTTAGCAATCTGTCGAGAACATTTATGAGAGGTTCACATTTGTGATCCTCAGTGATTGAATGGAAACTCCTGCCAGGGTCAACATCAAACAGCCCTGACAGCATGTCGCTTCGGCAACTCCCCGTGGATTGCGCTTAGTGGTCTCAAACGGTCTACAGTCGTGAGGTGATGCTTCGGTGTACCTCAGCGACTAATCTGAATCGTAGGTATACGATTTCGTACATCGTGTTATCTCACTTGTGGGACTCCGATTCAGAAACGGCCTTTGTAAGAATCAGAGTTGTGTTTTCACACTATGCTATTAACACTCTCGAAGTTCAAACTTGTAAGTGCCGGAATCCGCTTATTACTAACCGTTTTTTATTTTTTCTTCTTATGGAAGCTCTTTAGCGGAATGATCGTGCAGATTCTTCTCATGCTCACGCCAACATCATCACTAATGGAAGTTCTATCCAAAAGCAACCCAACAGTCATAATGATTCTTCGTCAAATCAAAGAATCTACAAAGTTAAAGACTTAAAGAACTTCATCAGTACTGAATTCCAACGTCAAAAGAGCATGTGAGCATGTTGAAGAATGATGTGGAGACACTAGAGCGTGAAGCGGG
Source organism: Chrysanthemum makinoi (assembly GCA_910596185.1). Classification (NCBI taxonomy): domain Eukaryota; kingdom Viridiplantae; phylum Streptophyta; class Magnoliopsida; order Asterales; family Asteraceae; genus Chrysanthemum; species Chrysanthemum makinoi. Next base: position 285,315,805 of record OU343220.1, on the reverse strand, counting down.
GCACTGAGGCAAACTAGATGCGAGATAACAACATACTATCACTTTCATCACAAAGAACAATGATCAAAGAACAAAGTTAAAGATGACGTCAAATCATAAGCTTTCAAAGAAAACTATCTCGCTACATTGGGGAGATGGTTCGAATCAAGGCAATTCTTCTCACAAGAAAGAAGAATGTCAGAAGACGTCAAAGCTACTATTACATCAACGCCTTCACCGTTTTTCATCACCAACACTTGAGGGGGAGATTGTTGGAATCACTCCTAAACCTTTATTCAAGTGTTAGTTACTCATATGTAATAGGTAGCTTATTATGGCCTTTATGTTTGTTTAAGGTCTAGCTTATGTAGAAGGCCCATAAGCTTAGGCCCATGTCCATTAAGGAAAAGGGAAGGAGTGGGAGTGTTGCCCTAGCTCCTTGCCTATAAATACTCTTGTAAACCTTCATTTGAAGGTTGGTTGTTCAATTTATCTCTCATTCACTCTATACGCACAACCTTTCTCTATTCATTCGTGTGTGTTTGTTTGGTTCGTTGTTCAACCGATCACTCTCCTCTCTATTCTTTCTATTGTTACTTGTGTTGCATATTTGAGAACCTAACAGCGGTCAATTTAGTATTCGCTGCCTTAACTTCGCGATTGACCGTTCTAACTTTCTCAATTTCAATGCCACAGTTATTGATTAATGATTCAAAGTAAGCACGTGTTTCCTCATCAGTCTCAGTATTTTGTGGCACACAGCCTCCACTAGGATCCACATCTGGAGTTTCAGAGTTAGTATTGCTACAACTCGGATTGTCCAGGTATATATCATAAGTAGGTGCTGGCGTCACAGAATGTTGTTCGTCATGAGTAAACACATCAAATATGACATTGTTATAACATGGATCAATGATTGGTACCTCAGATACTGCGTTGGCGTCATAGACAGGAGGTGCGTCAGAGTCAGTGTCGTACTTAGTCTCCTGAAGATTTGCCATGAAGATGCAGTTTGCATTGAGTTCCTCGAGGTCTTCCAAATCATCCATAATAGCCATAAAGTCATTTTCCTCAGCACTCAACTGCATCCCTGCTTCTTGCTTCTGTGCTAACAGCATAGCTTTCCGAAGGAACTCAGCATTCTTCTTGTGTGGCTTAGTAGGACAGTTTTGTGCCATGTGACCCACTCCTTGACAGTTATAACACTTAACCTGATTACCCTGATTCACATTTCCATAATTCCCAACGAATGGAGCTGCAACATTCCCATTCTGATTACCCACTGCTCTATTCCCAACATTCTGCCCAATCTGGTTTCCAACATTCTGACCCAACTGATTACCCTGATACGGAACCGCCTTTGATTACCCAGCGAAATCCAGTAGCATATCCCTGCTGATTCTCAATAACTCCAACCATTTGACCTTGATTACCCATATTCACACCCGGTGTGCAATTTGCCTGTTGCGAGTGTTTGATGAAATCCTTTGATTGTTGTTAGTTTGTGTGGAATAGCGACTTCTGAATGCTTTACCCAAGAAAGAAAATGCCTGTAACAAAGCAGCTTCTTGTTCAGTTTCAGGATCAGTGATTCCTTGTTCCTGGTATTGTGGATACTGTTGTTGTTGTTGAATGACTTGTTGTTTTGGTGGATAGAATTGTTGTTGAGGAAAGACAGCTTGTGGTTGTGTAATGTATTGCTGCAAGTTGTTGTTGGTGGAAGATGATGAAGCTTGTTGTTGTGTATTCACTGAGGGTTGAGTCTTTGCAGTTAGTGCCAATGGATTATGATTCTTAGCCAATCTTTCTTTCCTAACTTCATTCACTTCAGCTTGGTTTTGTTTCAAAAAATTGTTTAGTTGATCAAAGTTCACCTGATGTAGGTCTTTTGTTTGGTTGACAATAGTGACATATCGTCCCCATTCTTCTGGAAGATTGTTCAGGAACTTGATATTTTGCACGATAGTTCTGGGTGCTAACTTGTTTATGATAAGCTCATTCATCAAAGTACAAAACCTTCCATAGTAGGATTCAATGGATTCTCCTGGAGTTGAAGTGAACTTTTCCCATTCGGTTAGCAGCTTGTTCTCCATGTCTTGTTGACCAATTTCTGTTCCATGACAAAGCCGTCTAACACGTTCCCACATATGGAAAGCAGTTTCACAACTGCTGGCACGCAGCAAAGATGTCTCTTGGTAAACCCAGTTGGACAATATGAATTGTCATGTCATCTGCATCGACTTGTTTCTGATCCTCTTCAGTGTATTCTGATTCTTTTTGAACACGATAAGATGGTGGGACGGGAGGTGTTGCATCAGGATCTCCAGGGACTTGGACTTGTCGAGGTATGAAGGGTCCATTCTTAATGGATTGAATCATCAATTTTCCATTAGGTTTGGTCTTGATGTAGCGAAGCATACGACTTGTCCATTGAAGATAACCACCTTTATCCAACATAGGAGGACGGTTTTCGGCACCGGCTGCATGAATGTCTTGTTGAGTTGCCATTGATGAAGGTATGTTATGATAAAGTTGATGTAGGATCGATTCAACGATAAAGGAGTTGTGTTTAGTAAGATATTGCCGTTTGAAGTTTTTCTGAAAGTCGTACTCGTGAACTTGGTTCTTAGGCGTAAAAAAAAATTTTCTCCCAAAATTGAAATTCACTATAAAAATCAATTCTAAGGTCGTATGAAAAATTTGAGTTATGACAATTTTGACGCCAAATTTGACCGAAAAATTTGAATTTGGGTCCAAAAATTTGAATTTTTGACCAAAATTTTCCAAGTTATACCAAAATTTGAATTTCGCGTAAAAATTGAACGTTTAGTCTCCTCAAAATTTTAAATTTTACTCAAGTTTTCCCGCCAAAAATGCATACGGGTTGAGGAGCCAACCGAATAGCACACTCGGTTGAGTTATTGTTTTGTGTGTGTTGTGCGTTTTTTAATTAATTAAAAATATATTTTTGCGAGGAATGTTTTTTGTAATGTATGTTGTCTTATTGTGACTAAAAAGTCGCTTGTAAGTCGCATAAGAGAGAAAGCTAATGTAACAGGAAAAATGAAATTCGGGTTGGTATTGGGTAGCCTTAAAGTTTTCTTGGCTTGCTTTACTTATTCAACCTTTAGTAATCACAAAATTGAAGATCGTGTTATTTGAAATAATACATGTAAATCCCGTCACACAAATTTATCCTACACTTTGCTTTGCGAAACGATCATAATTTTGTGTTAATGGACATCAAAATTAATCCTTGAGGTACTTCTAGAATGCTTCATGCCTTCATCAACAGTACACTTTGCTTTGAAGAGTACAAACTATCAATTGGTTTATGACTATACCATCAGTCAATGTGGTGAGGCGAGATAGAGTACATGAAGACTTTCGACTACTCTTATCCGTCACTTGAAAAGACATTCATTCACCTTTCATCTTAGCGTCACATCAGCTTTTTTTTTTTCAACTTTTCACTCACACTCTCACCCAGCTTTCTCTTTCCAACTTTTCACTCACACTCTGACACTCTCATTCACCATTCACCCTTATCAATCTCACTAGTTACCACACTCACTTTTCAATTAAATACATATTTTATACAAATATACAAAAATTACCCCATACATACTCACAAACCAAATAAATAATAAAAATTGTGCACGAAAACTGAGTAGTGAGAAGCTCACCATTGTAAGTCTAATTTGGATGTGTTCGCGCGTGACTATGTTTGGACTTAGGGCATCCTTAATGCATAGTAGATTTGAGGGTGCAATACAATGTCACATTAGCATTGTAAACCTTTAAACCAAACCTTCACAACCTTTTTAAACTTCTTTAATAATAAAAGTGCCAAAAACCAAGTCCCACAATAACATACATATATTTTTTTAATAATAAAATGGGAAAGGAGGTGTTGATGCAAATGATGTCTAAAAACGTTATTGCTATCTTTCGATATCTCTACTTTTTGATGATAAGAAATGTAAAAACACGTTACGTCAAAGTCATCGTAAACAAGTTTTTAATCGAAATACCTCGTTTCTACATACATCAATCTAGGAAAGAACAAATAAATTTACAACTTGATAAATGATCAAAGAAGTGAATTTGTGTTTTAAACCTCACATTTTTAATGTAACAAAACATTTTTTCAAAAATACATTTTACAAATTATTTTTGAATATTAAAAAAATATTTTAATTGGAAAAATAAGTTTAAAAATCCCAACAGCTACCCCCCCCCCCCCCCCCAAACATCTCCTAACTTCCCCAAATAAACTTTCACCACTAAAAACAAAAAGATGGGCATTTTTGTTTGGGATGGTACCACGGTACCACTAAATTTAGTGGTACCGTCTGGTATTTTGTGGTACCTTGCACTGTAACGGTCGAAATTTTTGTCACTATAAATACCAGCCCACTTCACAGTTTTTGGACATCCTTTTTCACACAAAACTTTCCGAGTTTAAATATCCTAACACACACACACACACACACACTCCTTTGATCATTTAGATAGTTTTCTTTTGTTTTAGAGTGATCGTTTCTTCCAACCAAGTGATCACCTTCATTCCTCTCCTAGTGAAAGAGAAGAACACATTGTATCAAGAAGATACTTAGTGTTGTAGTCATAGTAGTGCGCACTTGTAACATTTGTTACACACTTGTTGTATCTTGATATACATCAAGTAATCTTGAGTCTTATTTAGATAACTTGTGTAGATCATTGTGGTCTTGTCGAGATCTTGAAGATCTCTTGTTGTTTGTGAGTTAGTGTGTTGATCAAGTGGATTAAGTCTAGATCGTGGTGATCTAGTTTCCCACAATTGGTACCAGAGCCACGTCAGTCAAGATTTTTAAAATAAACTGTATTTTAAAGCTTGAATCGATCAATGGATTTCGACAAATATCAAGAAGGGCAATCTATGCAAAGACCACCACTTTTTGAAATAGATTGTTTTATCTATTGGAAAACAAAATTCGAAACCTATGTGAAATCAAAAGATATTGATCTTTGGCATGTTATTACCGAGGGTGATTTTAAACCTATTGAAAAGAATCCAAAAACCAATAAGAATGAAATTTTTCCTTACGAAAAACAAAATGATACTCTTAAAAGAAAACTAGCCAAAAATGATAAGGCTAAAATGATGATTTATAATTCTTTGCCAAGAAAAGAATTTGAAAGAATTTTTACATGTAATACGGCAAAAAAAATTTGAAAAACTTTTTTAGTCACCCATCAAGGTAATAATCAAGTCAAGAAAACAAGATTTGTCTTTTTGTGCAACAATATGAACAATTTTCCATTCTAGAAGATGAAACTATAGATAATGCTTTTGCTACATTTAATACTATTGTTACTAGTATTAAAGCTCTTGATGAATGTTATTCTAACAAGAATTATGTTAGGAAGTTTCTTAGGGCTCTACATCCCAAATGGAGAGCAAAGGTCACCGCCATTGAAGAGTCAAAGGACTTAGCGACATTATCACTTGATGAACTCATAGGAAAATTAAAAGTTCATGAAATGACAATCAAGAAAGACTCCGACATAATTAAAATCCAAGAAGGAGTCGATTGATGAAGAAAGTTCGATTTCTGATTGTGAAGACGAAGAGTATGCATTAGCGGTTAGAGACTTCAAGAAGTTCTTTAGGAGTGATAGGAAATTCTTTAGATGCGGTGATCCAAACCACCTCATTGGAGAGTGTCCTAAACCACCGAGAACCAAAAACCAAAGAGCATTCGTAGGAGGTTCTTGGAGTGAGTGATAGCGGTGAAGAGGAAGAGGAAAAGCCCAACGATGAAACATGTCTCATGGCTCACACTCCAAATGAGATATGTTTGGGAATCGACTTGGAGCCCGACGAATGGGTCAAGGATAGTGGATGCACTAATCATATGACGGGAAATAGAAGTATATTCTCATCATACAAGGCATACAATGGAGGTAACGTCACATTTGGTAGTAATCTTTAAGGCAACATCATAGGAACAGGTACGATCTCTCACAACTCTCTCATTATTAGAAATGTTGAACATGTAGATAATTTTGGATTTAACTTGCTTACAATTAGTCAAATGGTTTACAATAAGTGTAGAGTAGTATTCTCCGAAGTGGGTAGTGAAATTATTAAGGATGGCAAAACCATAGGTAAAGGAGTTGGGAAAAATGGCTTATTCGTCATGAAAATATGGAATAAGTCTAAGATAAGATATGTCTAGCAATGATAGATGACTATTCCACTCTATGGCATAGAATACTAGGTCACGCTAATATACGTTTAATACAATCTCTAGCATCTAAGGATCTAGTTAGAAACTTACCTAAGCTTAAGTTCGATCAACACTTTTGTGACACTTGTAAAGTTAGAAAACAAGTTCACTCTAGTCACAAAGCTAAGAACTTAGTTTCGACCTCTAGATGCTTAGAACTTCTTCACATGGATCTTTTCGATCCATCCGCCGTACGGAGTTACGAAGGAAATCTCTACACCTTAGTAATCGTAGACGATTACTCTAGATACACTTGGACTAGGTTTTTTAAGAATGAGACACAAGCTTTCGAGGAATTCGAAATCTTTAGTAAGAAAGTCCAAAATCAACTAGGTTGTAAAATAGTTTCCATTAGTACATATCATGGTCGGGAATTTGATAACGAAGTGCAATTCAGAGCATATTGTGATAGTAATGGTATTACACACAACTTCTCAGCTCCGCGCACTCCTTAATCAAATGGGGTATTTGAAAGGAAAAATCGTACTCTACAAGAGATGAGTAGAACAATGTTAAACGAACAATCCATTCCTTAAAAGTTTTGGTGTAATACCGTAGACACCTCAACCTACATACTTAATAGGATTTTGATTAGACCAATCCTAGGAAAGACTCTGTTGAACGTTTTACGCACGTTGTACTCACTCAGACCTTGAAAGATCTAGCACTCGTGGATTGTTAGTGTTGCCTATGTAATCATAAGCAAACTAATAGAAAATCTCTACAACTCGTGTTCTAAAGCGGAATGTAAACACAAGCTGTTATCACTAAGAACACTTAGATCCTCTATGGATCCTTTTATTCACTGAAAATCTATGTTTTCGATTGATGCCTATTACAAACTATATGGTTCCTTTTATAGTTCCTTTTATATACAAGGAACCCTAATCTCTTACTACCCAAACGACTAAACATCTTTGCATGCATTTAATGTCTAATACATTAAAACAACTATAGAGTAGTACAATAATACCCATGCTGACCTTGGGCAGTTAAAAGATAATAATGAGTTTAGCATTTAATTCATAAGGCGCATGCTGATCCTAGTCAGCTGTCACTCTTCAGCAGTAATATAGCGCTTGTACTCTTCAGTAGAATCACTTCTTGGTGGCGCTTCTACTTGAGAAACCTTCACAGAATGACTGCAGAGTCCTACTTCACATAATTCCCAACAATCCTCCCCTAAACTGGAATTTGACTGGGTTAAGTTCCAGTTTCTTACCTTGATAGATCTTAGAGACTTCAGTACTAGAGGATTGTTCTCAAACATCAATAGCAAAGAACCAAAACCAAAATCATCTCTATGATGAGCAAACTTTGAAACGCCTGGTCTTTGCAGCAACACATGACATAATGTACATCAATACTTATCAGTTGCATACTATTCTCATCACATCCAGGTGTGTTAACATCTGTGAGAGGTGAATCATTGAAAATAATGGATTTGATGTCTCTTTACCAGTAGCCATTACTACTGGAGTAGCCAGATGTTTAAGTTCGTAAACTATGGTACATTGATAACCATCTGATTTATGAGCAAATCAGCAACTATATAAACGAATTTGAGGTGTCTTTACCTGTAGCCGTTTGTTCAGGACTAGTCAATTCTTAGAATTGGTGAATTGATAACCAAATATGGAGATAGTTGCCTTTACCACAATCCATATACGTGTGGGCTAGCCAATTCTTGGATTCCAAAAGGAATAGACCATGGTGAATTGAGGACCATACAACTCTCAGCAATTAAGCATGGGTGGTTGCAGACCCTATGATTTTGAGCAAACCATTACAGCTATCAACAGATTTGACATGTCTTTACCAAAGTTGTACCCTTTGGACTAGCCAACTCTTTGATACACACAAGGTATATCTGGTGAGTTAAAAACCATCAACGAAATACAATAAATCTGCAAAAGAAAGTTTTTTTTTTTTTTTTTTTTAACTAAGAAATTAACAATACAAGGAATAGAAACATTATTAAGTAAAATAAAACAAATAATGCAAAAGACCATAAAAGATACCATTATGAAGATGAAGATGCAGCTTGAGCTTGAAGGAGTTGTGTCTTTATCAATCTAATCAGTTGTTCAGCCTGTGGTCTTTCATTTCCAATTGGATCTGGAGGAATTTCCAGCTTCTGAGTCAGCATCCTCTCCATAAGTCTTTTGGACAATGGGTAAGTTCTTTCAGCCAACATGCAGACTGTGATTCCACCCTTCGTCTCAACTACATGCACACGAGGCAGAGGATAGAATCTCCAAGATTCAACCCTCCATAAATGTGAGTTCTCCCAAATGAAATGTCCTTTATCATTGGGAGATTGAGAGCTGAACAGAACATGAAGATCTCCCAATAGGAACATCCTAGAGCCTTGTGGTGCATTGGTGCGTAATGGGTGGTGGCGAGAGTGTGCAGAGTAAGCAAGTCTGCATACGTCTACCAAATGGAGTATTTCCTTCAAAAAGGTGAACTCCATTGAAGATTTGTCCAATCGATGTATAGCATTTAGCTCTTTATTAGTCAACGTCCAATTGACCAACACATTTTGATCTCCATCTGGAAAATCAGAGGAAGACCCTTCTATAATAAAGGTTGACTCATCAGCCTCAAGATCTAACTTAGTGATTTTGGCCATCCTCTTCTTCCTCCTTCCAGGCTTATAGATTCCTAAAGATGGTGCATCTTCACGAATGGCATTCATGCTCACTAGCAAGTTTCTAGCCTTCCTAGATTTTAAACTTGCTATATCGGCATCTGAGCCAGATGCCACAGATGGAGTCTTGTTAGGTGAGCTAGCAATCTCTGTAGGAGGTTCAGTAGAAACCATAGATGGTTGTGGCCAGAATGATGCTGCCAGTTGAGTGTGTAGTCTCTATGGTAGTTTCAGTAGAGACTTTGGAAGAACATGACATATCATCAAAATTGTCCACAATGTCAGCTGTCTTTGTCCTCTTAGGCTTAGGAGCACCGAAATACCGCAATCCTTTTCAAGCTTGAAGTGTGCGAAGAAGAATACTTCATGATTTGATTATATTTGCGAATCAAAACATGATCGGGGAATGTCTTGACTTGCTTCATCGACAACCCAGAATTATACAGAGATGAGCTCTGGTTTTTCACTACAAGTCTCATTTCAGCTTTAGTAGGAGGTCTCTCTCTATTCCTTTGAGCTGTGAAGGCTCTCCTCTTTGCAGCTGCTTCTTGCTTCCTTTGTTGTCCACGAGCCATCATCTGTTCCACAAAACATTCACTCTTGAAGTCCGCACCCAAGATACTCTGAGCAAGGGAAGGGTTTGCTATGACTTGCTGAGTGTAAGTATCCCAATGAGTGTCAGGAAGCTTAGAACGCATTTCATCTAGCTCCCTTTTTCTTTCGGAGGTAATCAGGGCGTAGGAGAATCTTCAAGCTGTTTAGCCATTTCTTCATCTTTCTTTCTCTCCTTACACTCCGCTAGTATTCTGTCTTGTTCACGCCTTTCCACTTCGCTTACCAAGTCTGGACCAAGCTCATCTTCTACCATTAAACCTTTCCCTTTATCAGCAGGCTCCTTAGCACACTCATCATCAGCAATATTGATAACAGGAATTTCAGAAGAAACATCCAAGTCTTTTTCAGAAGAAACATGTTGTGAGGGAGCTTCAGCAGAAGTGGACACTGATGGTTTTTGTATGACTGAAGATTGACCAAGTTCAGTAGCAACATCCTCCATTGGGTTATCAGTAGATGCAGCTTTGACGAACTCTAGTTCCTTGGATACCTCAGTAGTTGCTTTATTCAAGTACGATCTCTTTCTCCTTTTGAAAAGAACAGGTTCCTTCTCCTTTGAAGATTTAGCACCCACTGAGTAAGGAACAACTATCTCTTGAGCCACATCAGCTAGGATATTAAGAGACCCATACTTGAGGTTCATCTCTTCTTCCTCCTCGAAGAAACCACAAACTTCCTTTTGGTTTCCTTTTCAAGTCTGTTCTCTAGGTTCTTAACTTTACTCTAGATCTTCAATCTTACTGCCAAGAGTAGACTTGGTCTCTGCAAGTTCCTTTTTCAGACTGGACACCTCAGCTGCATACCTGTTCACAAGATCATACACAGATGTGAGAGTAATGGGGTCCTCACTCCACCGGCCAGTTGCTCTGTGGTAATGGGAGCTTCATTGGACCTTTCAGTGGAAACATGGTCATGCTCAACATGAGGAGGTACCTCATCAACCGTTTCCCTTGGAGGACTAGGTGAGGTCATCCTGTTCAGATCAGACTCAAATTCATCAAGAGGATCTTGTGTAGGTGGTGGACTAGGACAATGTGCTAGAGTTGGTGTTGGTGGAGGCTGCTCTGGATCAACATGAGAAGCTTCTTGAGCAAAAGGAGGGGCCCTCATCAAAATTAACGATGGATTGCCATCGGTGAGCAACATGTGAAGAGGGTGGGATGCTAGCAACATTCTCCTCTTGGCAGCCACATTGCCTTGAGGAAACATAGCTTCTGTCAAGGGATAATGTGCCCCCTCAAAGTTAGTTCTCATAGAGGCAAAAGTTTAGCTGAGGCTGAAACTATGGGATGAAAGGCTTCGACTTGGGTAGAGGTGTCTATGATAATTTGTAAGAATCTAGGGTACATTAAAAACTTATTCTTTTTCCTTTGAATATTCTCAACCATGTTTTCAAAAATAAACTTAGACCAATTATAAGTTACCCCTTGGGAAAGGCACACAATACCACATCCCGGTTGGGAAGAAGGCGATCCCATCCTCTTGACTTGTTGCTTATGCCTTTGAAACAGCGTGTGAGCCAAGAACCTCCACATTGGGCAAAGATGCTTCTTCAGCCAAATGTCAGTCCTCGAACCTCAATAGCCAATCGCTCTCGATCCAGTAAGCACCTCCACCTGATTAGAGTGATATACTCCATCAGCATCTTCCAAGTGAAGCTTCCTCCTTATTAGCTCTTCCGTAACCACATGCTCTGTTTCATCAATCGTAGCACAATCTCACTTTCACCCGATTTGAAGCAGATGCCCAAAACTGAGTGACTAGCGATTCATATATTGCATTGAAGAGAATGTGTTAGAGCATAGCAAAGCTTGGACCTTTTCAAGAATTCCACCATCGGTTCATACAACTCATCATCTTTAGCTTTTCCCGAGAAAAACTTTGTTAATGATCCTTCTTAAATTCAAGTGCCATGTGATGAATTGAGATTTTAGGGTTATGTTTCTCGTAATGAAGTGTTTTGGATGAAGGAGAGGGAATCGTTTTGTTTTGAAGAGGAATAATGTGAGTGGTGGAGTGGTAGTTGTTGCCCAAGTTATAGTCAAAAGAATTAGACCGTTTGGTTGACCGTAGCTTACGTGTATTTCAACATGACCCAAGAAAGTGTAGCAGCAATGACAGGTGGTCAATCTGCTGAAGTTATACACTTCAGCTGACAAACATCAAAGATAAAATATCTTGGTAATATTCTAGAGAGTTCGTACTTGCCAACCACTCGTATTAATTCCCATTTAACCTCGAACCGTCTATAAAATGATCCCAATGCACACATAACTCTTCATCAAAGATCCCCAAATATCATTATAAACCCTAGTTTCTTCAAAGCTCCAAAATTAATCACAATTAACCATGAGAAGTTCCAACCCAATCACCCTTTCATCAGATGACAATGCAACCTCTATAGCGGTCTTGAGAGGTGGAAGAAAAGTTATTTGTCAAGCAATCCAGGCGGTGGAGAAGACAACTCGTCCATAAGTTCTTATGTATCACCTTATGAAGACTCGGATGAGGAAGCCAAAAAGAGAGTGAAAGAGCCTCCCCCTGCGATGTGAATGAGCCTTCCCTTCCCGTTCTGAAGATGATGACTCACTGTAAGGAAGAACATCATAATCCCAATCTCAACCACGGCCTCCACGAAGGCCACGAGCCAGAAATCCGCCACTCCTAAGGATAGAGAGTGGTCCAAGGTCTTCTGCACCGGGTTTTGGTGCATCAACACACATCATTATAAAGGAAGGGCTTAAAGGAGTGGATGGATTGCATTTTGGTTGAAATGAATAGATGAAGCACAAAGGACATATTATTTTTCTCCATCATCATGTGTGGTCATCGTCATCATCAACGTTTTCATCAATCCATCCTCTCCATATTGATCCTTAGCATCTTAAATGGTATTGGTCATGCATATCCGCCATCTAGAGAGCGGAATGGGTGGTTATGCAAGACCACTAGCCATATCCAGCATCTAGTGTGAAAGTTGTGAGCGATCATGCATATCCAACATTCACTTAGATGTTTGAATAGATGATATGTACTAGATTAGGATTAGCGTAAGTGTATAGCTCGTATCTTGTAGATGCATTTGAAGATGATATGAAAATTTGTAAGCTATAAACATTTCTTGAATGAATGAAAGAACAATGTGACTTCAAACTCTTCTTCTTTAGAATTTTGGCTTGATGGAATCAAATTGTTTGCTTTAGAACTTTAAATTTCGGAAGAAACAAGCAATAAGCTTTTAGCTAACTTGACCAAATATTAATGAACCACACTAGATGAATGTTAGGAATAGGGCATTCAGAAACAAACTCAGACAAAGCGAGACATACCATACAAAAACTACAAGCGGAGTTAGCAAACAACATAAACACAAAGTTTACTATAAAATCCTCCCCTGAGGCATATGTCTCCCCTTAAACTTTGCATTGGGAAGAGAAAGATCCACCATTATTCTTGGGTTTCGGTAAAATTTTGTTCCGTTATTCTTCCAAGAACAACTTCTTTGAAGTTTTGTGATTTGTGATAGTGCTGACATTGTTTCCTTTTATTCATAGAGTCAACATATGCAGGCCAATAACCATGTTTAAAGTATGGGCTAGTGGGTCGCACACAAGGTCTATTAGGAGATTTCCTCCAAGAAGGGTGATTCTAGCTTGTGGGACATATGGTGGAATAATTTTAACATTGGTCCACTGCTGGTCTTGGTTTCTGGCGAAGAGCACATGCACTGATCTTTGCTCATGAAAATCACAATCCTTAATTAAATGAAATTTACTTCCAAAATAAAACAAGTCTTCTTTTTGGAAGATGGATTCAACAAAGAAGATGTTCGATTACATGTAGAAGTATTTAAACTAGAAACATTAAAGGAATTGTTTTTATGATTATGCAAAGATGTAAAGACAAGTCTTGGAAGCGAGGCTTGGAAGTTGATTCCTCGGCTATCCTAGAGGGCTTGTAGATAGTCTTGGGTGCAGGCTTGGGTGTAGGGAGAGGCTTGGGAAGGTCGACTTATCACTTGGATCACAGTTGTAAGTAGATCCTTGATCCGATGAATTGTCCTTTGTCGAGAGAAGAGACAAAATCATAAGATGAAGCATCGTTGTCTGGCAAGTCTTTTGACTTTTTGCCATATAGATGGTGTGATCCATCAAAGTCAACAGATAATAGACAGGTCGGTGGGCATGAATTCACCTCTAATAGGTCGGGGGCAGCATGCAAATCACCTTCCTTTCTAAAATGTTCTAAGCACTGAGGTGTAGATTTCGCCCATCATTCCTAGCTTCCAAACCTACATACTTTTGAAAACCTAAACCTATTCGAGTTCAGCGTGACTACTATAGAGTTCTTTAGCTAGATTGTCACCTGATATCAACCATTGTTTATGTCTAGCTATTTCCTCTGCAAGTTTCTCTTTAAGCTCTAGATTCTAAGTAATAGTATCAGCTTTCCTTTTTCGGTCGTTTCAAGTTAATGTTTGCAATATCTAGATCAAATTGAAGCACCTTAATCTTTTCTTCATAAGCAATCTGATTCTTTTGAAACCAAACCTTTTGTCTTTCTAATGTTTTTAATGAAAGTTTATAAGCTTCATTATCAACATAGCATGCATTGTATCTAGGTTTCATAGTATCATAAGCTTCTTTTAGTTCATTGTATCTTTCACTACAACCAAATATCTGATTGTGTACACGAGAAAGACCCATGAAGGCAATGATCATGCCTATCTTAAGTGCACCTTGCAGCAGACCAAGCTTCTTTGTATCGGCTGACTTCCTCATTCACGGGTTCATGAGCAACCCGGTTGACTGTTCATCCAGGTGACTAGAGCTGCTGAAGTGCTAGCTCCCCGATTCTATTGATAGTATTGTATTTGGTACTCTCTCCACTCTTCTGTCTTTGCATTCCTTGAGAAATGACCCATCGGGGTGGCAAGAGAAACACTTGACCTTTCTCTGTCAAAGGATGGATCCTTGAATCCAAACTTCCTTTGCGCCTTCTTCCAAACCTCTTGATATCCATGAAAGCATGGCCACTTGCCATTTAGACTTCATTTCCTCCATCTCAAGTGGGTCCACTTGGTCAAAGTCTTCATATACGGATCTTTGGCGAGTGTCATAATCGGCAACAAAGGAGTGAAGGACATCCTCCAATATACTTCAAGTCTTAGCTTGAGGATGTGAAGGAGTGGGACGATAGGATGATGATGGTAAATAGGATGGACTTGAAGCATGCATCATCATATTCGAGTGAGATGTCCCAACAAAGCTTGAATGACCGGAGGAGGTTGCTTGCGGTAGGGAGATCGACATCGAGTTCAAGAGATCTGAGTTTGTTGTATAGCTCGTCAAAAGTGAGCATGTCCAGCCCACCTTTAGCTTTCGGGGCTATACTCACATGCAACCAAGATGGAGGCAAAGATCGAAGGAACTTAGAATTGCTATCATCATTGTCGGGCTTTGCATTAATTTGGTTTAGTGACTTCAGTCTTGTGAAACACAACCGTATCCCTTGTGGATACCCTCTTCTTCCGAAATATTGAACTCTTGGAAGTGTTGTCTAAGCATGGACTTCCTCATTCTTATGGACTCTTCATTACCACCAAACCTAGCTTTAAGAGCCATCGGATGTCCTTTGCATCAACCATGTGGTGAAAATCAACTAAGTGATCTTCAGGAATTGATTGAAGGAGGATGGTTCTTACCTTGTGCTCTCTTTGCGGCCAAAACCTCTTCGGCATTTTTGGGAGGAGCAATGGTGAACTTACCATCAAGATGCGGGATGGTCTTCTTTGGTACATTGCCATTTTTTACTATCTCCCATAGATTCCAATCAATATTGGAGATCGGTTACGCATCTTCATTGTCCAGATCATATTCTTCCTTCTTGAGATAAAAACTTGCCATTCTTGTTGGAGAGACTAAGTTCTTTGCATAGAGGTGGTGTTTTTGATGATGTTGTTGTTGTTGGTGTTTGTGACATCGATTCATCATCGAGTTCGGGCATTGTGAATAAGTTTTTGGTTGTATGTGGGTGAGGAAAATAAGGTTCTCGATGTCGTAGAGACTCTCACAGAGGCTCTGATACCACTTGTTGAAGCGTTTTCACGCGCGTTGTACTCACTCGGACCTTGAAAGATCTAGCATTCGTGGATCGTTAGTGTTGCCTATGTAATCATAAGCAAACTAATAGAAAATCTCTACAACTCGTGTTCTAAAGCGGAATGTAAACACAAGTTGTTATCACTAAGAACACTTAGATCCTCTATGGATCCTTTTATTCACTGAAACTCTATGTTTCCGATTGATGCCTATTACAAACTATATGGTTCCTTTTATATACAAGGAACCCTAATCTCTTACTACCCAAATGACTAAACATCTTTGTATTTAATGTACATTAAAACAACTATAGAGTAGTACAATAATACCCATCTGACCTTGGGGTTAAAAGATAATAATGAGTTTAGCATTTAATTCATAAAGCATCTTTGATCCTAGTCGGCTTTCCTCTTGGCAGTAATATGCAAGCTTGTACTCTTGATTAGAATCACTTCTTAGTGAAAGCGCTTCTACCAGCGAAACCTTAGCGTGATGTGTGAGTCCTACTTCACATAATTCCCAACAGACTCCATACGAAATCTTGAAAGGTAGAAAACCTGCTCTAAATTACTTTAGAGTGTTTGGAAGCAAATGTTTCATTTTAAACACAAAAGTCTACCTCACCAAGTTTGACCCAAAGTCTTACGAAGGTGTTTTCCTAGGATACTTACAAAATAGTAAAGCCTATGTTGTCCTAAATAAAATGTGGTAGTGTGTAAACTCAGCGTGACATTCGATAAGAAGTCCTCCCCAACTAAAACATCACCCTTGGTGGATGATGACTTAGATGAGGAAGAAACCATTAAGGTAAATGGCAAGAAAACCTTAGAAAATGACATGATGATGGAAAGGCCAAAGAGAAGTTGGCAAGAAATAGTCAACATCAAAGGAATCAAAGATCATCCGATAGAAAATGTTATGGGCAACCTAAACCATTGAACCATAGTACAAGCACAAACAAAGTAATTTCTTTTGTTTTATATTAAAACCTAAGAACATCTGTGAAGCGATGAAAGATGATAGTTGGGTAGTTGCTATGCAAGAAGTACTAAACCAATTCACCGCAAATCAAGTTTTGGTTTTAGTACCTCCACCTAGGAACTAAATGGGTGTTTAGGAATAAACTCGACGAAAACGACGTCGTATCTAGGAATAAGGCAAGGTTAGTAGCACAAGGCTATAACCAACAAGAAGGTATAGACTACGATGAAAATTATGCACCTGTTACTAGATTAGAGTCTATTAGGATACTCCTTGCTTGTGCTTGCGCCTTAGATTTTAAGCTATATCAAATGGACTTGAAAAGTGCATTCCTAAATGGTTACATCAACGAGGAGGTATATGTTGCACAACCTCCAAGATTTATTGATTTCAAAAAACCGAATCATGTTTATAAGCTCAAGAAAGCTCTATATGGCCTCAAATAAGCTCCTAAAGCTTGGTATGATAGATTGAAGGCTTTCTTGTTAACGTGAGTATACCATAGGAATGGTTGACAATACACTTTTCACGAAGAAATGAAATTCACATCTCATCATCGTTTAAATATATATGGCGACAGACATTATATTCGGTTCAACTTGTCAAGAACTATGCGATGATTTAGCTAAGATCATGCATGATGAGTTTGAGATGAGCATGATGGGCGAAATAAATTTCTTCCTTGGTCTACAAATAAAACAAATGGAAGATGATATATTTTTTAACCAATTTAAGTATATTAAAGAGATGCTTAAAAAGTTTAGTTTAGAAGAGTCTAAACATATGAAAATGCCCATGTCCATAGAAACGAAACTCATGATAGACGAAGAAGGTGAGTCCGTGGATAGTACTAAGTATAGGGGCATGATAGGTAGTCTATTATACCTAATGGCAAGTAGGCCCGATATTATGTTTAGTGTCCGCCTTTGTGCTCGCTTCCAAGAGGATCCCAAAATCACTCACCTAGAAGTGGTTAAATGTATCTTCCGATACATTAAAGGCACTATGCACTTGGGATTATATTATCCCAAGGGGACCGGTGTAGAAACTATTGTCTATGCCGACTCTGATCATGCGGGAGATTATGTGGGTCGAAAAAGCACTAGCAGCGTTTGTACCTTTGTTAGGATTTATAAAATCCGGTAGTTAAAGAGCCGGTCACCTCAAGTATATGTATTCGTTAGAAAGCTCGTAGTCGTAGTCAGTTAGTGATAGTTAGTAGTTTGTTATGTAACACCGTGGAGGACGTACGGGTCTTTACCTACTGTATGCCTGATCCCAAGCCGCGAAAGAGGCGTCCCATGCATGTAACTATAAATACCGCTTGCTAGCAAGGCAAAGGATTGGAGCTTTCATAATACATTTTTCTTTGTCTCACTAAAGTTCCCAAATCTCTTCCACTTTCTCTCTCTAAAACTCATTCTAATCGACCTATATTATTGTATGATTGTATGTTTGTGAAAACCAATATTTAACAATTGGTATCAAAAGCCATGGTTTGATCATCTATCTTTCATGTTCTTGGATTTCTAGTGGTTTTCATAGGTTTTTTTGTTTGAATGAGTTTTGAGTAGTTTTCATCATTTGGATCATTTCTAGTGTTAAAGTTTGAATTTTGATAGTACTTTTGTGTTTAGATTAATCATAAGTGTTTAGGTTTTGAATTGGAAAGCCTTAATCATCTTGGTTGTAGTGTTCTGGATTGAAAAAGTTTGGTTTTGAAGTTTTGCTAGGAAGCGGTTTGTCCCTCGTAGTGTTTTTCTTTGAAGCGGTTTGATCAGCAAATTAAGCGGTTTGTCTCTCGAGTTAAGGTTTGTTGAAGCGGTTTGTCTCACTTTTTAAGTTGTTTGTCTTATTTTGCTGAAGCGGTTTGTCATCTAAGCGATTTGTCTGTTAAGACAAAGAGACAAGAGAGGACAAAGTAGTGGAAGTACTTCCCCTGTGGTTTGTGTGTTAAGCGGTTTGTCACTTTAAGCGGTTTGTGTGTTAAGCGGTTTGTCTATTAAGCGGTTTGTCTGTTAAGCGGTTTGTGTATTAAGCGGTTTGTGTGTTAAGCAGTTTTTCTATTAAGAGGTTTGTCTGTTAAGCGGTTTGTGTATTAAGCGGTTAGTGTGTTTAGCGGTTTGTGTGTTAAGCGGTTTGTTTGTTAAGCGGTTTGTCACTTTAAGCGGTTTGACACTTAAGCGTTTTGACACTTAAAGCGATTTGAGCATGAAGGGTTTGTGCGTAGTGCGATTTGTCTTTGAGACTTGTCATTTCTCGTGATACGGTTTTATGGTTTTCTCATTGAGTTAGTAAAATCCCGTGAAAGTAATCATATTTT